>OU343055.1:49037483-49601409 GCA_910593695.2 Ocypus olens
CTAGCAAACTCGACATCAAGTCCACGGTGGTAAAAAAAATTATCAAAATAAATACAATAGTTTTTGTTGACCAAGGTTCGAGTCAGATGTCTTACTACTCTTTCGTCTAAGAAAAGTTCTGGTCTTCCCTGGACCTTTCCGCTATACATTTGGAACTCACAAACATAGCCATAATGATCAGCTCTCACCCAAGATTTGAAGCCTCTCGGGACCGGTTTCATGGATACGTACTGCTTCATTGAGCTTCTGCCCTTGAACTTGATCATGCTCTCATTCACGCTCATCGTAGAATTAACATAACGATCATCGTTGGAAGACCAATAATCGCGATAGAATGGTAACCGTTTAACTCCCATCATTATGTTCAGACCGAGAAATTGTTTGATTTCTTGGGAGGTGATATCCGTGAATTCTTTTCTTCTGTTGACAGCAGTAGAGATTAGATTGATCTGCAACGGAGTTGATATTGGTTTCAGAAAATAAACAAAAAAAAATCTCCCGGGCTCTTAACATTCTCTGGTAGATTTTAAGGGCCAGTATGTTCGACAATAGGTTTATTGGTAGCACCCCTACGCTTTCTCTCCCAGATTCCGTCCATCCCAGATAGCCGAATGCTTAGAAGAGTATCGTCATCTGAGTCACTAGCCTCGTCTGACTCTCTCTCTAGAGCACCGAGCCCGATAAATGACTCTTCTGATAAATCGTCCTGACAGAGAGAATCCTCGTCTTCGCTATCCTCGAAAACGTCATTTACTGATTCGCTATCACTTGGGATTTCATGCTCTTCAAAATCTTGAATCCTCATTTCAAAATAGAAAATTTTTCCAGATAGAAACTATTCTTACGGAATAACGGAAGATGATCTAACTTGACAGCTCTTTTGGCAATTGACAGCTGTCAAAAGATATTTTAGGCACCGAAATCGCGAACAGTGACCGCGAAAACCTATAAAATGAGTGGCAGCTTCTATTTCTGTGACACTTCCACCATCTTGGCAGTCCGTTGACAACTGTCAACTGTCAACCAATATTTTAGGTATTGAAATTGCGAACAATGACCGCGAAAACCTATAAAATGTGTAGCAGTTTCCATTTCTATGACCATTGCACCATCTTGGCAGTCTCCGATGACAACTGTCAAGTACCATTGCCATATCGAACAATTCACAAGTTGTATAATGAGCGATACACTCCATCTCAAATCAGGCTCCTCAATAATGCCCCGAATGCTAGTCAGATTAGATTTTAATTACCACTCTCGTCTTTTGACAGTCTGTTAGCAGCTGCCAATTGCCAAAATATATATCAGCTTATCGTAAGTCAGGACTAGAGCACACCAGAAAATGAACTCAGCGCGTTTTTCGCGAATCTCAAATATTTTGTGAATCTTGACAGCTGTTTTGACAGTTGACAGCTGTCAAAGTCATTTTTCACACCGGATTCGTAATCAGCGACCCCAAAAACATATATCTAGGTAATAAAATCATAATGTCAATTGCAAAAATTTCACGTGACCGATTTTTTTCTGAAAAAGTCGATTTTTTCATTTTTATTTGTTAATAACAAATTCCCAGTGAACAATAACGCCAAATTTTTAGTTTGGGTAGTTGAGGGAACTCATAAAACCCCCAACACCTATTGTCCCCGTGAGACATGGCCTAGGGTACAAAATAATGGCATATGAGCGAGGGAAACTATAGTGAAGCCAATTTACATGAGTGAATTTTAAGATCCATAATTTAACAAATATTATCCAGAAATGCCCAAAACCTTATATTATTTGTTTATTTTATTTTATTTATTTATTTTTACTAATCAGGTTACAAGAGTTATAAAATAGGTTAACACGTCAAATTCACTAAAAACTATTACATCTTCAAAATATGAAAAATGTGTAGATTTTTTAAGTTAAAATAATCGAACTATCTATTAGTAAGAACTAAAATATTTTGCATTTATAACAAAATAATTTTGTAATAACAATTACCGTTTCATTTAACAATTATAATCCATTCATTTAACGTAAAGTAAATTGAATAAAGTTGGATATAATATAAATCCGAACAAAACGTAATTGTATTGTTGTCGTATTTAGTTATAATACAATGCATAAAAAGTTTGCTTTTATTCGTTACGGTTATTATACGCAGTGAATAGTTAGTTAACTATTATTAAATATATCATAATGTAATTATACACTCGCCATGTTTAATATTAGTGCTTTGAGAACTTAAATTAGTTTAACAGAAGTTACTAATGAAAGCCGTCATTTACAAAATTTAATATACGTCAATATATTATACCCGTGCACATATACACATTTTAGAACATTCATGTAAATACGATATTTGTTGTTACTTTGTAATTCTATTAAATAACTCGAGTGCAGAATTAATTCAATCCTGGTGTGATTTTAAAAGTAATTACGTTACTAGTTTAAATGTAATTACGTAACTTGAAAAATATAAAACTGTGTGTTTTAGCAACACTTTAAATGGAATTCTTACAGAAGTTTCCACTCGTAGATTTTTTCAATTTGTAGTAGTAATTTCGCTTGCTTATTTATTTACAGTTTGAATTAAACATAAATTTAATAATTCGAAATACTATACACTGTGTTTATAAAGTAAGGAATCAATTCGATTAAAATTCAGGGTATTTTCTTTCGGAAAAATGCTCGGACGTGTGTATTATTATTTTTTAATGCGCATTTTTTGAGATAAAATTGAAATGTACAGGGTGTCTCAAAATTGAGATACGACCCCTAAGTTAACATTTTCAAATGTGAACCCCCATTTTTTGTTGCATTTATGGATTCTACGTAAAATTCTGAGTACTTTTCATGTAGCATACCCCATGTTGATATTCAGCTGTTTTCGAAGAAATACCGTCTAAAAAAGTACTGCTACTATTTTATTTCTGGTAAAAGATAACATGGTTTCATTGAAACATTGGAATTAATAAAGAAAAATCATTATTTACTTAATGAAATGATTGAATGACACAAATTGAAATTGAAATTAAACATGCCTTCCCAAAGAATTCTTTGTAAAACATAATTTTGCAGAGTTGCAAATTCATGTATTCACACTACTTGTCGTCTTAAAGCCTTACTAAATTTACAAATTAGAAAAAAAAACTTAAAGCGATTTCTGAGTAACAAGTGCATTGTACAGAAAAAAACTCCACAGGATTTTATGCATACGAAGCTAATTGTGACAATAGACCAAATTTAGGTATTAATATTTGAAATTGAACGAAGCGTTATAATTTTAAATTTTTGATGATTCTCGAGAGGGTCTGGGTCAGTTGCCTGGCCAACATGCGTCTGGGGATTGATGGATGATCCCCATTTTTTGTTTTGTTTTCTTTTTCCACTGTGTGGACATTATCAACAATTTGAGGTTAGGTGGGTAATATTCGTTAGTTTGACATTTCAAGTTAAAGTTATTATGGTTCTATAGAAATATGGTCCTTTTCGCAGGCTTGATAACATTAAAATGTACCTTGTATCCTAGTTAAAATACACAATAATGTATTATTAAGACATACAGTTATTACACGTTATAAAATGTAGGAAACAATCAGATTTAAATGGATATAGTTATGGAAATTGTATCCATTCACTTAAACCCTAGAGAAATGATATGTAAATAATGGATAAACTTATTACTAATATAACGCACTAATGATATTGAAAAACTTTATTACAATAAGTGACCAATTATATTAATGGTTAATTTACCATATCCCATTCAAACTGTGTTCGTCTATTTTATATGAATAATATGTGAGCAGTAAAGTAATAAAATGTGTTATACAGGCGGAAATAAGGTTGAGTATTGCAAATCATTTCGATCGTTAATTGTGTAAAATGTTTATTAAAATATGAAATGGAATTATTTATAGTGCATAAAGTCGCATGCATAAATATGAAATTTACATTTTACTGCGAAATTTTAATGCTCGCTATCAAATTGGAAATATTGAAGGTTTTATTGATTTAATATGTTTTAAATAATACTTTTGTAGCTTTATAGTAAAACAAAATTTCATATTTTGCTTTTATTATATATAGTATCTAATTTTATTTAATATTTCTTATGAAGTTTCGCATTAGTAAGAAATTAGTATACAGGGAATTTCTATTTTAAGTGATGTGCGTAATAATACAGAGTGGCCCAAGACTAAGAAGTTATTTCTAGACTCACGAATGAGAATTTTGTAACATTTAATATAATCCATCTAACCGTCAAAATGGCAAATTCAAAATTATCAGATTGTTTTTCGTCTCAAAGTTATAATATTTATTTCTGGGATTTTAATTATAAATATATAATTTTGTAGTTAATTTTAATTCTACTAAAGGCAAGCGATAATAAATGCACAAAATGTTATTCTTTTTGCAAATTGAATGCATTTTAAATCACAATTTCTTTTTGTTGGGCATTTGAATCTTAAATATAGAGCTATTCAGCAGAGATTGTCCGTCCGAATCAAGTAGTGTCCGTTGTAATTTTCCACCATAGGCGTGCGCAAAAACGCCAAATATAAAAGTAAAACCGGAAATATCACAAATTTAAAAAAATATATAAATTTATACCACATAAAATTACTTGATTTATAGCGGATATAATTGGCAACACGTTTTATAAAGGGATTAATATTCTTAGTTGATTAGTTGACCTAATTGTTCTTTAATAATGATATAATACTATGACCGAGAAGTAACGAAAATCTTAACAAATAACTCCTGGGGCTTGTTAATGTATTTAGTACATTAGGCCGAAAGGGATGCAAATTAATCTTCGCAATGGATTAAAAATTCGGAAAACACGAGTAAATCTGGGAATTCCCTTATTAAAAATTTGCCTGTTTCCCTTGTATCACTTAATAATGTAATTTACATTCGTTTTGATAACTGCAATCAATACAACACCAAAACATTAGTACTCCGAGACGTCTAAAAATGCCGAAGTGTTTAAACTCTAAATGTAACAGTTTAGTTTTAAACTTATTAGAATATTTTGAAAAGGAAAAAGAATATGGAGGGCCAATTACAAATATTAATCGCGTTCGAGAGAGAGTAGCCGAAGCTTTAAAAATAAGTTTACGATCGGTGGAGAGAACAGCTCAGCGCGGAAAATATGAAAATGGAAAAAGGAACTGCAAAATTTCCCGAAGAAGAAAAAAATCAAAAACCGAAGATCTACCTGCATGTGCTCTAAGTGAAATTCGCAGTGTTGTTTATAACATGTACATAACAAAGGAACATGTTAGTGTGGCTTTAATTAATGAACAATTGACAGAAGGAGGGAATGTGCAAATTAGCAATTCCAGTCTATTGCGAGTTATGCATTCAATAGGGTGGTATTTTAAAACTCATGATAACAGACGTGCTCTCTGCGAAAAACAGTCAGTTGTAAATGCCAGAATCAATTATACAGTGCGAGTCTCTAACTTGGAATAAATTCAGTAAATCAAACAAAGTTTATTTTTCGGAAATATGCTCGGACACGTCGATTAGTATTTTAAATTGCGCTCTTTTTGTTGTAATAAAATTTTGTACAGCGTGTCCCAAATTTGAGATATGACGTCATCGACTATTTTTTTTAATAGCAACCCTAATTTTTTATCACTATTTTTAAAGAGTATATCAAGTTACACATGTGTGCCAAATTTCAAATTTTTATTTCCTGTCATTTAGAAGATATTTAACAAACAGTATCAAATTTGAAAAATGAATTCAACTTAATAGTCTTTCTTCAATAAATGCTCAAAATATTGTCCATTTTCTAACTGACAATACCCTAAACGGAACTGAAACTGTTTTGAACATTTCTAATTACTTCGGGGGAAATTAGTCTACACTCCTGTCTTATTCGTTCTTTCAACTCCTCAAGATTTGGTGGTTTGGTCTTAAAAACTTTGCTTTTCAAGTACCCCCATAAGAAAAAGTCCATAGGTGTTAAATCCGGAGACCTGGGTGGCCATTCAACTGGTCCTCTTCTGCCAATCCATCTTCGTGGAAATACATTATCCAGGTACTCACGGACACGCCATGCAAAATGAGGAGGCGCACCGTCCTGTTGAAACCAGATGTTTCTATTCGGGACGTCAGCTTCTACAGGACAAGGAAACAAAATAGCCAAACTCGGAATTAGCTCTTCCTCCAAGAATTGTAAATATCCCGCTCCATTGAGATTATTTGGAAAGAAGATTGGTCCTAAAATTCGATCACCAACAATCCCTGCCCAAACATTAACTTTTTCTGGATATTGAGTGTGGCCTTCCCTCATCCAGTGTGGGTTCTTGTCTGCCCAATAACGGCAATTTTGACGATTTACCTCACCATTTAACATAAACGTTGATTCATCGGAAAACAATATATTTTCTATTTTTAGAACATTTCTATCTAGTAGATCCATCATTTTTCCGCAAAACTGAAGTCTTCTATCCGGATCATCTTCGGTGAGTTCCTGGAGGATTGTCATTTTATAAGGATGAAATGTTTGCTCTCTAAGGATTCTTGACACTGAAGACTGGCTAATTTTGAGTTCCCTAGCCATCTGCCTAGAGGAGACATGATGATTTTCCTGAACAGAGAGAAGTACATCAATTTTGACCTCTTCACTCAGCGCATTCTGACGATGATTATTCGTTTTTCTTAAATGCCCATTTTCCCGAAACTGACTTTCAATCTTGCTTACGGTACTTTGAGATATGGCTGGTAAGTCAGGATACTTCTCTCTAAATAAATAAATAACTTCATTTTGTGTTCTTGTCCTATCTCCATAGCCAATCATCATTAAAATTTCGATTTTGTGGGTTTCAGTTAAGTACGGCATGTTAGTATAATTTTTCGACCAACGGTGAACAACAGTCAACACAACAATGGAACGACTAATACTCTCCTCACTCGAATATGCGTGGAATGCGATGCTACACTTCTTACTTGTTTTTATAACTAAACGTCGAAATGATAAACGTCAGTTTGAAAAAAAAAATGACAAACCAGCACGTTTTGGCATTCCACTTTTAAAATGCATAAAAATTCGATTAAGGTGACTTGATTTCTTCATTCTACAAATTTGATAATGTTTGTTAAATATCTTCTAAATGACAGGGAAAAAAATTTGATATTTGGCACACATGTGTAACTTGATATACTCTTTAAGAATAGTGATAAAAAAATTAGGGTTGCTATTAAAAAATATAGTCAATGACGTCAGATCTCAAATTTGGGACACGCTGTATAAAATTTTATTACATCATAAAGAGCGCAATTTAAAATACTAATCGATGTGTCTGAGCATATTTCCGAAGAATAAACATTCTTTGATTTACTGAATTTATTCCAAGTTGGAGACTCGCACTGTATATTTTATACAACCCTGTACGCACAACAGAACTGAAAATTTCGGGTTAATTATATTTCAAAATAATGCGATCCAAGTTCCATACTTAAAATGCCATACTCGGCAAGGAAAGTAACAGAACTCAAGCAATGCATAATTAATATTAGAACTTCATTTTATCGAATGTAGAGTACCTACTTTTAAATAAAGAACCCCAGGTTGCGTGAACTCGTAAGGGTCGCTTGCTGTCAGTGACGTACGCATTTCAAGTAAATATACTATTATAACTAAAGGCATCCAAATCAAAATGTGTTTTGTTTGACGTGTCCAATATGTATGTTAATGTACATTCGGTGGCAATAAAGCTATTATTATTAAAAAAAATAAACTACCTAAAAATGAATATAGTATAATATTATACAAGAGTGGTTAATGAGCTTGGTTTCACAATTTTGAATAAACGAGAACCAAATTCAACAAAAATTATTATACAAGTTTAGTAAGAGGGTATATTGCGGCACGTGTGGGATTGGAGTACGACTCGCGCGCAGCAAGGAGTAGTCCTGATAAAACTTAAAAGTAATCCTCTAATAAATTGAGAGATAATCAATCGCTTATGGTCATGCAGTTTCGGATTCTCGACCGAAAACTGTTTATCAAAAAACCCAAAACCCCAACCCCACCGCTCACCTCCACCCCTTTCCGGAGGGTAGAACAAGAATTATCGTTTAAAAATTAATTCCACCAGTCCAATTTTGCCTACTTTTTTTTAATTATTATTCAAAAATTATTCAATTTCAAAAATATTCACGGCAATCCTACACCCAATCCATCACGCCCACCCCAACGAAGAGAGTTACAGTTGAACAATTCGTCCAAAGCGTCCAATTTTTGTCTAATTTTATGATTTTTGAACACAAATTATTCGAGAAACTCTTGATATGCAAACTCCTCGATTTACTGACTTACGCGACTCTCCTAATTGACACATCAGGATCTTCAGCATAGTGCTATATTTTACGAAAATTCAAATTGGGATAATATGAAAAGGACAGCTGAAGAAGATCTAAAAAATGCATTTGATTATCTGGAAAGTAACTTATTATTACAAAACATTGCCAAAACTGAATGCATACGCTTCATATGCCAACATTCAACAGCACAAACAGTTAGAAACATCTATAACATCAATCAATCCAGAAACGAATTATCCAGGAAAACTTATAAACTTATTATTATTATAATTCGTGCAAATACAACCTCTGTTATAAACCATATTGAAATAACAATAATTACAATTTGAATAAATGGCAATCATAATTAACCACTTGGAGCACCATTAAATATATTAATCCTCATATTTTGAATGGCTGCATGAGAGCATTAGAGTAATACATAACATCCGCGAATACCTGTGCATTTTTACTAATGTGTTTCTGCTATAAATACACGAGCATCAAAGACTTGTTAGAGCAAAGTGAACGGTGGATGCATTTGTATGCGCCGAATTAGAAAATTCACAAAGCTCCATTGAAAAAAGGCACAGCGAAGTAAAATTAATAGGCAAAAAATGTATTCACTAAGCACGCCACTACCTTTAATCAACTGAAATCGAATGCACAAAGCAAATGATATGATGGAACTATGCATGATCGTCTGTGTGCATCTCAGGTACAGCCAGACATGTAACTGCCTGTCTATCGATTATCTTCCATTCACATTAACCGCTCGTTAATTTACATTTCATTCTTGTATACTTAACGTTGTCTTTCTATACAATCGATGGGTAATTAAGCTGTAAATTAATTAAATTGTAAATTTATAATTCATTTACTAATTATTTTCGTTTGATAGACTATACAAGACAAGTCAGATAAATCAGTTTGTATCGGTAGATACCAGTAATATATTCACGGATATTAAATAAGCAATAATGCTCTATTATGTACAGTCGTGTCAATACAACACGTTTAATCCACGTTATACAGGGTGTCCTAAATAGAGTAGGATTGCATGGGTATCTTTCTTATTCTTAAAGCTAGAGATCTGGTTAAATGGGCAATGTTGTGGAGTTTTCTATGCTGATTCAGATTATGTTGAGAAATTTTCAAAATTCCTAGCAGTTTAGAAAATATTTAAAAAAAACTGAAAATCGCGATTTTCAAAAAAATCAAATATCTCAATAATTATTAAAGATGCGAAAAAAAGTTTTAAATAAAAGTTACTTAGTTTAATCACGTCAAAATAAAATTCAAGATGGCGGTTTCCGAGATATTAATACCAACTTTCTTATTTCAAATGGCCGCCATATTTGATTTTTACACGCATAAATAGACTTTTTTTTTCTCTTTTCAACGATGTATAACAACCTACGTCAAAATAAAAAATAATGGAAATATTAATTGTTGTAAGTTTAAAACAAGTAGGCATAAATAAAAATAAAACAAAATTTGTTATAACGACTAACTGTCATCTTACATTAGTTTATCAGTTGTATTAATCATTCATACATGTGTATTGTCTTAAGTTGTTGTAATATCGATAAATATTAATTACTTGAAATGGCGAATTATTCAATATCTGAACAATACGATATGTTTTGTAATTACATCAAGTGTTACAAAAAACGCCATCTTGCAGCACAAACATACCAAGCAAACTTTCCTGAAAGAAGGCAGCCGGACATTAAGGTATTTTATCTACGACCACTACTGTAAATGCCCATTATCGTACAATGCGCGTACTGCGTAAATACACCAAAACACCCACGTATGTTAGAGCCCGCTTGTAAATTAAAGGTACTAGTGAGTTTCGTTTACGAACTTTTGATTGGTTGAGAGTTGCGCGTTTGTTCGTTTTTATTAAATATAGTAGTCCGCGATTGTTAAACGTCACATCACGCACCCCGAAGCTGTCACTTCGCTATTCCGCACATTCTCATTCAAATGCAATGATATCCAGAAGTAAGTACCAAATAATGAGGTATGTAACCATTGTTAATGAAACTCTTTTCAATTCTTGCAAGATAAATAATGTCCAGTAACAGCAACAACGAAAATGATTAAATAAGCGGCCAACAAGTTTCTCCCTGCTACGCCTCGCGATACAAAAATGTTTAAGGAACATTTATGGACTGGAGAATCAAATATAAATTAAGGTGAGAGTGGTCGTAGATAAAGTATACTACATAACGCGAGTTGTAAAGCAATTACGCGCTCGTGAAATTGCGTTACTCGCCGCTACGCGGCTCGTACGCAATTTTTTCACTTGCGCGTAATTTGCTATTTACAACTCTTGTTACGTAATATACTATAAAAGATTGGATGAAAATATGCAATTGTATGGAAGTTTAAAAAAACCTAAGAGAAATAGAAATATGATCGTTGATGATGAAGAATTAACATTGGCTTGTGTGGCAGCTAATCCGAACATTTCATGTCGGCAGATAGAAAATGAAGTTAACGTATCTAAGTCTAGAGCATCAACAATTTTAAAAAAGCACAAGTTTCACCCTTATAAATTGCACCTATCTCAGACTTTACAACCAAATGATAACATCCGTAGATTAACATTTTGCAGGTGGTTAATCAACAAAATTACGGAAAATGGTGATTTTATAAACACAATTTTATGGACTGACGAATCTTACTTTTCTAATTGTGGATTATTTAATCGTCATAACGAGCACTATTGGGCTCAAGAAAATCCACACATAGTTATTCCACGGCGAAACCAATTACGGTTCGGCTTTAGTGTTTTTTGTGGCATAATGGGAAATCGTTTACTTGGTCCTATAATTTTTGATGGAACTCTAACTGCACAACGTTATTTAGAAATTCTTCAAACAACCTTAGAAGATTTATTGGATGATTTACCTTTGGCACAAAATATGCAAATATGGTACCAGCAAGATGGCGCTCCAGCACACAATGCCAGAGATGTTATTACTTATCTAAATGGACGTTTTAATAATAAAGTAATAGCGACTAATACACCTGTACAGTGGCCAGCCAGATCTGCAGACTTGACGCCTCTTGACTTTTATTTGTGGGGCACTTTAAAAAACAAAGTTTATGGAAGTAACTTCAATTATAACAATGTGGATGAACTTCGCGAAGCAGTGACAGAGGCAATAAACGGCATTAATCGCAACACATTGCGAAAAGTAACTGGCAGTGTTGTAAAACGCTGTCAATTGTGTTTGGCCAATAACGGTCAATATTTTGAGCATTTTTTATAATTTATTGTTATTTTACTACTTGGTTGTATTACCTCTTTTTGTTTTGTTACATTTGCTTTAAAAATAATTTAAAAAATTAAAATTAAAATTTAAACAATTAATATTTCCATTATTTTTTATTTTGACATAGGTTGTTGTATATCGTTGAAAAGAGAAAAAAAAGTCTATTTATGCGTGTAAAAATCAAATATGGCGGCTATTTGAAATAAGAAAGTTGGTATTAATATCTCGGAAACCGCCATCTTGAATTTTATTTTGACTTGATTTCTATGTTTGCCTAATTAAACCAAGTAACTTTTATTTAAAACTTTTTTTCGCATCTTTAATAATTATTGAGATATTTGATTTTTTTGAAAATCGCGATTTTCAGTTTTTTTTAAATATTTTCTAAACTGCTCGGAATTTTGAAAATTTCTCAACATAATCTGAATCAACATAGAAAACTGCACAACATTGCCTATTTAACCAGATCTCTAGCTTTAAGAATAAGAAAGATACCCATGCAATCCTACTCTATTTAGGACACCCTGTATTTATTACTGTATGCAGATTGTATCTCGGTTATAATTGAGTCTTTCCGGAGAAAATTATTTAAATATATAAATTATTAGTTGTGTTGAAAAGTTAATTTATGTATGTATTAACTAGATGTAAATAACCCCAAATTTAGGTAATACACGTTAACTTTTTGATGACCAACACGTGCTCATTCGTGAGTCTCAACAGGAACTGAATCAGTGGCCTAGCCATCATGTGCTTATTTCCTCTGCTCCACCTCATGGTTTTTTTTTTTATACGGACTTAAATTATATTCTAGAGCAGATTTAATTTTCAATGGAGTACCGGATTTAAGTGCACCTCTAATGCAGTTTGTCGATTATCACAAATAATATCCAATTACCTGAACAATATTACATATTCTGATCATTTTAATAGACTTTTCCGTTAATGGTATACTTATGTAGCAGAGAAATTTTTTGGGAACTCTTCGTACAAATCAAACCGCCATCAACAGACAAATGAGTTGCAAACAAACCTTGAAGAATTTGCAATGGAAAGGCAACACATGTTTTTGCCTGCCATTAACATACGTAGGAGTAATATAATTTAGAAATCAAAGTAATATTCCGATGCCAATGCGTTATGATCGTGCCCTAAAGAGAGAATAGAAGTAGTCTACCCAAACATCATCCACGATTAGGTGGGTTTAAACAAAAGATGTGCTTTATTTATCTTCTACAATAATTTTTCGATTTGGAAAAACAAGCAAATGTGATTTCACTTCTTTCCGAAAATAAATTGATGTAACAGAAAATAATTATTTCTTCATTAACATAAAAATTTGTTAATATATTTTTGTAATATCTTTCATATTTATAAAATATCCGAAAAAAAAAACAAGACATGCCAATAATCCAGTTCCGGTGTACAATATTTTACCAAAAGCTTTTCAGTTTAAAGTTAAGCTTAAAGTGTAAAGTTGAAAAACCTTGACAGTCACGTATAATACGTTCCAACAGTAATTTCTTCGGTCGTACTTCCGGTTTAAAAGTAATGTACCAACAACCCTAGTAAACGATGGAAAGACAAAATTTCCTTTTGATGCTCCAACAGGGGTCTTACTTCCGGTTTAAAAGTTGTTCTAAAAACCCTAGTAAACGATGGAGACAAAAATTCCTTTTGACTGTACGTGCATCTGGTCACGTGTAGCACGTCCCAACAAGATATTTCCGGGTCTTATTTCCGGTTTAAAAGTTATGTAGCAAAAACACTAGTAAACGATGGAAAGAAAAACATCTTTTTGATAGTATACGTATCTCTTAACGTATAACAATTTTCCGGGTCTTACTTCCGGTTAATAAGTTATGTCCCAAAAACCCTAGTAAACGATGGAAAGTCAAAAAAGGACCCCTCACAACTCAAATGGAAATTGGCTTTCGGTGAAATTGACCAAATTTTGGATATGTTGTTCCTTTCAGTGTTCAGATCTCCACGGGCACAAAGCTCGAAAATCTTCCCTCGGAGCAGTACCCAGCTCCGAAGGTTAGAAACCGGTAATCCCTGGTTCTCGCTGATTTTACCTCTCCCCTTGCATTTTCGGGATATACACTGCTCAACATTTGAACTGGTACACTTATATAAAATGCAGTAAAAGCAAACAACCATTTCTAGGTATTTGGCATGACTTCCTAAATGATCAGGGCTCTATTTCGGAATGCGAACAAATGCCTAATGCTTATACTTAATCAAGTTTTAAGAAAATTTTTGCGAATTTCTCGAATGGCTAAATATTCCTCAGCATTACATTCGGGATTTGATTTCCAAAAACCAAGACGTTTCCAAGAGGTCATAAGAGCTAGAGGAGGTCCCATGCATTATTCATCTTCAAGTGTTTGTTATCATTTCTTTCCAGAGCAAACTTTTCTGTAATACTTCAATGAAGATTTTGTTATTTTTCTATTAGAACATTTGAAATTTGTCATTTAAGTTTGATTCTTTTAATTCATTGCCATAAAAGTGTTTCCATAACCATATACTATCAATTAAGCAAGAAGGTGTTGCTCAAAAAGTAGTAAATTATTTTTTATATATGTTCTTGTAAGTATACCAGTTCAAATGTTGAGCAGTGTATATTAAGATTATATATATATTCCGATTATCTTATAAATATCCCGAAAATGCAAGGGGAGAGGTAAAACCAGCAAAAATCGGGGATTGCCGGTCTCTAACCTTCGGAGCTGGGTACTGTTCGCAGGGAAGATTTTCGAGCTTTATGCCCATCGAAACTTTTGATCTGGACACCGAAAGGAACAACATATCCAAAATTTGGTCAATTTCACCGAAAGCCAATTTTCATTTGATTTGTGAGGGGTCCTTTGTTTCGCTTTAAGTTTATTACCAATTTATTATTTTCGATCGATTTCGTGAAAAATTTGTTGAAAATTTTTCACGAAATCGATCGATATTTAGCGGGAAAATCCTAATATAGATACCCATGCTAAAACCCAATATAGATACCCATGCCAAATCCCAATATAAATACCTAGGTCAAATCCCAATATACACACCTACGCCAAATCCCAATATAGATACCCACCGCAAAATACCAATATAGATACCTACGCCAAAACTCTAAAAGTTATGTCGAAAAAACCCTAGTAAACGATGGAAACGCAAAATTTTCTTTTGACAGTGTATGTATCTGGTCACGTGAAACACGTTCCAATAGGAATTTTTCGAATCTCAATTCCGGTTTAAAAGTTATGTCCAAAAAACCCTAGTAAACGATGGAAAGGCAAAAATTCATTTTGACAGTACATGTATCTATTATAGTCACGTGTAACACATCCCAACAGGAATGTTCCGGGTCTTACTATTAGTTTTAGGGATACAAATTTGTACAGAGAAAGTAAACAGAATCGGTTTTAAATAACTGTTTTTATTTTCAGCATAATTTTATCGTTGAAGTTATTTCCAATTTGTTGCTTAACGTCGACAAAATAAAATTAAAATTTCATGTCCTAATTAAGAATCCGAGCATTTTTCAATGTGGATTTGAAAGTGAATAGACTTTCATTTTTGCCCCTGCGTTTCACATTTTTACTTTCTCCGTTACGAAGTACGAAAAAGTATTGTGATCGTGATTTTTTTTTTCAAAAATTTCTTTTACGGAAATATCCGTTTTGGGGTCCCTAGATGACATTTCAACAATTTCTGGAAAAAAAATGTGTCTGTGTGTGTGTGTGTATGTCTGTGCGCGCTGTATCTCAAAAACTAATAGAGCAATTAATATGAAACTTTGAACGAACGTCTTATTTGATAATCCAAAGAACTGCAAAGCTTTTGGTAAAATTTCGTACACCGGAAGTGGGCGTTTACCTTAACCGTTTTTGTATTACTCCAATATTTTTTTTAAATATGAAAAATAACACAAAAATATTTAAACAAATATAGAAGACAACAAAGAAATGAACATCTTTTGCTTAAAAATATTTTTCATAAAATCATTTTTAATCGAGAAAAAAATGTATTATTATTTTTACTTTCTCCGTTACGAAGTACGAGAAAGTACTGTGATCGTGATTTTTTTTTCAAAATTTTTTTTACGGAAATATCCGTTTTGGGGTCCCTAGATGCCATTTCAACAATTTCTGGATTTTTTTTTGTGTCTGTGTGTGTGTGTGTGTGTGTGTGTGTGTGTGTCTGGGTCTGTCTGTCTGTGCGCGCTGTATCTCAAAAACTAATAGAGCAATTGATATGAAACTTTGAACATCCGTCTTATTTGATAATCTGAAGAACTGAAAAGCTTTTGATAAAATTTCGTTCACCGGAAGTGGGCGTTTACCTTAACTGTTTTTTGTTTTTTGCCAATATTTTCCTAAATATTATAAATATCACAAAAACATTTAAATAAATATTGAAGACAATAAAGAAATGAGATTATTTTGTTTGAAAACATTTTTCATAAAATCATTGTTATTCGAGAAAAAACATTATTATTGTTTTTTTCATTTTTGGTTTATAATTATGAAACAATAATAGTTACAGCAAATTTATGTTAATAATAATTGTAGAGAATGCCAAAATGAACAACTTATAAAGAATACGTTTTTTTCGAAATCCCTTTAGTTTTTGAGTAGAGTTTTTGAATTTGAAGTATAATTTTTCCATCTTTCATAATTTTGACGTTTTAAAGGTCAGTTTCATCCGAGTCTATACAACGCTCGATGTATATTTAAAATCTGATTTCAATTGAAAATAAACCACGAAAGCGTAAATATAAATGATACCATCAAGTCCGAGAAAGTAACATGATGGCCACATCACCATTTTTTTAAATTGTTGGTTTATAAGTATAAAACGATAATAGTTACAGCAAATTTATATTAATAATAATTGTAGAGAATGCTATGAACAACTTATAAAGAATAAGTTTTTTTCGAAATTCCTTTAGTTTTTCAGTAAACTGAGTTTTTGAATTTGAAGTATAATTTTTCCATCTTTCATAATTTTGACGTTTTAAACGTCAGTTTCATCCGAGTTTACACAACGCTTGATGTACATTTAAAAATATGATTACAATTGATAATAAACCATGACAACGTAAATATAAATGGCTATAATACCATCAAGTCGGAGAAAGTAACATGATGGTCACATCACCATTTTTTTAAGACTATTTTCAAACAAAATTATTTCAGGAATTATTTTAGGCCTTTCTGCGGGACAAAATGAACTGGTCGCTTAGAAAGTGCTGAAAGGAAGTCCTAAAATAAATCCTGAAGAAAGTTCAGAAAAAGAGTCCTGATGAAATATCATAAAAAAAATTGTCTTGAAAAATTGCCCTGAAAATTAAATTAAAATTTCTAAAAAAAGCATTGTAAAAAGTCCTTAAAAAGAAATTGCCCTGAAAATGAAATCCCAAAAAGAGTCTTGAAAGAAAGTCCTGACATTTATTTCTGGTATTTCTGGACTTTTTTTCACTGTTTTTATCTCCTCTTTCAAGACTTTATTTCGAGGACATTTACACAGGTTTTTTTCAGAAATGTTTTTTTTAGGATTTATTCAATAACTCTTTTTTCAAGACTGTTATTACAGAACATTTTTTAGGATATTTTAAAAGGACTTTCTTCAGGACTTATTTAAAGACGTTCCTTTGGGACCTTTTTAGGACTCTTTTTCGGACTTCTTTCTGGATTTTTTAAGGACATTTATTTCTGGTGTTTTATATGAAGACTTAATTTTTCAGGACTCTTTTTGCAGTACTTTTTTCGCGACTCTTTCACAACTTTTTAACTGGACTCTCTTTTTCAAGACTTTATTTTCCAAAATAGTTTCTCCAATTTTTAGTTAAAGTTTCAGAAGATAACTGGCAATATATCGAGAGAAAAAATGGTGATGTGGCCATCATGTTACTTTCTACGACTTGATCGTATCATTTATATTTACGTTTTCATGGTTTATTTTCAATTGAAATCATATTTTAAATGTACATGAATGATGATGAAACTGACGTTTAAAACGTCAAAATTATGAAAGATGGAAAAATTATACTTCAAATTCGAAAACGCAGTTCACTCAAAAACTAAAAGGATTAAAAAAAAACTTATTCTTTATAAGTTGTCCATTTTAGCATTCTCTACAATTAATATTAACATAAATTTGCTGTAACTATTATCGTTTCATAATCATAAACCAAAAATTAATACATTTTTTTCTCGAATAACAGTGATTTTATGACAAATATTTTCAAGCAAAAGATGTTCATTTCTTTGTTGTCTTCAATGTTTGTTTAAATGTTTTTGTGATATTTTTCATATTTAAGAAAACAGTTAAGGTAAACACCCACTTCTGGTGTACGAAATTTTACCAAAAGCTTTTCAGTTCTTCGGATTATCAAATAAGACGTATGTTGAAAGTTTCATATCAATTGCTCTATTAGTTTTTGAGATACAGCGCGCACAGGCAGACACATACACGAAATTGTTGAAATGGCATCTAGGGACCCTAAAACGGATATTTCCGTGAAAAAAATTTGAAAAAAAATCATGATCACAATACTTTCTCGTACTTCGCAACATAGAAAGTAAAAATATGTCAATTTTTTTTTGAGCATAGTGTTTAATTTTTTATATAGTTTCTGCACCATAAAAATCCGAATACGTTTAAAAGTAATCATTATAATTATTACAATCAGAAATATTAAATTGTATTTGTTGCGTTTATCTGATTTATGACCCCGAACAATCTACCCGCCTTTCAACCGTGTAACTTTGTCAGAGATGTGTGAGATTGTTACTTCAAAGGATCATTACATCATTTTAAGTGTCGTTAATTTATACACGGCATGCTGAAAACATCGTCTGGAACTCACGAACAAGCAATCTTAGTTAATATTTTGTTTTATTCATATTTCAATTGAATCAATGCTTTAAATGCATTACTTAAAGTTTGCCAGTTTAGAAGTAGAATGATTTAAATTGGATTTGCAGACTTTAAGCAAATCAAAAAATCTAATTACAGTAAATCAGTGCGAAAGAGGAAAACTTTATATCGCAATACTCTCGAACATATTATAAAACATGAAACGGTATAATTCCGATAAGCAATTATAATTATAGCAGAAAATTGGATTTCGTGCAACGTTTAAAATCGCGTTATTAACTTTTGTTAATTAAACTATATGTGTATACAAAACGTATGTTTGTCAATTATTTACGTGCCTAACCTAAATATTTAGATTTTAGTCATTTACGCTGTCATCGTAGATTTTCTGTATATTTATAAATAAAAGTTTTATTGTTTACAAGCTGAAAGGATAATTGATAGTTTGAAAGTCTGGAGATGATTGAGATTTTGGGTAGATTATACATTTAATCGATGATAACTTTATAACGCGCATCGAATAAATTTAATATACCGTGAGATCAAAGGCAGTCCTTATAACATAAGGAAACTGACAGAAGTTCAGTGGCGTCACTAAGAATGATAATTTTGGGATGGAAAACCCTGAAACTTAAATAAATCAGCAAGATAATGATCTTCAATGTATTATTAATAGTGATGATCAATTCTGAAAATAACTGCTAATGTTTAAAATAGACAAAATCGGCAGATGAAATACATAAAAGTATTTTTTAAATAATTTAAAAAATGTATTGGAGAATTCCAGATAGCCAATATAATTTTACTTTAATTTTTATGGGGATTTTTAGAAAATGTGCTACCAACTATTTTCGACTTTTTGATCTCACGGTACATTGATCTCATAATGATAATTTTATCCATTTTAAGGGTACCGTCTACTTTGTTAGATTCAAAAAAATCTTTTTTTTTATTTAGCATTTTTTAGAAGCTTTAGTGTATAGAATATTGTGTCCAAACGGCAAGTTGATATTTCAAATGGAAATTCTTATAAACGGCACGTACAAAGCAGCACCGCTTGGCGGGGATTTTCAAACGCGTTTTTCTCAGAACAGTGTTTTTTAAATTGGTGAAAGTGACTGCGCGCAGACGGATGCAGCAATCGATCTGAATTTTTTTCCAAATACTCGAAGGACATACCCACAAGGTTATGTAGCATGAAATTAAAAAAATATGTATTTATTGATTTTATATTGCAAAAAAACGAGCCGCAAAAAAGTAAAGAAATGAACTTTTTTTCCAAACAAGCGTCATTTTGTTCTTTTTCCGAATTTTAAAATTCCATGCTACATAACACTGGAAAATGTAATAAACTTTAACAAGTTATGTCGTTTTTTGATTTCACACTATTTTTGTGGAGTGAGGAACTTGCGCGTGTGACATCCCAACTTCGACGATGTGACAACATAATTAATTTTTATATAAAAAAAAAAAAAGACCTTTATTGGCATACAAATAAAATACAAATTACATTAACTTTCTTTCCTTCTCCTCTCCTTTTCCCACCCCAACCTCGCCAGTGTCTTCACCCCGGTTCCGTCCTCTCTCATCCATTCGTTCACTCTTTTCCCCCCTCCCACCCATTCCTCACACACACCCTCGCACTCCTCTGCCAAATGCCTCCAAGTATCCCTCCCCCATTCACACAATACACATCTCCCATACTCTGTACCCATCCATACTTTCCTCCCTCTCTCTCCTGATCCACACCTGGCTCTTGCCAGCGTCACCATTTCCTCCCTGCCCAGCCCCTTCTCACCCAGGTATCTCGGCAACCTCCCATGCACCTGCCACCTTTCATACATATCATTATACTCACTCTCCCTGATACATCCCTGCCTCTCCTGAATTTCCACTTCCTTCTCCTTCTCTTTCACCCACGCTGCCGCATTCCTTCCACTCTTTATCCAATCCATCGCTTTGGCTTCCGACAACCCCACCCTCTCATACATTCTCTTTCGCTCCATTCTCCATTTGTACTCTCCTACACCCACACATGTTTCCCACACCTCTTTCACCAGTCTCTCCTCCTCTAATTCGCACAACCTCATCTCATATCTAACCACTCTCTCCATTGCCACACTCTGCATATTCCCTCTATTTGTTTCCTGAAGCAGTATGTACCCTATTAATTTTTATATAAAACCATAAAAAAAAATCACAATTTGTACTTAAAGGCTTATTAAATTTCTGGGAAAAACATTCAAGTTAAAAACTATAAAACTTTATTAGTCGTCTCAAAAAAAAAAATACCGAAAATAACCTTTTTTCAGGCCTGCAAAGTAGACTGTACCCTTAAAATGCTAAGGAATGAAAGTATACGGAGTGGTCCATCTAATAAGAACAATTAGGTATTTTTTGACATTATCGTGAAGATGTAAAAATGGCAAATTACATAATGTGATTGTGTTCAATTTACCGGAACCCACAGGACCTCTAAGTGAAATAGTAAAACAAGACATAAATTCATTGAAACAATAATTGTGGCTCATGTCAAATTTGAACCTACTAAGGTAATCCGTTTAGGGAGAAGAGAGCTCGTTTGTAAATTTATGTGTTCGTTCGACAAGTCGCTTGTCAAACGAAGGCGTTGCGGGGTCGGTTCGGTTACTGATGTGTGTTCGTTGTCTCGACATGTCTGATCGCCTCGGTGTCTAGACTGATGATGAGATGATGGATGTCAATTGGAGTCTTCCTCTTTTTCAAAGATTTCAATTTTTCAAGGTAGGTTGACGGTGCGATGGTGATGTCGGGTACCGTTGTTGCCGGTGCGGCGATGAAGGCGGCTGGTGCAGGGGGCTTCAGACTTTTGTTCACGTGGTTCTGCTTCTGGGACGCGAAGGGAGAAGATAACTTGCTTCTCCTGGGGCACGTACATCTATTAAGCAACTGGATAACCTTTTTTCGAAAGGCTTCATTTTTGTTGGTCAATTCAGCGATAAGTTCGTGCTAGGACTGTTGTCGAAGAAAAGTTCAACATCGTCGTATTCTTCATCTGTCTGCTTGGGCGCCGGAATGGTGTCATCCATTAATGGCATTGGACAGCTGGTGTGGGCTGCTTACTAGTAATGGGCGATATTTTACGTACTTGTGATTTTTCACTGGCATTAAAAAATCGCAGGTTGTTAATGTTACTAATTATTTCATCGTGACTGTGACTGTGATTGCGACCTAAAATCACAACTGTTGCCCAAACTGTGATTGCTAGAGCAAGAACGTTTTAACCTGGCCCGGGGCCGCGCATGCGGGCGTAGGAAACGGCTGGTACAGTCTGAGAAAATACAAATGCGAAACTCGCTCGCCGAGGGAATGCTGCCGCATGTCGGTGCTTAATTCGGTCGAACCCTGTCCCTGCTTAAAATCCATTTATGAGGTGATAAAATTTACAAGCCTAGTTCCCTTCTCGCCCCTAAGTGATCGAGTGACGGATTCCCATTAGTTAATGCCATATCTGTGATTGTTTTCATCTTCCTCAAGACCGACAGCCACCTCCTGGGTGCGCCTGTTCTGAACAACTTTCGAAAGTTTCACGCATCTGGTAATTGTTTTTCTATTTTTTCACCGACTTTAAAAATTGATGATTTGAAAATGTCCACTTGGACGATTTAAATCAAATTATCTCGAAATCTAGAAAAGGGTTGTTTCTGGATTTTTACAGAATTATGTTCTAGTATGAATTCTAAACAACTTTGGAAAGTTTCACGCATCTGGCGATTGTTTGTCTATTTTTTCACCGACTTTGAAAATGGATGATTTTAAAATGTCCACTTGGACGATTTATATCAAATTATCTCAAAATCTAGAAAAGGGGTGTTTCTGGATTTTTACAGAATTATGTTCTAGTATGAATTCTAAACAACTTTGGAAAGTTTCACGCATCTGGCAATTGTTTTTCTATTTTTTCACCGATTTTGAAAATGGATTATTTGAAAATGTCCAATTGGACGATTTAAATAAAATTATCTCGAAATATAGAATAGGGGTGTTTCTGGATTTTTACATAATTACGTTCTAGTATGAATTCTAAACAACTTTGGAAAGTTTCACGCATCTGGCAATTGTTTTTCTATTTTTTCACCGACTTTAAAAATTGATGATTTGAAAATGTCCACTTGGACGATTTATATCAAATTATCTCAAAATCTAGAATAGGGGTGTTTCTGGATTTTTACAGAATTACGTTCTAGTATGAATTCTAAACAACTTTGGAAAGTTTCACGCATCTGGCAATTGTTTTTCTATTTTTTCACCGACTTTGAAAATGGATGATTTTAAAATGTCCACTTGGACGATTTATATCAAATTATCTCAAAATCTAGAAAAGGGGTGTTTCTGGATTTTTACAGAATTATGTTCTAGTATGAATTCTAAACAACTTTGGAAAGTTTCACGCATCTGGCAATTGTTTTTCTATTTTTTCACCGACTTTGAAAATGGATGATTTTAAAATGTCCACTTGGACGATTTATATCAAATTATCTCAAAATCTAGAATAGGGGTGTTTCTGGATTTTTACAGAATTACGTTCTAGTATAAATTCTAAACAACTTTGGAAAGTTTCACGCATCTGGCGATTGTTTTTCTATTTTTTCACCGATTTTGAAAATGGATGATTTTAAAATGTCCACTTGGACGATTTATATCAAATTATCTCAAAATCTAGAATAGGGGTGTTTCTGGATTTTTACAGAATTACGTTCTAGTATGAATTCTAAACAACTTTGGAAAGTTTCACGCATCTGGCGATTGTTTTTCTATTTTTTCACCGATTTTGAAAATGGATGATTTTAAAATGTCCACTTAGACGATTTATATCAAATTATCTCAAAATCTAGAATAGGCGTGTTTCTGGATTTTTACAGAATTACGTTCTAGTATGAATTCTAAACAACTTTGGAAAGTTTCACGCATCTGGCAATTGTTTTTCTATTTTTTCACTGACTTTGAAAATGGATGATTTTAAAATGACCACTTGGACTGTTTAAATCAAATTATCTCGAAATCTAGAAAAGGGGTGTTTCTGGATTTTTACAGAATTACGTTCTAGTATGAATTCTAAACAACTTTGGAAAGTTTCACGCATCTGGCAATTGTTTTTCTATTTTTTCACGGACTTTGAAAATGGATGATTTTAAAATGACCACTTGGACTGTTTAAATCAAATTATCTCGAAATCTAGAAAAGGGGTGTTTCTGGATTTTTACAGAATTACGTTCTAGTGTGAATTCTAAACAACTTTGGAAAGTTTCACGCATCTGGCAATTGTTTTTCTATTTTTTCACCGATTTTGAAAATGGATTATTTGTAAATGTCCAATTGGACGATTTAAATCAAATTATCTCGAAATCTAGAAAAGGGCTGTTTCTGGATTTTTACAGAATTACGTTCTAGTATGAATTCTAAACAACTTTGGAAAGTTTCACGCATCTGGCAATTGTTTTTCTATTTTTTCACCGACTTTGAAAATTGATGATTTGAAAATGTCCACTTGGACGATTTAACATAACTTTGTTCTGTTATGTATATTAGGACACCCTGTACAAAAACATACATATTTTTAAAACATGTAGAATAAGTGTGGGTACTAGTTCAAGAAAACTCGAATTCGAAATCTCAAATAGCAAATAAGTTATGGGGCTTGTACAGATTTCTGGGTCACCCGGTATATGAGTTTTCACCTGTTGGAGTTTATCATACCTCGCGTGTCGCATGCCCGGTTAATATAAAAAATCTTTTAGTTTGGTTATTCACGCCAGGACATTACAATTATTTTAACGAAAAAATTCCTTTCGGATTAAAATATGGTCGTCGTTTGTCTTATTCATCATTACAAATGAATTTATAATTAAAGGTAGGATCCAAAGTGGCGGAATCTATTGCCTGGATGTTGTACTAAACTCAATCAGAGTGGAATAACCACCGACATAGGAATATATAACATTCAATATTATAACATTCAATATTATAATTACAAACAGTCGGCTGTGACAAAAAAGTATAGTTTTCCCCCATCTGCCTCCAGAAAAAGAAAAATGCTAATACAAAAGCATGTTCTCTTTATTAATCAATATTTTGTTAATATCTCCATGCATATAAATTACTTCTTCGTATTAAAATTACCTAAATGTTTACTTAAATATAGTTTGTGTAATATAATTTAAGCAATTTAGTACTGCTAAGCGTTTCTGGGATTCTAAATTGGAATACAAATCAGTGTATGCCTGCGAGCAGTGATAACATCTATCATTTCAAACCGTGTTTACTCGTGATGTAAGCTGTTCGTTACCGTGACTATTTCATTGATTACTATTTATCCACTTGTTAGTTAATTTTGATTTCAATTACTAATGTAAACTTGGAATGTCACGGATCTTCTCGCGAAAAAAATAAGCTCTTACATGAACAGCTGTGTGAATATTATGAATTGAGTGGGTTCACTCACTTACTCTCTGTTTGCTATTTTTTTTTGTTGTTGTAAATTTCCTTTAACCACTTCGCGCCCATGCTACTTTGATTTAATCCCAGAGTTAATGAAAAATTACTTCTTTGTTGTTGAAAAAAATATTCCATAGATGTCGCTAAAGGGATAATTTTTTTGCACAATGTTTTTATTTTCTTTTTTTGCTTGTTGCCACATGTGGCAACCTGGGCGTGAAGAGGTTAATTGGAAATACATTACACCTAAATATATGAATATTCAACCTGTTCGTGACTCTGCAAAATTAGGTGTTACTAAGACGTCTTTATTAAATTTATTGAATGCATCTGCAACAAGTGAGATTGTCTCAAATTTATACATTACACTGATTTAATTATGCATTTATTAGCGTATTTAATAATTCACTGTGGTAAATATTGAATTCATAATTCACCATGGTGATTAATAATTCACTCTGATGAATAATGAATTCATAATTCACTATCGTGAATAATGAATTGATAATTCACCATGGTGAATAATGAATTAATGATTCACTCTGGTGAATAATGATTTCATAATTTACTGGTGAATAATGAATTCATAATTCACTGTGGTAAATAATGAATTCACAATTCACTGAAAATCTTACTCAACTTAGTACTGGTTAAAGCAGTACATTTTTCAATTGAGTGTAATATTTTTAATTATCGAGATAACAATTATTTTCGTTTATAATTTGTTTTATAATTATAATTAAATACATGTTTAACTTAATAATTTGTTGTGAAAATATTAATAATTGCCTCTGGTTAAAACTAGTCAATATCTAACAATAAAATACTCACCATAATTCAGGATAATACTGATAAAATATTATTTTGGGATGTGCCACGGTTAATTCGAAGAAGAAAACACGGACAATTGACGTCCAACTTAACTTATTCAATAAAATAACAATTTTCCTCCGAGACACGAGTACCTTAAAAGTTAATATAAAAATCACCTTAAGTTAACCGCTCAAACGAAGTAATATTTCTGGAGGCGCAGGATGAAAGGAGACGGAGAGAGACGGAAGTAGGACGTAAAGTGTGGCCATTACTAAATTTCAATGGGACATTCGGGTGAAATATGTTTTCCATTACGAGTTCGCATTAAAGATATGGCCGAAAAAAGTTTTAAGGACTGTCCTTATTATTTATTTGCCTGATTCATTTTAGCCTTATGAGACATAAAAGTTTTCTAGTTTAAATTTGTTTCCGAACAAAGTTTCTCTTTTAACTTTTAAGTTATGAAATGTGTAAATATTAAGTCGTGTCAGAGTGTAATACATTTGAACATCACACCCCAATCGTCAATCTTTTGATATTCAAATCGGATCGGTAAGAGAATTATTCATGTTATGTTTTATTTATTTGTAACTTCTAAGTTAATACTTCTCGTTGAAGACTTTATAATAATGCGTTTTTCAATAAGAATTTGACAACTTTTTTTTTAAATATCTCGAAAACCGTTTGGGATATATCAAAACTTTTATTATTGGCTTAAAGTACAATCAATGCAATTATGAATGGAACTCGACTTCGGTCATATGTCCACCAAAGGCACGATTGCAGCGGTCGATTCGTTGAAGCCAATTTTCGATGACTCGGCCACTTAATTCCACGGAATTGGCCGCTATTTCTCGTTCGATGTTGGCTCTTAGGTCCTCTAACGCCGCCGGCTTGTTGGCATAGACCTTCGATTTAACGTAGCCCCACAGAAAAAAAGTCTAGAGGTGTTAAATCACAAGATCTCGGCGGCCAATCGACAGGACCTCTTCTCGATACAACACGTTCACCGAACTTGGACTTCAATAAGTCGATTGTTTCTCCAGCTATGTGGGATGTAGCACCGTCTTGCTGAAACCACATATCACTAATGTCCATCCCATGCAATTGATTGAAGAAATAACGCTGCAACATGTCTCTAGCGTTCACCATTGACTCTAACGTGACGGTCAGTTTCATCAACGAAGAAAAATGGCCCAATGACGCCACCGGCATGAAAACCGCACCATATAGTCACTTTTTGTGCTTGAAGTGATAGAGTAAACAAATTATGAAGAATACGTATTTTTTTTAAATAACTGCGGTAAGTGTAAAAAAGTCACAAAAATCCCGATTATACCATCAAGTCGGAGATGGTCACATCACCATTTTTTAGTACGTGTATTAAAATTTATTTTTTACTCTAAAATGTTATCCAGATCTTTTGCCAAATTTTGAGTGTGGAATGTAATCTGATAATTTTAACGCAAATAAGCAATAATAAATAGCTGCGATCAATATTACCTCCGATAACTAATGTTAGCGATGGTATCCATCATTACTTGAAATGGAATTATTAAAATTAAGTGAAACGACGCTTAAGTATTTACGACACTTTCATAATATAATGCGCCACGAACGCATTTTAATTTTATTACAATAATAACTTCCTGCTATAAAAATGTATAACCTAATATTAAATAATTTACGATATTCATCCAACATTTTATACACAGCGACTGCACTTACCCCGATATTACAACAAATATGAATACATTTACAAAGAGTAATGCGAACAAGGAACGATACAAACTTTATATCTAGCGTCGCCATGGAGATTCTAGCCCAAAGTTGCAGCAATAAAGTTTAATAAATTAAACTTTATCGTATATATGAGTACACAGTACAGCCGAGCATGCTATTAATTAAAATTGATTCTAGAATGTAGACACGGGCAAACGCAAGCGAGTTTCTTAGTTTTATAATTATATTTGGATTACTGGCGCAATGAGTCGGAGGTATTACTTGGGAAAAAATCGATAATTGGCAAGCAGCACGTTCATAAATAATATATAGAAAGCATTATAATTAAAGGGTAATTAATAAATGGAAAGATATTTCTAGTAATAAGAGTGCAGTTGTACATTTTTAACAGATGTATATTTCAATTGTAAGTTAGATTAATAAATTATACAGGGTGTTCATGTCATAAAAATAATATAGATACATTAGCAAGTAATGGTGGGGAACAGAACCTCTAAATATAAAGACTAAATAGTCAACAATTTGTGAAATGCAATACTTAAAATAGTATAATGGTTTAGGGCGCCATCTAGTCGTCCTGACAAATACATTATTGAACCAATTCTAATCTCGAATTACTGCCGTAAATGGTGAGCGGGACTTCTACTTGATTTTTAAGAACAATGTGAACTGCGAATAAATTACTGTTTCCCATTAATGGGTTTGCTACGCCATCTAGTCGTCATTGATTTGAGATACAATGTTATCTGCCAAGTTAGTGTAAGCTGGCCTATACATGGAATATAAGAAGAACATTCATTCAAACCGTACATACGTCAAAAAGTCGATATGATAGACCGAAGAGCAATTCTGCTACTTTTATTTAGACATTTACTTATAAGATATAAATCAAATTCAAGTCTGAATCAAGTGTTTAAGAGCTAAATGGGAAGATTATTTTTCGCTCTTCTGTCGAATGTCAACAATTAATCACTAAACGTACTTATCGCAGAAAAAAAAACTGATAGATGGCGCTGAAAATATTCTAAATATAATTTTAGGAGAGATTTTAAAATTTCCGTCCTACATATAGGACTATGGCCAAATTTGAGTTAATAAAAATTTCCACTAATATTGGAGCCAAAAAAATACAAGAGAAATTGTTGAAAGTTATTTTCAATGAAAATTTAATTTGAATGTGAAGTGTCGTATTTTAGGCAACCAATTAATTGAAAAATGTATCATAAATTGTGCCCTAATATCTACTAAGAGTATATCTGTACTTACTTGTATTAGTAGCAAACATTAACGATATCAATAATAAATAAATAAACAATAGATGGTTAAAGATTTCAACTTGAAACCTAAATAATGGTTGTTTAAAGATTTTTATTTTTTTTAGATTAGGTCCTCTCGCGAAAGTAAAAAGTAAAAGAAAAGTAAAATATTTACATATAGAACATCTTTATTCAAACAATACATTTACGAAAATCAACAAAAAAATTTGAAAATGTGATTGTCTGGGCTATCGAAAATCTGGAATTTATTATCTGCGATTTTATTTATTTTTTTTTTACAATTTTTTCCCTTTCAAATGTTCGACAATCTGAAAAATAAAATCAAAAATCCTCTACACGTTTTAAAAATTAATTAAAGGATGTTCAAAAATTAAAAATTATGTTTTTGTCTCATTTTCTTTTATCGATTTAGCACAAGCAACAGCAAGACCTCAAAAAATAATTAAAACAATTCACAATTTGCTTGGAATTCGTTGGATTGTCAAAAACCATAGTGATTTTGATAGAATAATATTTTGGCAAAGTTATTGTCTGCTGAAAAAATATATCCATTTTTTTTCTTTGATGCGTTTCAAATTAAAAACTCGCAACTCTTCAGAAAATATGTTGATTATCAAAATCAAGTATTCATTTTAATAAAGCATGTTTTGGCATTTTATTAATTTTTTAGATTTTTTCTATTTCGCCTCAAAAACTGCAATTCTTCAGAAAAAAGTGGATTTTTAAAATCAATACTGTGTTTTAATGAATGATCTTTTTTTTTATTTTTTCTGGAATTTATTGTTCACAATTTGTATTTTTTTTGTAGCTTCCTCAAATGTTCTACGCCAGAAAAATCATAACTTTCAAAGAATTGCAACTCTTCTGAAAAAAGTGGAATTAAAAGTGTAATTTGAATTTAAAGAATGATGTTTTGAAAATGGTTTTTATTTTTTCAGGAATTTATTGTTTATAATTTGTATTTTTTAGAATTTTTTTCTCTGTAGCTTTCTCAAATGTTCTTTCAAAAAATTAAGTTAAAAGAGTGTTTTAAAGAATGAGAACGCACATACATTTATTTGGCAAAAATTTAGATTAATGTACATTCATTTTATAAAACAATACATTATACGAAAGTGGAAGCCAATTTAGCTAGCGACCTGCGATGTTGCGGCCTTTAAAGATTGATATTTTGGTAACTGATTTTATTTTTTGTGGAATTTATTGTTAAAAATTGGTATTTTTTTAGAATTTTTTCTCTATAGCTTCCCCAAATTTTCGACGCCACGAAAATCATAACTTAAAAAAAATCGCAACTATTCAGAAAATAGTAAAATAAAAAAAGTGCATTTTAAAGAATGATATTTTGGAATTTATTGTTCACAATTTGTATATTTTTGAATTTTTTCTCCGTAGCTTCACCAAATATTCGACTCCACGAATATCCTAACTTCATCGCAACTCTTCTAAGAAAAATTGGATTTTCAAAATCAAAAGTTTCTGGAATTTATTGTTCAAAATTTTTATTTAAAAAAAAAATCCCCTTAGCTTTCCCAAATGTTTGACTACACGAAAATCATAACTTTCAAAAAATTGCAACTCTTCAGAAAATAAGTGGATTTTCAAAATAAAAAGTGTGTTTTGAAGAATGATATGTTGGCAATTGATTTTACCTTTTCTGGAATTCATTTTTCACAATTTGTATTTTTTTAAATGTTTTTCTCCCCCAAATGTTCGACTCTTCGAAAATCATAATTTAAAAAAAATGGTAACTCATCACAAAAAATGTGGATTTTCAAAATCGAAAGTGTCTTTTAAAGAATGATATTTTGGCAGTTGATTTTATTTTTTCTGGAATTTATTGTTCACAATTTGTATTTATTTTGGATTTTTTCTCCTCAGCTTCCTCAATTGTTCAACTCTACGAAAATCATAACTTTAAAAAAATTGCAACTCTTCTGGGAAAAAGTGGATTTTCAAAATCAAAAGTGTGTTTTAAAGAATGATATGTATTTTGATAATTGATTTTATTTTTTCTGAAATTTATTGTTCACGATTTGTATATTTTTTGAATATTTTTTGCTTTCCCAAATTTTCGACGCTACAAAAATCACAACTTAACCTTAACTCTTCAAACAAAAATTGGATTTTCAAAATTGAAAATCTGTTTTAAAGAATTATATTTTGACAATTGATTTTATTTTTTCTGGAATTTATTGTCCATAATTTGTATTTTTTGGAATTTTTTTCTCCTTGGCTTCCCCAAATGTTCGACTTTACGAAAATCATAACTTTCAAAAAATCGCAAAAAAGAGGGATTTCAAAATGAAAAGTGTTTTTTAAAGAATGGTATTTTGGCAATTGATTGCAGAGAATAAATTCTAAAAAAATACAAATTGTGAACAATAAATTCCAGAATAAATAGAATCAATTGCCAAAATATCATTCCTGAAAACACACTTTTGATTTTGAAAATATACTTCTTTTCTGAAAAGTTGCAATTTTTTAAGTTATGATTTTCGTGTCTTTAAAAATTGGGCATTCCTTCTGGAATTTATTGTTCACAATTTAGATTTTTTTGGATTTTTTTTTCTCCTTAATTTTCCCCAATATTCGACTCTCTAAATCATAACTTAAAAAATCGCAACTCTTCTGAGAATATGTGGAATTTCAAAGTTAAAAGTGTGTTTTAAAGAATGATATTTTGGCAATTGATTTTATTAATTTGAAATTTATTGTCCGTAATTTGTATTTTTCTGAATTTTTTTCTCGTTGGCTTCCCCAAATGTTCGACTCTACGAAAATCATAACTTTAAAAAAATCGCAACTCTTTAGAAAAAGCTGGATTTCAAAATGAAAAGTGTTTTTTTAAGGAATGGTATTTTGGCAATTGATTGCAGAGAAAAAAAATTCTAAAAAAATACAAATTGTGAACAATAAATTCCAGAATAAATAACATCAATTGCCAAAATATCATTCCTGAAAACACACGTTTGATTTTGAAAATCCACTTCTTTCCGGAAAAGTTGCAATTTGTTTAAGTTATGATTTCGTGTCTTTGAAAATTGGGGTTTCTTTCTGGAATTAATTATTCACAATTTGGATTTTTTTAGATTTTGTTTCTCCTTAACTACCCCCAATATCCGACTCTCTAAAATGATAATTTAAAAAAAATCGCAACTCTTCTGAGAAAATGTGGAATTTCAAAGTTAAAAGTGTGTTTTAAGAAATGATATTTTGGCAATTGATTTTATTTTTCCTGGAATTTATTGTTCACAATTTGTATTTTTTTAAATGTTTTTCTATTTAGCTCCCACTTCACGAAAATCATAATTTCCAAAAAGTCGCAACTCTTCTGAAAAAATTGGATTTTCTAAATCAAAATAATTATTTTTTCTGGGATTTATTCTTCACAATTTGTATTTTTTTAAAAATTTTTCCTTAACTTCCCCAAATGTTTGACCCGTAACCTTAAAAAAATCGCAACTCTTAAGAAAAGAAGTCCATTTTCAAAATCAAAAATGTTTTTTGAAAAATGCTATTTTGGCAATTGATTTTATTTTTTCTGGAATTTATTGTTCACAATTTGTATTTTTTTTCCTTCGCTTATCCGAATGTTCAATTCCATGAAAATCATAACTTTAAAAAAATCGCAACTGAAAATGTGGAATTTCAAAGTTAAAAGTATTTTAAAGAATATTTTGGCAATTGATTTTATTTTTTCTGGAATTTATTGTTCTTAATTTGTATTATTTTGTAATTTTTTCTCTTTGGCTTCCTCAATTTTCAAAGCCACAAAAATCACAACTTTGCATAAATTGCAACTTTTCAGAAAAAAGTCGATTTTCAAAATAAAAAGTGTGTTTTCAGGAATGATATTTTCACAATTGATTTGATCTATTCTGGAATTTATTGTTCACAATTTGTATATTTTTAGAATGTTTTCTCTGCTGCTTCCCCAAATTTTCGATGCCACAAAAAAAAATCGCAGCCCTTCTGAGAAAAAGTGGATTTTCAAAATCAAAATTGTATTTTAAAGAATTATACTTTGGCAATTGATTTAATTTTTTCCGGAATTTATTGTTTACAATTGTTTTTTAATTTTTTTTTTCTCATTAGCTCGGTCTAATATTCGACTCCACCAAAATTATAACTTTAAAAGAATCGCAGCCCGTCTGAGAAAAAGTGGATTCTCAAAGTTAAAACTCTGTTTTAATTTTTTTGGAATTTATTGTTCACAATTTGTATTTGTTCAGCATTTTTTCTCGCTATCCCAAATTTTCTACGCCACAGAAATCATAACTTTAAAAAATCGCGATTCTTTAGAAAAAAGTGGATTTTCAAAATCAAAAGTGTGTTTTAAAGAATGATAATCAGACAATTGATTTTATTTTTTCTGGAATTTATTGCTAATAATTTATATTTTTTAGATTTTTTTGCTCTGTGGCTTTCCCAAATTTTCGACGTCACAAAAATCATAATTAAAAAAAAATCGCAATTCTAATTCTGCTTAATTTCCAGTTATTTCTATCAGTAATTTTCGGTTTACCAATAAAATACTTGGATTGCAGATAGAATAAAAAATATTACAATGATTTTTGTAATAATAGTGGGTTAGGGTCAGTTGATAATAAGGGGGGGATTGGTTTAGGCGCCTATACCATATTTTTTTAAATTCATAATTTATATTCAAAACTGAACAAATGGATTCGAATAGTGCATTTTCGCATAACAGCGTCCGCAGCGACAGAGAGCGTCACTGTATTAATAGTCATCTTTTGTAGAATGTAGTGAATATTCCAATAGAAACATTGTTTATCTGATTTTAAAATCCTGAAAGGTCAAATATTTTGATATTACAAATGCAATAAATAATTCGCTGTTAAATTAACAATTAATTTGGCGAATATATTAGGGATTGCATTATTTATTTACAACTTGTATCCGATACGCGGCAGCTGACAATAATACATAATTACAGCAAATATATAGTATTAAATACTAAAGCAACATTAAATCTATTTTATTATAATTAACATACGAATGGCACTGCAACCGAATATAATAGGGACCGCGTTTATGGACCCTCTGCCATGTTTTGCCAATATCGATTTTAATGATATGATAATATCAGATTCGGATTATTCACCAACTGCTGATACAGTCGTAAATTTCGAAAATTTCAATACCGTAGGATTCTAACGAAAAGATACATTATATGTATACAGGGTGATCAAAAAAAGCCAAATTTCCATTAGTCAATATTCAATTTAAAAATATACTATAATACTCCATTTCTGATCACATGACAACCTGTTAAATGCGGAATTTAATTTTAAAAGCGCCTCACAGAGTGAGGAATTAAAATCAAGCAATGACGAGTATACACGTCGAATGAAGGTCAAACGACCCTATCATAAATTTTACGAAAAATGATAAAGAATAATCTTTTTATTTGATAAAAAATTAAGAATTCAATTCTGAAAACTTAATACCTTAATCTGTTAGTTGTGCTTGACGAATATACACGTCGAACGCAGTTGACTGGTTAACCCAGATGGCGCCACCGTCCTTTTAAACGCCAATATGTAAAAACGTGTAAACTTCATTGTTCGATTATATGTTCTAAGATTTTACTGATCAACCTAACAGTAGACCATCTAAATTAATATGTTAAAAAAATTCTTTGATTTACAGAAAATCTCATAGAATAATTTTTGGTAGGCATATTTAAATAAATATATACCAAAAATTAAAGATTCGTGGATAAAAACATATTTCGGCTCTAAATGGGTTAAAATGGGACCCCTATATACATTTTGAAAGGGACTTCAATAGATTTTTGATAATGCCATATTATTCTAAATTAACGCAAATATTCTCAGTTAAAGAGGACTCCTGCAATATTTACATTATCACGATGAATATTAGATTTAACGAAAACATAACTTACGAAATGTTTAATATTTTTTCAACACGATCCATGTAAAATCCTGTAATTCTGTTAATATTGAATAATATCATATTTTATATCCAAAGTATATTTTATATCCTAACATATAGATAATCAATAAATAAAGGTATGAATCATACATTTAATTATAGTATAAAAGCAGGTAGAAGTAATGGAAGAACCGAGTAAAACATATCGATAATCCTTCTTTATTTCTCTTTTCAAAATTATGACAGAGTTATAAATTTTAGTTTGTACGTAAATAAAGTTGAAATTGATAAAATATTGCGAAAGTTTGTAGGACGAAAATTGCATCCATGCATTATTCATGCCGGCCTAACTATATCAAGTCTTGCGAAGTTTCTCGACAAGAGAGACGGCGCACAACGGGCGAGAGGGAGCCGGAAAACAGTTTAGGAAGGACATTTATTACTAAATTAGTTCAATAAGATCTTAATAACTTGGAGTAACTTCAGCAAATGGGCTTTTTAATTATAATTTTATTTATCTTGATGGAAACTAAATCACATTGATATATAGGGTAGGTGTTAAGTTTTGTTGTTGTTAACGAATATTACATTTTGAGATGCTACATGGAATAATCTTTAAATTTAAGTTTAACTGACTTACAGAGCTTGTTGATTTATAACTGTTAAAATCCAATTAACAAGAGAGCTTCAGTAATTTTTTGATGTCGAAAAATGGTATTTCTTGGATTAGAATCTTATTTAGCACTTAGTGAAAAATATTTGCATCCCCTTGTTATAGCATTTTACGGTTAAAAAGTCATCAAAAAGTGCCATTTTACCAGAAACAGTTATCTGCCAAATTTCATTCTTCTAAATTCTTCCATAGTGAATAAATGAAATAGAAACTATTTTTTCCCTTAACTTTAGAGGGCTGTAACTCGGAGAGGAATGGAGTTCGAACGAAAAACTATCTGAAAGGCCTTAACAAAAAAGATACATTTTTTATCTTGTAAGATCATTAAAAAGTAAACCTCAAAATCGCATGCTTTTCAAGTCCTGTACCTCAAAAATTGTATTTTTTGTTTTTGAAATTGCACAAGTATCGTATGTGTTGTTAGATTGTGATAATACAAACATTAAAATGTATGGTTAAAAAATGTATCAACAAAGTTTCCACTGAAATTGAATAACGTCATTTTTTTTTTTAAGTGACACGCCTCAACATTTGTAATTTTGATTTTTGAAATTGCACAACTATCGAACGCGTTATTAGATTGTGGTAATATAAAGGTTAAAATATAGACAATTTAGTTTTATTCGCAAATGTAAAAACCAGTGGCGGCTCGTGGAACATGTTGATGGTAGAGCCACTTATATAATATACTCTCCTTCCCCCGTCGTCCTTTGAAGAAAGAAAGACCAAAGTAACTGAAGAAAAAGTGTCAATTAAAAATTCTTGCTGAGATTGAAACTACAAGTGGAGCCATGGCTCCTTGGCTCTATATAACGAGCCGCCCATGCTTCAACAGAAAAATATACTACTTTCGACAGCTGAAAAATACAATTTTTGACAATTCAAAAATGTCGAAAAAAAATATTTTTATTAGTTGAAAAATACTGTTTTTGGCAGCTGAAACATAGCATATTTGGTAGCTGAAGAATACCATTTTCTACAACTGTAAAATACAACTTGAGACAGCTGAAAAATACTATTTGGGGATTACCATTCTTGACAGCCGAAATATACCATTCCCGACAGCTGAAACATACCGCTTTGGCAGCCAAAAAATACAATTTTTGACAACAAAAAAAAATCCATTTTTGACAACAAAATATACAAGTTTTGACAGCTTGAAAATTCCATTTTTGACAGTTGACAAATTTCAAAAATGCTGCTTTTGATAGCTGAAAAATACCATTTATATAGGTGGGAAATGCCATTTTTGGCAGCTGAAAAATATCGTTTTTGACAGCTGAAAAATACAATTTTTAATAGCTGAAAAATACCATACCTGATAGCAGCAACACACTATTATTGACAACTGTATCATACCATTATTGTCAGCTAAAAAATACAATTTTTGAAAGCTGAAAAATGCCATTTTTGACAATTACAAAATGTCGAAAAATGGTTTTTAAAGCTGAAAAAACCATTTTTATAGGTGGGAAATACCATTGTTGACAGCTAAAAAATATCATTGCTGACAACTGAGAAATATCATTTTTGACAGCTGAAAAATATCGTATTTTACAGCTGAAAAGTATCGTTTTTGACAGCTGAAAAATATCATTTTTGACAGTTGAAAAATATAATTTTTGACAGCTGAAAAAATATAATTTTTGACAGGTGAATAATACACTTCTTAACAGCTGAAAATGCCATTTTTAACAGCTGAAACATACCATTCTTAACAACAACAAACCATTATTGACAACTGAACCATACCATTATTGACAGCTAAAAAGTACAATTTTTGAAAACAAAACGAAAGACAATAAAAAAATGACAAAAAATGCTGCCTTTGATAGCTGAAAAATACCATTTTTATAGGTGAGAAATACCTTTTTAAACAGCTGAAAAATAACATTTTTGATAACTGAAAAATATCATTTTCGACAGTTGAATAATACATTTCTTAGCAGCTGAAAACTACCATTTTTAACAGCTGAAAAATACCATTCTTGACAACTGCAACCAACCATTTTCGTCAACTGTAACATACCAACATTGTCAGCTAGAAAATACAATTTTCGACAACACAAAAAATACAATTTTTGACAGCTGTAAAATGCCATTTTTGACAATTGAAAAATGTCAAAAAAATCTACTTTTAATACCTGAACAATACCTTTTTTATAGGTGAGAAATACCTTTTTGACAGGTAAATAGTACCATTTTTGACAACTGAAAAATGTTAATTTTAACAGTTGAATAATACTCTTCTCAAAAGCTGAAAAATACCATTCTTGACAACTGCAACAAACCATTATTGACAACTGTAACAAACCATTATTGTTAGCTAAAAAATACAATTTTTGACAACACAAAAAATACATGTCTTGACAGCTGAAAAATGCTATTTTTGACAATTAAGAAAAATGTCGAAGAATGCTGCTTTTGATAGCTAAAAAATAACATTTTTATAGGTGGGAAATCGCGTTTTAGACACTTCTTAACAGCTGAAAACTACCATTTTCAACAGCTGAAATACCATTGTTTACAACTGAAGCCATTATTGACAACTGTAACATATCATTATTGCCTGCTAAAAATTCAATTTTTGACTACAAAAGGACAATTTTTGATAGCTGAAAAATGCCATTTTTAACAATTAGAAAAAATGTCGAAAACTGCTGTTTTTGATAACTGAAAAATAACATTTTAATAGGTGAGAAATACCTTTTTTGACATTAAAAAAACATTTTTGACAACTGAAAAATATCATTTTTGACATTTGAATAATACACCTCTTAACAGCTGAACAATGCCACTCTTGACCATTACAACTAACCATTATTGACTACTGTAACAAACTATTATTGTCAGCTAAAAAATATAATTTTTGACAACAAAAAGTACAATTTTTGACAGCTGAAAAATGCCATTTTTGACAAATAAAAAATATCGAAAAATAACTTTTTTGATAGCTGAAAAATACCATTTAATAGGTGAGAAATACCTTTTTTGACAGCTGAAAAATAACATTTTTGACAACTGAAAAATATAATTTTCGACAGCTGAATAATACATTTCTTAACAGCTGAACACTACCATTTTTAATGGCTGAAACATACCATTCTTAACAACTGTAACAAACCATTATTGTTAGCTAAAAATACAATTTTCTACAACAAAAAGTACAATTTTTGGCAGCTAAAAAATGTAATTTTGACAATTAAAAATCGAAAAATGCTGCTTTTGATAGGTGAATCAATTCCTAACAGGTAAAAATATCATTCTTGACAACTGTAACAAACCATTATTGACAATTGCAACACACCATTATTGTCAGCTAAAAATACAATTTTTGACAACAAGAGAAAGAACTATTTATCTTCCTAGACCAAAGTAATTGTCGAAAAAGTGTTTTAAGAATTAATTAAAAATTCTTGCTGAGCTTTAACCTACAGGTAGTGCCATGGCTCATTGGCTCTATAAAACGAGCCGCCTCTGGTAAAAACAAATTATTTTGAAATGAGTGGAAAATTGCAGTTTCTTGAAATTCGCAATTTTGATGTTTGAAATTGCACAACTTATTGGAGTTTGACCATTTAAACGTCAAACTGTAGTTATTTTATGAGTGATTGAAAATTGTAATTTTGATTTTTGAAATTGTTCACTTATTGAACGTCTTGTAAATACATTACAGTTTCCCCATAAAACCGTTGTAATTTGGACAATCCGTAAAGATGATTTTCGCCTTAATATAAATTGTAAATATTTATTTAATCTCGTTAATAATTCATCTTGAATAATCACCTCCCCTTTATTATGAATCCCGCGTTTTATTTTCCCTAAAAAAAACTTTGCCACTTTATATAAAAGAAGAACATTTCTATCTGGTCGACCTCACCCTCGCATAAACCCCCTTTTATCTGCTTTCATTATTAAAAAAAGTTTGTTCACCTTAGATAAGGATCCTCGAAATAAGAAAAACAAGGGACAATTTAATTTATAACTCCGATGCTTTTCTTTTTAAAATATTATTACAGGGACGATAACGAGAGCCTCGAAAACCAATTTTAAACATAATTGCGTCAAGCGCAAGAATAGAGGTGGGAGATTTTCGCTTATAAAACAATCGAGCGCCACCCGGAACATTTAGGATATACAGAATAATAATAATGTATTTATTTAAAACGTTGACAGTCACGTTAATTTTCAGGATTCTGGTTAAAAACACAATTCGATTTAATTAACTATTTTAGTTACTGCATAACTAGAATAGTATATTCTGGAACAAGGTTAGAATGAAAATTTGAGCGCGAACCGAATTTCAGACTATACTTTCTCCACGACCATGACCATCAGACAAACTAAACAAATAAAATAATGAACGCAAAGAACAAGCGTTTTATTATTCAATGTTTGTGGATATGTTTATAGTATTTTCACAATTGTGACATCCAAGGCTAATTGTTTTTTTTTCGGAACGGTGTGAAAATATTCATTCCATAACTAGTAATGAAACGAATTACAAGCAAAACGAATAAGCGCGCAGTGTTTTGTTGCATGACAAGAGTGATAATGTGTACATTCTATGATCAAAATTGATTTCGGAATACTTAAATTCTGCAGTGGCCGTGGAGAAACACATTTTTTTTAACATGGAACACAGATGTCAAAAATTAGAACCATTGTTGCATCATCAAATAAAAATTCTAAACAAGCATATTTTCTTTCTAACGATCATGTTTGGAGTAACTCGAATGATTTTTGAACAATTTTCCATGAACCGTAAATGCTATTACTCATAATTCCAGTTTATATCGGTCGAAATAATGTAGCATTTCTAATTTTATTAAAGCATTTCTCATCTATATTTGTTTTTAATTACAGCATTTCCGTGCCGGGTCTCAGCTGTTAACTGGAATAAGCAGCAGAAAAGGGTGAATTGCCGGCTTAACGCGGTAAGTATTGCCGGATATACTTCAAATATTTGTATCGATCGCAGTTTGAATTGAATTAAATTTCTTATATAAAATTACACCCATTTTCGTATCACCCTCGGTTTCCTCCCGTCTGCGAAAAAAATATATATTTGTAATATAATAAAGGAATATATAAGGCTAACGGTTAAATTGAATTATAGAAGTGCTCAGATTTTATACGAGACGTCAGAAGAATTTGATATTGTAATATTGCAGTTATATTCCGCATAGAACTGACAGCGTATTTATAACGACGTATTCTATTTTTGTCGAAATATACGGGGCATGATGAATACCTTTAGGATTCCGTGATTACAATATGTTTCGTGTAATTGTACTTTTACGTTATTACGTTCAGTAATGAGATTTGAGCATATGCAGGATATATCTGCATTGCACAATTACGTGAAGTTTTATATTGAGAATGTAATTATTTTGCTATTAATTGTGTAATGTTACATTGTTATTAACAATAATATTTGGTAACGGAGTCGACGGCGAGGCGAGGAAGATGTTTTCTAACATGTTGCAATTCAATTGATCTGTAAATTAAACAATCAATACAGTAAGGTCCCAATTTGTTTGTATTTACCGTACTGAATATTAACTGATAGCGGCAAACTTCGTGTATAGCCAATTCGGTGGAATCTGGCGGCCCTGAGGATCGACGCACCCTCGAAGAAAAGGTATTGGTGGTTCGTCTAATTGCATCCAATACATTTATTACTGTCCTTCGCTTCGATTGGTATACGCGCTTTTACACCAGTACTTCTCAACAAAGATTGGTTTGAGATAAAAAAAAATATTACGAGCCCGGACCCTCTTTTACGACCACAGCCGCCAGATTCCGGAGAATGGGCTATACTAGGGTCCATGCGCAGATATCTTCAGAGGCAGTGGCATGGGCGAAAGCCCAACTCATCGTAAAGCAGCATCATAGAAAATGTTACTCCGTCGTTGGACCCTGAAAGTAGTGGGCAAAATAAATCGATCTGGAATAATCCAGAGTTCTTCTGATAACTAGTTTTGTACTTCGCACGCCGACTACGGAATCTATCAAAATAAAAAAGCTACTTTACGACAGACAGGGAAGCTCTCGCAATAGTTTGGGCATTTCACAAATTTAGAGGGTATATAGATGGATAATTATTTGTCACCTTCACAGATCATCGACTGAATTGGTCGATGTCACCTAAGTCGATTGGCCAGATCTGCTCTCCAGCTAAAATTCTATAACCCAAAAATCGAACACATTTGATGGAAAGAGAATATACCGTCTCAGTCTCCGCAACCAGAGAACACTACATAAACCATCACTATAAACAGGTTCGCAAAAACTTCAGATGAACTTTGATGGCTCATCTTGTACTTCTGGCAATTGATCGCACGATTTTCCTCATTCTTGCCTAAAAAACGTTGTTTTATTTTATGTTATGTTAATTTCATAATGTTTGTTGGTATCATCGCTGATCACTTTTAACAGGATCTACGGATCTTCAAATTACATAGCTACAGAGTATAGAGCAGTGATTCCCAAAGTGGGCGCCACCGCCCCCTAGTGGGTGCTGCAGCGATTCAGGGGGGCGCTGATGGCCACAGGTGCATTTGGGGGCGATGGATAACTGTAAGGGGGCAGTGATAATATTTAAAAAAAAAGAAGAGAAGATTTAGTGGAACGTGGGTTCAGCGCGGTAACCAATTTATTAACAAAAAAAAGAAACCAATTGCAATAGTCAATAAAATAGAAACACCTTCACGTAAGTGTATTTTATTCTTTAACATTCAATTTAAATGCGAAGCTGCACTGATGAGAGATAAATCTCGAAACGCGTCTGCAGATGGCTATTTACTTAATTTTTACATATTTTTGGGTTCAGTTTTATAATTTAAAGTTTTCAAATTCAATTTAGTTTTATTTTTCAAGTTAGTCCTGTGGGTAGAAATAAGGGATCTTAAACCAATGTTATTTCACTTAGTACTTAGTACTAGTAATAACGCAAATTTCTTTTGTATCATTCAATATCCGGCGTGGCACTAGCCAGGGAAGTAGTTGTTTCAATAAGTTATTTGTTTATAGTCTTAGTAAGACTTAATTTTGCTTGCAGAGTTACGAACAGGTTGAATATTTATATATTCAGGCTATATTTCGTTTTTTGAATTTATTGAATTTATGCAATAGTCAATCTTGGTGATAAAAATAATTTTCAGGGGGCGCTAAGTAATATTTTTTCTGGAAAGGGGGCGGTAGGACAAAAAAGTTTGGGAACCACTGGTATAGAGAATTCCTTCTTTCAAAACAGTCATACCAACTTAAAAGTTGTTAAATTGGAATTCTCAAAGTTCTTCTGAAGTTTTTGCGAACCGGTTCATAGTGATGGTTTATGTAGTGTTCTCTGGTTGCCGAGACTGAGACTGTATATTCACTTTCCCTCGAATGTATTCGATTTTTAGATTATACAGTTTTAGCTAGAGAGCAGATTTGACCAATCTACAACCACCAGTTCAGTTGTCGATTATCTGTGAAGGTGACAAAGGATTATCTATCCATGTACCCTCTACATTTCTGAAATGCCGAAACTACTCTGAGAGCTTCCCTCTCTATCGTAAAGTAGTTTTTTTTTTATAGTTTCAGTAGTCGGCGTGCGCATTTTACGAGTCGTCTATCTGTTCCCTTCTTTTCAAGTAAAGCAGCGCCTATTGCAAAAGAGCTCGTGTCTGGACGAAGCACGGGCGGTTTCTCATGGTCCATTTATTACAGGATCGAAGGTGTGGTTAGCAGATTCTTCAAGTAGTGCATGGCTGCATCTTACTTAGGTATTCATTTCCGGTCTTCTTCTTGTAGGTTATGAAATCACAAATTCTTTAATAAAGCATTTATAACAATGACGGCGAACCTTTTTGAAGAGTAGGTAAAATTTTGTTGATTATTTTTTTTATATTCTAGTCCGTGGGTTACTAAGTCAGTTGCATTACTTGGATAGGGGAGAGGGTGTGCTAAAAGGGCTACCAACAATTAAAAAAAAAAATGTTAACAGAATAGACCCGTTTTTATGGTTCACAGTTTTAAAATCCTTCAAAAAGGTTTATAATTAAATTTTATATAAATTTCACGAGATTGCGCCATTGCAATTGGCATTTCTTAAATACTTGCATATCGTAGAATTAGTTTGTAGGGTCACCTGGAACAGGAAAGCACGAGGATTTGAGGATCAAGGCAGTTAGCTGAGGAAAAGGACGAGTAACCAGGGAGATATAAAAAAAAACAAATGTGGGGAAAAACTACATAATCTCCTTACGTCTGTAATTTATTATTTTCACTTTTAACCCTTTCGGCCCTGGTGGTGGCAATTGCCACCGCAACATTTACATGTCTCTACTTACTATGACAATCCATATTTTTGCTGTTTATCACTAGATGTTACTTCAACAAAGCCTTACTAATTAATTCCTATACTAATTAAGCAAATGAGTTCAAATTTGGTATTTATGGTCTTAAGAAGCTCCCCATCAATAATAATTAACAAAATTTTTTTTTCAAATTTAAAAATCCAGGGCTGAAAGGGTTAAAAACCTTCAAAATGCGTACACCAGTTCAAATCTGACGCAGCCTGGGGTTCTTCTCTATTTAAACGACCTCTTCATTCCCGTTTTACGATGCAACGAATTTATTCGCCAAGTTTATGATCGTTCTTTTAGATTGTCCGTTCTTTTTTTAAGGTATAAAAAATAATTTTATAAAAATCAACGCGTGGGTCCTTTATAAAGCCTTCGTAGGTAATAGGTTTGCCACCACTGATCTGTACCAACTGTGAGTTTGAAAGAATAATTTGAGTTGTTTTGGGTTTTCCAGGGATGGTCTCTGTACTTTGTTTGTCTACTCCTATCTTTTTTGTGAGTTTAATATGCTCTTCGGAGCTTAAGATTGAGCCTAAGTCTTGTTGTTCCCCTTGGTCTGATTTCATAATTTTGGATATCACTGTAATATCATCTAAACATGCGTACACTTTGATCACTTTTAATTAATGGTTGCGGGAGCAGTTCATTCTCCAAAATATACGAGGGCAATCCACAAACTGATATACGTTTTGAAATAAAAAATAAATAAAGTGAAAAAACTAATTTTTATTATATACATTTTGAAGGTAAACTCTTAGGCTATTTTTCGACGTAATCGCCATATAACGTTTTACAAGCTCTTCAATGCCCTCTTTGTAGAAATCTGCCGCCTGCGAGCTCAACCACTGGTTTACACCGGCATGGAGTTGAGCATCAGTGTCAAAGCATTGCGTACCGAAACACGTCTTCATCGTTGGGAACAGATGGTAGTCGCTTGTGGCTAAATCCGGGCTGTGTGGCGGATGACTGAAAATTTCCCATCCAAAATCACGCAAGAGCTCTTGAGTACGATTGGCTGTTTGTGGACGAGCGTTGTCATGGAAAAACAAAATTTTATCATTAATTTTCTCCGACGCTTATTTTGTATCGCGCGTCTTAATTTTCGTAATACCTCTCTGAATTGATTGTTTGACCACGTTCAAGAAAATCAACGAAAATCACTCCCTGGGTATCCCAAAACACAGTAGCCATGATGTTTCTTGCTGACAGCGTCTGCAGACACTTCCTCGGTTTCTTGGGCGAATGCGTGTGACCCCATTGCATCGATTGCCGTTTTCTTTCACAGGTCACGTGCTGTACCCAAGTCTCGTCACCAGTTACGATACGATCGATAACATGGTTTCCACTTTTGTCGTACTCTTCCAGAAATGTCAGTGCTACAGCAAGTCTTTTGTTTTTGTGGTCTTCCGTTAGGATTTTCGGAATCCACCTAGCACACAATTTGTGGTATCCAAGTTTACCAACTCCGTGAAATTTGGGGAAAATGTTCCGAGATCGTGAAACGACGATTTTCGCGGATTTTTTCATTCATTTTCACCAACAATTCATCAGTCACAAGACTAGGCCTACCTTGGAGCTTAAAGCATTTTGGAGGATGGAAGGGGCCAACCTTCAGTTTCTAGTATCTGAGGGTCTCACAAAGACATTCCAATCGACAAATAACGGTCCACTGTTTTTGCATACGGAAAGTCTCTCAGCGCCTGCACCACGACAAGTATTTAATCGTAATTATAATAGTCGTTGGATAGGACGAGGTGATACTGTGTCTTGGCCTGCTGGATCGCCAGATTTAACGTCACTTGATTTTCTTATGAGGATATATGAAATAAAAAGTCTACAAATATGTTCCTACCACTCAAGAAAATATGAAGGGATGACTTCAAAATACTTGCAATTTTTAAAGTAACACAATTCGTTTGTTTGTTATTTTCATTAAAAATTAAATATCACAAAAAGTAAGCGCCGACGAGTTTTATGTTTTAGATAAAAGATAGATTCATGTCTTAATAAAAATTACAGGTTCCTATTTAAAAATAACAAGTTGACCTTGAAATGACCTTGAAAACCTGCTTAAAATTCAAAAAATATATGCTTGCTGGATTATCCCCTCCATGCCAAATACATTTTATGTGAAACATTTTTTCTCCAAGCGTCACTCCATCGAAAACGCAAGCAACCACATATACTTATCAGTACATCAGCAACTGCCATGCCAGTTCCAAATGGCCATCTTTTGTATATACCACGCCAGGGGTTGTAAAAGCATAAAACATTTCTCTATAAAGCGTTTGTACCAGCTGCAGATTTGCAAAAAGTATTTATGTTGCTTCAGGTTCCTTGGTGATGGTCTTTGGAAAATCGTAGATCTTTTGTGGATCTGTTTCCATCTATTCTGAAGATATGATATGGCCAATATTTTTGTCTGAGTTGCACCCAAATCGGAACATCATACAAGTCTTTAAAAATGTCCTATAGGTGAGACTGCTCTCAGATAGCATAATGGCATCGTCTAGGCTTGGATACCCTAATTTGTTTGCTTCTTCTACTTCTGCCATAAATTGAATCCTGGGGTGTGTTGAGTAAAAAAGATGACTATTTGTATTCTAGTACCGGTCCACACACAACATATCTGCACCACAAGAAGACGTTTGACATTATGTTGGATGCGTGTGTTCACAATTGTTCTTCAGGGTGATTCCATCCTTAAGCCATCGTTTTGAAGGTTTATTTCAACTAAAGTCATTTGGGTTGAGGCACATGTTGATTAACCCTATTAATTCCTCTGGGTTTGGATGTTTTGCTTCTATTATTTTCTGTTACTTTTTCCTGAAATACTTTATTACTTCTTCCAACGAGTTAAGAGTCGACTCATTTCAGTCGACTCTGTTCCATGAGCCGACTCACAAAAAATAGTCATTTCGCCTATCTCTAGTTTTTACTTCTTGCACAGGTATGGACAGGAATAGATTTTTGACATCAAAAGCTACTAATATGCTATTATGTGGTATGTCTACATCTTTTAATTATAATAATAATAATAATATTTATTGTGCTAGATATTTACAGAAAATATTTACACTCGTCCCGACTTACTATATATTAGTTACAAAAATTAAAATGTGTAATTGAAAAAATCAATGCTAAATGGGCAGCTGCCTTATAACATATTTTTGAGGTACACTTTGTATTTGCTGCTATTTAAGTTTATTTTATTTATTTATTTTTTTGTTCTGTTAACAAATTCCGGGGAGTTTTTGGCTGAGAATTTAAATTTATAAATTGAGGTTAGGAATTTTCAAAGGAATATATTTTATATGCGGGTGCATCCATATTAGGGATGGCGGGATGAGTTGGGAAGTTCGATTAATAGATTTTGATTGATCCATACGAGACGAGGTAGGGGCTCTTGCATTCAGCACTTTGTATCAGAACTGTGGGCGATGGGTTCTTTTAAATTTTCGTTTACTTGTTTTTGGAATTTGATGATAGGGTCCTTTTGTAATTTGTTGAAGTTATCGCTTTCTAAGAAATCATTTACTATGGAGATGTTGTCTTATTTTTCAGGATGGTAATTGTGTTCCCTTCATCTGTCTTACAGTCTTCTTTAATACAGTTAATGAGTTTCGGTCTCTGTATTTTGGATCTTTCAATATAAACATTACAAATAAGTTTATTAATTAATTAATTTTTATTGTTACTTTATCTGTTCATCTTGACTCGTCACTCACTATTGTATGTACCGTATTCGGACAGTTTTCAGTTACTAAATCATCAAGTAGTAAGTAAGCCAATCGCTACTCGACAAAAAGTCGTTATAAAGAAAAAAATATATTACACTGCTGTTTTGATCAATTTTTTCTTCGCCGAACCATGGGATTCTGTTTTAAGTGAGTTTAATCTATGCAATTATTTTTTTCACTAAAGTTTTCATCAGTTACATCTCTATTTAATATTTTCATTCACAATATAAACAAAATAATTTTTTAACAATTCACAATTAGAAATACCAAGTGAATTTTAAAGATGTCGTTACAACTATCTTGAAAATTGAGTTTATTTTAAAATAATAACATCTAATGCATTTATTTTTTTAAACATAATAGCGGCGTTGTATTTTGATCGATATTATTCATACATTTGTCTTAGACATATAATAGCATTTTGTCATCTAAATAGCAATCAATTGAAATAAATTTGTTAAATAAAGGGTTTTTCAATAAGAACTTGACAACTTTGTTTTTAAATATCTCGCAAACCATTTGGGAAATATCAAAATTTGTATTATTGGCTTAAAGTACAATCAATGCAATTATGAATAGAACTCGACTTCGGTCATATGTCCACCAAGGGCACGATTGTAGCGGTCGATTCGTTGAAGCCAATTTCCGATGACTCGGACACACAATTCGACGGAAATAGCCGCTATTTCTTATTCGATGTTGGCTCTTAGGTCCTCTAACGCCGGCTTGTTGGCATATACCTTCGATTTAACGTAGCCCCACAGAAAAAAGTTTAGAGGTGTTAAATCACAAGATTTCGGCGGCCAATCGACAGGACCTCTTCTCGATATAACACGTTCACCGATCTTGGACTTCAATAAGTCGATTGTTTCTCCAGCTGTGTGGGATGTGGCACCGTCTTGCTGAAACTACAAATCACTGATGTCCATCCCATGCAATTTATTGAAGAAATAACGCTGCAACATGTCTCTGTAGCGTTCACCATTGACTGTACCGTAACGGTCATTTTCATCAACGAAGAAAAATGGCCCAATGACGCCACCGGCATGGAAACCGCACCATATAGTCACTTTTTGTGGATGAAGTGACATGAGGGTTTTCAGCACTCCAATAACGCATGTTTTGTTTGTTGACGAAGCCATTCAACCAAAAATGCGCTTCATCACTGAAGATGATTTTGCGATGAAAGTCGTCATTTTCGGCTAACATCCCTAGAACCCACACTGAGAACGTGCGTCGCTTCATATGGTCAAGTGGTTTTAGTTCTTGAGTTAACTTGATCTTGTAAGGGTGCAGGCCAAGATTATTTCGCAAAATACGCCATAGTGTGGTCTGACTGATGCCCAATTCTTGAGAACGCCGTCGAATCGATTGATTTGGATCGTTTGCGATGGACGCTTCAACGGCAGCAATATTCTCGGCGCTGCGATCGCTGCGTTGTCGCACTGGCACGGGAACATTCAACAGTGAATATGTTGACTCAAATTTTCTCACCAAATTGTGAACTGCTTGTCTATACGTGAGAGAAGACGACCGAAAATTGGAGTAAGCGTTCTTAAAGTTGCAATCACTGACCCGAAATTTCCGTAGTAATTTTTAATTACTTGTAAACGTTCTTCGTTCGTAAGTCTTCGCATGATGAAAATGTTTGAGTTACTGCGTATTATGACAGTGACAGCGCACTAATTTGTTTAGGGGTGCGTCCACAATAAAAAACAAAACTGTCAAGTTGCCATTAAAAAACCCATTATTTGCGAGTTACTTTTCTCTGGACGATGTCACATAGTTTAGTAATAATTCAGGCTATGATTATACTCCTACCAGTGATGATAATATAATTACGAATATTGTAATCACTGCTCCTAGTATGTTTTTAAATATTACAAACTAAGCATTGTAAATTTACTGTTAAGCAGCATATGATGATTTTGCATATCAATGCACACATTTTTCCTAATTATGCTAGATCCGCACATGCATTATTTATCCTCGTTTCCGATTCATACACACGAGTTATAGACGCAAAGTATGTAATAAAAATACCGACCATAATCCGTTATTTTATTACGTCCAATTATCGTAAATATCCACGCAAGGTATTTTAAGGGATTTCGTGGCAGTTTAACGAGGAACATTGAATTTCAAACAAACACAGGTTCGGTTTCATTTAAACACAGATTCATATTATACATCTTTTTTCGTATATTATTAGAATCGTATTCTTTTCTGCTCCAGCGGAATCCCAATATTCATTTCAATCATAAATTCCCATCCAATTTCTGGGATGAATGACAAATTTCGCATTGAAATGAATATTGCCCCCAGTCTATTGATTCTTTATACAGTCTCTATTCTTTTAACGGGCGAACGAAAGAAGAAAAAAAATCTAAAACCTTTTTCTTTTTATTAGAGAGGAATTTGCATCGTTCCCCTAAATATTCAGGCAGATTGTTCTATGATCTTTTCTGTGTGAATGCGAGCAAATGTCAGCAGTTGACACAAATCGGTTAGTCGCGTATGTCGATGTCAATTATTCCTTTTCACTGCAAACGCCTTTTTACACAGGAAAATATTGAAAGAACTTTATTTAGTTTTTAGTAGTCTATTTTAATGGAACATCATAAAAAGTCTGTTTACATAAAAGTATTGAACCAAAAGATTTAATTTCTTATTATTATTATCAAATTTATGGTATCAATTTTGTTAAAACAAGAGAAAATTAATTATTAAATCACGCTCACTAATTACTCGAAATTCCGGCTATAACGAGCTCCATAAATTACACCTTTTTACGGCCCAATAAATTCTTTTATCTATTTTCCCCGGGCACGGTGCACATAATGAATCAAAGTAAAAGTAAATAATACCATAAAAATACACGTAAATATTTATTGATGTTAGATAAGAGGGAATTGATAAGGAGAATAGGAAAATGTATCCGAAATTGGATTTTTATTATATACGATTATATCGAGGAATAGGAAAGGAGGAAACGGGGGACGGGTTGCATTAACAAAACCGGAACGACGAAAACTCGTAAATGGACTTTGGGAAGGATAAAGGTGATTTATGTGGGATACAAAAATTACTGAAAGCCAATGACGGCGAGGGTACATATGCGCAGAAGATACCCGTTAGAATCAATTGGTACCTGTGCGCGCAATAAAGTGCCATTTAATTTAAACTTTTTTTATTAATACCTTGATTATGATAAAAAAATATTAATTTCTAGTAATATGAAATAGATATTAATGCTGCCAAAGCAAAACCCTTAGGACCCTCAGAGTAGGACCCTCAGGTGGATTAAGGCCCATACAAAACTTATCCTTATTACTAAACGGTCTTGAAACTTTTAAGAATTTTAAAATCTCAGCCACCAGAAAGAGTAATAAATTAACATATCAGATCTATAAAAAGCCTACTACGGGCCCTATCAGCACCATGATAGGTCCCACACAAAATTCTTAACTACTAATAAATTGCATTACTAGTTTATTGGAACACATGGATTAGTAAGAACCACCAGATAACAATTATTTTAGTTGTTATTAAATCAACATAATAGCAACTACAAACATTATTCTCTACCAATCCATGTTTTTTAATAAATTATTAATGCGATATATTATTAAGATTATCCATATGGAGCATAAATTGTATTCATGCACATAACACCATTCAAGACTGACAATTGTGAATTTAATCAGAATTTAATTGCTTCATGCTGACATTTACATGAATCAATCGGCCGTCTGCACTTTCTCGAGAGCGAATTCCTGATTGGAATATGATTGATAACACTTCAATTCACGAAATGTTATATAAATCAATTTACAATGATCGATCAGGAGAGCTAATACTCACTGCATATACGTGTTTAAAACAATCACGCATACGCGTCAATTTGGGTTAAATTAAAGTTTATCTTAATATAATTGTAATAATTCAATTTTTCTTTGATTATAGTATATACAGTGCGTTTTTTTATCAATCCGCCAACTTGTTAATTTTTTATGTCTGTCTATGGTTTTTCTATTGTAAATTTCTGCATAATTTTTGGATGGTTTTTAAGTTTACATTTTCCTAAATATCCTTGAAGAAATTAACTAAATTAATTATGCATAAATTTTTGTAAAATAAATTCATTGCACGTAAATTTTTCGAATGGTAATACTCCGAAAACAAATTCTTTGAAAGTAAATTTTTTGAATGCCAATTCTGCGAAAACAAATTCTTCGAATGATCAATTCTTCGAGGAGAGAATTTGTCTAATATCAATTAATACTTGAATCATTTTTTTGCGAAAATAAAGTAAGATTCAACAATAGCGATAATAAAGTTGTATTTAATAAAAAAAATATTAATAACAAATTTGATCAACAGTCAAATTTAAATTTTGAAGGAAAATGTAATTAAATGCGTCGATGGCCATTTGTAGCTCTTATGAGTTACAATAAACTGTATTTATTATTGTAATTAAATGATAAATGCCTAATTTGGTTTCCATAATTACAATAAGTTTTTAATATACACAATGAGATTGTTAACGTAATATGATTCGTTTTAATTATTCTTTACTTATTGAATATAATTTTTTACTTAATACTTTATGTTAAGTTAAACGGTTTTTTTTTAAATAATTTTGGGGAACATAAATTTCAATATAACGTATTTAATTCTTTATTGGAGATTATTTCTTCGAAGAACTGATCATTCGTTAAATTTATTTTCGAAGAATTGGTATTAGAAAAATTTACTTCCTAAGAATTAGTTTTTGCAAAATTGTTTTCGAATAATATTTACTTATAACCTCTCTAGAGACCTTATGGCCTGAATGTAATAGTTGTATTTGATTAATGTGAAGGTGGCGGAAAGACAACGTCGTTCATCCTAAAATTCTTCCGTCGATTATGCGTTTGAAAAATTAGAATTAAAAGTTGCGCAAGATAAATTTCTTTCAAATGAAAGTAATAAAGAGGTTTATTTAGAAGTTAATGCCATATCTTACAAATGATAAAATGACAGCTAACCTCTTCAGGGGTAAATTAATTTTGAAATTTTTCAATCTGTTGAAAAAAAAATGATATCTCGCCAGTCATAAGTTACGTCCCGCTTTCAGGCAATCTATCCTGCTGTTCCCAGCTAGAGGAAAAATGTCCCGCTTTCAGATGCAACGACAATTTAAATAATTTAAATAAGTGTAAGGTTTTAACTTTGACGGTTGATTGTTTATTAAACAATCAATGTCACCTTTGTGATGCAAAATTTACAAAAACATTTTTTTTTTAGAAAAACCGTTCATTTCTTTTCACATTTTCGTGATTGTAATATTGTTGGATTGACAACGCCATCTATATTTAATAGGATAACGCCATATAGTGGTTTTTAATGGCGATAACAATGACTTCAATAACGTTCTCGAAGATCCAGTACATTCTAGAATTATGCTTCGAGCCATATAACATTTTGTAGTAGATTTTTTTTACAAAATTCTTCAGGCACCCCGCCTGATGAAAAAATAAATGGTCACGTTAGTCATAACAGACAGCTGACAGAGTCATGGAAATGCTAACCTGTGGCAGTTTTCCACCCTCGAGACGAGTTTGAGTACATATGCTAAATTCTATTCGTATAGAACTTATGAAGCATTTTTTGAAACGTATACAAATTTACTTTTTTTAAAATAACTCGAGTATTACACAATTCGAGATCTAAAATTTTCAAAAATTCACAATTTGCGAAATAATTGGTGAATTTTCAAAATCTGCAGTTACTTTGATAAAACGATGATTTGCAAATTAAATTTAATTTTTGTAGAAATTCGTCGACATGTTTTATATATTTTTTTTGCTCGAGTATTACCCAATTAAATAAATAAAAAATTTCAAAAATTCAATACTCACGAAATAATTGGTGGATTTTCAAAAACTCTATTTAGTTTGATAAAACCATGATTTTTAAATCTAATTTAATTTATGTAGAATTTAGCCGACACACTTCAAATATATATTTTTAATGTTTTTGCTGGAATATTACACAATTAGAGAACTAAAATTTTCAAAAATTCACAACTCGCGAAATAATCGGTGGATCTTCAAAAACTCCATTACATCTGATAAAACCATGATTTGTAAATCTAATTAAATTTTTGTAGAATTTAGTAGACACGTTTTATATATTTTTTTAATTTTTCACTCGAGCATTACACAATTGTAAAACTAAAATTTTTAAAAATTCACAACTCGCGAAATAATTGGTGGATTTTCAAAAACTGCACCTAATTTGATAAAACCATGATTTGCAAATATAATTTCATTTTTGTAGAATTTAATAGACACGTTTTATGTATTTTTTTTTAATTTTTAACTCAAGTATTACACAATTCGAGGTATAAAATTTTCAAAAATTCACAATTCGCGAAATAATTGGTGGATTTTCAAAAACTCTATTTAGTTTGATAAAACGATGATTTTCAAATATGATTTAATTTTTGTAGAATTTAGTAGACACGTTTTGTATATGTTTTAATTTTTAACTCGAGTATTACACAATTCAAGATCTATTTTTTTTTAATTCACAGTTAGCGAAATAATTGGTGAATTTTCAAAATCTCCATTTAGTTTAATAAAATGATGATTTGCAAATCTAATTTAATTTTTGTAGAAATTCGTCGACACGTTTTATATATTTTTTTAAATTTTTAACTCGAGCATTACACAATTGTAAAACTAAAATTTTTAAAGAATTCACAACTCGCGAAATAATTGGTGGATTTTGAAAAACTGCACATAATTTGTTAAAACGTTGATTTGCAAATACGATTTAATTTTTGTAGAATTTAGTAGACAAGTTTTATATATTTTTTTAAATTTTTAACTCAAGTATTACACAATTCGAGATATAAAATTTTCAAAAATTCACAACTCGCGAAATAATCGGTGGATTTTCAAAAACTCCATTCTATCTGATAAAACCATGATTTGTAAATCTAATTTAATTTTTGTAGAATTTTAGTCGACACGTTTTATATATTTTTTTAATTTTTCACTCGAGCATTACACAATTGTAAAACTAAATTTTTTAAAGAATTCACAACTCGCGAAATAATTGGTGGATTTTGAAAAACTGCACATAATTTGTTAAAACGTTGATTTGCAAATATGATTTAATTTTTGTAGAATTTAGTAGACACGTTTTATATATTTTTTTAAAATTTTTAACTCAAGTATTACACAATTCGAGATATAAAATTTTCAAAAATTCACAATTCGCGAAATAATTGGTGGATTTTCAAAAACTCTATTTAGTTTGATAAAACGATGATTTGCAAATATGATTTAATTTTTGTAGAATTTAGTAAACAAGTTTTAAATATGTTTTAATTTTTAACTCGAGTATTACACAATTCGAGATCTAAAATTTTTAAAAATTCATAATTCGCGAAATAATTGGTGAATTTTCAAAATCCCCATTTAGTTTGATAGATCTAATTATAATAATTATCTTCCTAGACCAAAGTAACTGGCGAAAAAGTGTTTTAAGAATTAATTAAAAATTCTTGCTGAGCTTGAAACTACAGGTGGTGCCATGGCTCCTTGACTCTATATCACGAGCCGCCCCTGTTAAGATGTGTAATGTACTGCGCGATAATATTAAACGAATGGCAATATCAACATTCAAACGCACTATCAAATCATACTTATTTTTTTCAATAGAAGAATGAAAGTTCAGTAAATTTTACACGTTCAGTGTAGCCAATTCTTAACTTCTCGTGTTTCTGGCAATTTTTTTTTTATATTGATCTATTTAACAATCATTACGATTTAACATTTATGTGCTGTCATCATCTTTTATTTTTGTAACTTTTACACATGTAAATTTTTATTTTTAGTTTTTATCTAAATTTTATTTATGTATTTTTATCGTTTATATTCCTATGTATTTAAATCAAAGAGTTGAACCGTTGATTAATTTCATTCCGGTTTTTACGTTCGAAGTAACTGTTTTACGCTCCAGTTTCGGTTCCGGTTCATCTAAAAATTCCAGTTCAGTTTCGGTTCGGTTCCGGTTCAGTTCCGGTTAAAATTAAAATTTTGGTGTCATTTTATTCACCAAATTCTCTTCTTACTTAAACTAAATTTAAATTAAAAATTGATTATTTTATTGCTAAAAGAAAACAAAATACAATTTACATATTTAATAAATACAAAAACATTGTCCGTAAATAAAATAAAACTCTAATCAATCTGGTGAAAAATACAAAAATTATTAATAACACGTTTCATATAATCACAATAAAAAAAAGGAAAAAGTCAATAAAGAATATATTTTCGGCCTCTGGTCGATAGCCAATTAATAATTATGTTATTACAAAATGTTTGAATGTATCTTAAAAATATGTAAACTACTTTTAATAAAGATATTTGTATATATAATATGTTCTTACAAAAATAATAAATAACACTTTTATTAAAGGCAAAACAATGTTTCTTACAAAAAAAAACAAAAATAGTTCATTCAGTTGAAAAATTAATATTGGAAATTTAAAATGAAAATAAAATAAAAAAATCATATTTAATGGATACATTGATAGGTTCTATAAATTTGCTTTTGATAAATGCATTATTTTATTACCGAAAAATTTATTTCTACACTAACTTGTGTAGCTGATCCTTTAACAATTTTTTTACAATTTTTGAAAGCGTTAAATACATTTTTCGTTATCTCAGTTCAAGTTTTACACAGCTAGATCATGGTGATTGTTTTTACGTTTTGGGTTTTCAGATTGTTTGCTTGATTGATATAATTTTCACAGTTTTTTTCAAATAGTTGAATGCATTTTTTTAATATCGCTGTATTTACCCAGCTAGTTTATTGCAATTGTTTTAAAGCGAAATCAGAAATATATTATTTTTTATGGATTTTGAGCTTTAAAGCAAATTTCGCCATAATTTTTAATAATTAATAATAATTTTTTTACACATATTATTAATGAATGCATTTTTTATCATAGCAGTTCAATTTTGAAATGTTGTTTTGCACACAGCTAGATTATGACAATTGTTATTACGTGGAATAAAAAATGTATTGTTTTTTTGGATTTTGAGTTATTGACACAGCTTTCTTAGAATTTTTCAAAACTTTGAATGTCTCATTCGCTGAATTGTTACCCTTTTGTACACAATTTGATTATGGCAATTGTTTTAATATGTAATTATCTTTTATGTTAATTTTTATGAATTTTGAATTCAAATTTTCCATTAATTATTTTTTTCACAATTTTTTAAATCTTTGAATGCATTTTTGGTTTTTCCAGTTCAAGTTTAGAATGCCGTTTTGTTAACAGCTAAAATATGGCATTTGATTTTACGTGAAATCATAAATATTTATTTTAAGCTTTTCAAACAGTTTGCTCGGTTGATATATTTTTCACGTTTTTCCAATTGTTGAATGAATTTTTCGTTTTCCTAGTTCAAGTTTGGAACGTTCTCGTTTTGTACACAGCTAAATGTTAGACGTTATTTTAACATGAAATCAGAGATATATTGTTTATTGTGGATTGTGAAGCAAATTTCTAGGTTCATCATTTTTTGCAATTTTTTAAATTCTTGATTGCATTTTTCGTCTTTCTAGTTCGAGATTGAAGCGTTGCCGTTTTGTGTATACTTAAGATGTGGGAATTAATTTTATGTTATATTAAATTTGTATTATTTTTTGTACGTATTTTAAGCTTTTGAAACAAATTGCTGAATTCATTCTTTTTACTTTCTCCGTTACGAAGTACGAGAAACTATTATGATCGTGATTTTTTTTTCAAAAATTTTTTTTATGGAAATATCCGTTTTGGGGTCCCTAGATGCCATTTCAACAATTTCTGGAAAAAACAAAATTTGTGTCTGTGTGTGTGTGTCTGTCTGGGTGTGTGTGTCTGTCTGTGCGCGCTGTATCTCAAAAACTAATAGAGCAATTGATATGAAACTTTGAACATACGTCTTATTTGATAATCTGAAGAACTGAAAAGCTTTTGGTAAAATTTCGTACACCGGAAGTGGGTGTTTACCTTAACTGTTTTTTGTTTTTTCCCAATATTTCCTTAAATATGAAAAATATCACAAAAATATTTAAACAAACATTGAAGACAACAAAGAAATGAACATCTTTTGCTTGAAGACATTTTTCATAAAATCATTTTTATTTTAAAAAAAAATATAATTTTTTAATTTTTGGTTTATAATTATAAAACGATAATAGTTATAGCAAATTTATGTTAATAATAATTGTAGAAAATGCTAAAATGAATAACTTATAAAGAATAAGTTTTTTTCGAAATCCCTTTAGTTTTTGAGTAAAGTATAATTTTTCCATATTTCAAAATTTTGACGTTTTAAACTTCAGTTTCATCCGAGTTTACGCAATGCTCGATGTACAATTAAAATATGATTACAATTGAAAATAAACCATGAAAACATAAATGTAAATGATACCAACAAGTCGGAGAAAGTAACATGATTTAAGTAACAACGATTTTTTATAATCTTTTAAATCATTGAATGTAATTTTTTTTTTCCTCGTTCGAGTTTGGATTGTTGCCATTTTGCTTGCACCTAAGACATGACTGCATGATTGCTTTTGTGTAATCAAAAATATATTATCCCCTTATAGATTTTGAGGTTTTTAAGAACATTTCTTAGTTGATCATTTTTTTTCGATTGCAATTTTCATTTTTCCTGTTCAAGTTTTGATTGTTGTGTTTTGATCTAGCATATTGCAATTATTTTTATGTGAAATCATAAATTTATTATTTTCATGAATTTTATTTAATTGAATGAAAAAAAAAGTTATAGCAAAATCAATCGTTATTAAAATTTCGTTCCGGGTTCGGTTCCGGTTTTTAAATAGAACAATTTTACCGTCAGGTTACAATTAGGGTTCCGTTAAAAAATCCGGTTAATTTCGGTTTTCGGTTTTCGATTTAGGGTTCGGTTCCGGTTCTGATTTAAAAATGTTTACAGTGCAAACGTTGGCTGTCGAACGTTCCAAATAAAAAATTCCCTGATCATCTGCGGCCAAATCCTCCGAAACGTCAACCTTATCTTTTCTGATAGTTCAATTTTCCATAAAATAGAAACAACCTTACTTATTGCAGAGAGTATTAAATAAATTAAAAAAAAAACGAAATATAGCCTATAAATATTCAACCTGTTCGTAACTCTGCAAGCAAAATTAAGTCTTACTAAGACTATAAACAAATAACTTATTGAAACAACTACTTCCCTGGCTGATGCCACGCCGGATATTGAATGATACAAAAGAAATTTGCATGTTATCAATTTTCCATACCCCCACCCCTTTGCGTAATGACGTCATCGCCATTTTTTTTTTAAATGGAAACCTTTTTTTTATTTCATTAAATTTGTAGTACTATTTATTCTCTTTACGACTGTGTAAAAACATTTGGTTTTTTTTGGTTTTTTTTTTCAGAAATTGAAAAAAAATTTTTTTTTTAAAACTTATTTAATGTATCAAATGTTCAAAATGCGCACCATTCCTTCATTGGCAAAAAGCCAATCGGTATTAAAACACATCCCTTACGTTTTGAATTATTTCTGGTGGAATTTGTCTTATTTCTTAAATAATAATTAATTAAATTAATTTAATTTCTTAAATAAGAAAAACAACAGCCAACGTTCTTACTGTATATGTACTTGCAAAAACGCATTGATGTCAGTAAAGTATTATCTTATTTTATCTTTAAATGTGGACTTTGCACACATATACTTTTTTAACGCATATAACAATTCTGACTAGCACGAATAAAACTATACTATACTATTGATTTTTTTTTGTTTTTGTTATTTGAACATACTGTACATAGTATAAACACATTTAAAATTAGGACAGACCTTCGATTCGTGTGGAAAAATAGCATCATAGATTAACTCAAGCAATTAGGCAATACTTTAATTGGAATAGGGTATTAATTTATGATTCGCCAAGTCTACTTATAGTGTAATTTATGTTATTATGGTATCCAAAGTAATTAATGACAGCATTAGCCGGCGGCCATCGTTATTCTCAAGTGTGAATAAATTACTCGATTTGCAATTTTGCTTTCTTCACGCTGACACTATTTATATTTTAAACTAGCTTTTACCGGCGGCTTAACTCGTCTCGATGTGTTTCAAATAAAATATGTTTGATTGTATTTGCCTGGCTTAGTACATACTTCCATTACTTTAGAGTGGAAAAGATCATTTGCTGAAACGAACTCCACCTGGATTCCGTAATCAAACTTTAAAGGAAGTATTTGTTTATGGAGCACTATTACATTAAAACGATTCTTGATACGTTGAGTCATTTAAAATTGGATATACATGATACTACTAACAATGAAATCCTGATCAACTCCTTGCAAAATATAGTCATGTATTTGTTCCATTAACGCCAGTCAACTAGCAAAATTTCAGCATAGACCATAAATAAAACAAAATCACTAACTAAATTGAGTTTGATAGCGAGGATTTAATATCATGATTTGATACCATTTACACGGAAATTCGTCAACATTCTATAAATTTATTCCCCAGGGCCATAAAGTGAAATGGTCCGCCTCAATTCGCCCAATTTACGCAACGTTATTGTCCGTCACACGATTATTCTCACCCGTAAAGCCGAAACAAATAGATATCAAAAAAGTGAACACAAGAAAATCATCCCCTTCGCGTTTCCAGCCGCGAGGGGGGTGGGCGGAGAAGGGTGTATTTAATTATCAATTTTAATTTGCATGAAAATTGTATTCTCTTCCCGATGTAATATAACTGAATAATCTGATGAATGCTGGATGGAACTGGCTATGACAAGAATTTAAATGTTGTCCTGAAATTTTAATTTAATTTGATAGAGGATGTAAAATGATGAGAAGACTAACAAAATTGCTTTTATAAAATTAGAATGCTGTGCAAGAAGTTTCCTTGAAGCCGGAGAAAATTGGTAAGTTCATACTTTATCGAGGAAACTTTGTTATAACGTTGTTATTTATTAAACAGATAATAATATAGTTTCCTGGAAATTAAGATTAAGAATAACACGGTGCACGTTTTTAATTTAGTTCGGTAATAATACTTCGCAAATATTAATAGGTAGGGTTGCGTTTATTTCAATCTTGAATAATATTTATATTTAGAGGTGAATAAAACACAATTTTATACATTTTATTTACAGTGCTATAAAACATAGAAACTTGTAAAATATTTCTCTATCCTCAATAATAAGTCTACAAAAACAAATTATTTATTGAAATTTTTGGTAGTCTTTGCAAGACTCGTTATTGTGGATAGTGAAATATTTCGCACTTTTATTTTAAATCATCTACAATCAATTAAGGGAACTTAATTCATTTATCCTTAAAAATGTATCATATAGTAACGGTCGCCACCATTCTGTGTCTATTTACATTTATTTTGCAGAAATGTACAGAAGTAAATTTCAAATAAAAGGTTTTCCAGTAAGAGTGATATGATTTCTTAAAAAAAAAACACACTTATTGTTAAGGAAATTTATTTAATGTGAAGTACAATCTATACAATTAAGTTCTAAATAAAACGTCATTCAAATGGCCTCCACGACTTCTTCTGCAGGAACGAATTCGATGAACCCAATTTTCGTGCACTTTTTCCACTAAATCAAGACGTATGTCATGAATGGCACGTTCAATAAAGCTTGAGAAGAGTCTGGTTTATTTCAAAAGACCAATGACTTCAAATAACCCCACAAGAAATAGTCTAATGGTGTTAGATCACAACTTCTTGGAGGCCATTAAATATCACAATTTCTTGAAATAATCGAATCTCCAAACTTTTCTCGCAATAATTCAATTGTTGCATTTGCTGTGTAGCCCCGTCTTGTTGGAACCAAATGTTGTCAAGATCAACTTCTTTCAATTTCGGCCATAAAAAGTTGGTTAGCATCGATCTATACCGCTCTCGATTGACAGTAACGGTGTTACCAGCTTCATTTCGAAAGAAGTACGGACAGATGATTACACCAGACCAAAAACCACACCAAACTGTCAATGGTTTTTCTTGAATAATTTGTGGATTTTCTTCGCACCAGAATCGACAGTTTTATTTATTTACCGCACCACTCAGTGAGTGACCACTGAAAGTGAGCCTCATCGGAGAAGATGATTTTCTTAAAAAAATCAAGTTGTTCCATGGCAAAATCAGCAAATTCACGACGTTTACGGTGGTCCAATGGCTTCAGTTCTTGAGTGAGAACAATTTTATACGGATGCAAACCTAAATCCTTTTTCAAAATCCGCCAGGTTGTGGTTTGAGACACTCCCAATTGTTGAGAACGTCTTGGAATCGACAAATTGCGGTCTTCAGCAACACTTGCCTGGACGGCAACAATATTTGCATTACTTCGAGCGGTTCTTTGTCTTATTGGCACTTTAACATTATGTAAAGAAAATGTACGCTCAATTTTCAACAATTCGACGAATAGCGAGCACACTTGGACAATTATTACGACCATAAAATGGCAAAAGCGCACGAAAAGTTGCAATTGGAGAACGATTATTTTGATAATAAAAGTGAATAATTTGTAAACGTTGTTCTTGCGTATATCTCTCCATGATGAAATTGTAAACACTACCGAATACAATGAAAAATAAATGACAGATCATGACATATTACAAATGGCCGAAACGTCACTTCAAAATCATATCATCCCTATTGGAAAATCTTTTATGTTCTCAATGCGAATCAAATTATTATAAAATTTGTTTAACACGTTCACTGCGGCTAAGATTTTTGTGTGACTTCACAATAGGCGGTGCGAGTCATATAAATCCCATACATTTTTTTTTTATTGTGTTACCGCAAACCGAATGGAGTTAACCGGTGCCACAAATTAATATTAATCTGTGATCGGTACCAAAAAACTTTTAATTCCTTCAAAGTACGACGAAGTTGCAATCTTTGCCCGTGGGGACTTTTGATAGAATTCTATTCCGCCAAATACGGAAGTCTACGACGGGACACATGTGTCCCGTAACACAGTGAACGTATCAAGCCGTAGCAGGATACATATGTTATATTTAGTGCCACTGACCATCGGCCCAGTGGTTCCTTGATTATTTATTTTGTAAACAATTGAGCTCGTTGTAAGAATGTAACACTTTTATTAGTCTGATTATGCTCGCAATAATGAATAGTACAGACAACTATAGCCTCTATGCAATTAGATATGCGTGTCGTGATCATTTCTTTTTATAGCGAATTAATAATGAACAGAAATAATGTTAAGAGAATATCAATTGAATAATTTATTGCTCTTACAGAAAATTTAATTGCATAGTCAAATCTCACCAATAATCGTTAATAATCATCAATGAGTCATGAGTTTGTGGCTGAGATCAAAGGGTATACAAGTCAATCAACGCCAATTGTATTTTTTATTCAATTCCATGCCAGTTCGCGTATTTTATTGTTAAAAAATATTCGCTTTTCTTTCGGCAAAAAAATGCAAAATCTCTCTTTTCTGTAGTTTTTTGTTTGTTTTCAAAATATCTATTCATATTGAAAAAATATAATTTTTAATTCAAATTTTTTTAATTTCGGTTCTCTTTATATTTGATTCAATCATTAATTGTTATGGAAAAAAAATATGTTTCGGAAATTTACAAGAATTTCTGCTGATGATGTTTTTAAATAGTTGTAGCACCGCTAGAGCGAAGCAGTGGGAAGAAAGGGTTTTATTTACAGTTGGTTGCAGAAATCTATAGGATAATTTTTTTATTGCCAAATTGTATTTGATAAATTTTTGGTTGTGTAAACTTACATGACATTAGATATGTTTCAATGAGTATAGGATAAAAATATTTTTATTTACATTTAGAAGATTTGCTGTGACTCGTACTGTCCATTCTTCCTCCAGTAACCCAATAATGCCAAATTTTAATATCAAATGTAGGGCCAGGGCCTTTTTTAATTCATCACATTTGATTGACACTTATTTTTAAGTCCAATCTACGCAGCTAAGAAGTGTTATAGTCATATAGATGTTTGCAACCAACTGTACCCTTGAATTCAGAAATCTCCGCGATGCGATGTTTCCTTTGGATGGAGTTTCTGGAGCTTCGATAGCGATGTGAGCCCAGATGAAGGGGCGGCATGGGTTGTCGTCCCTCAAAATGGTGTCTTAGAGCATAGTTGTCCATAGAAGGAAACAGCGAAGTCGGCAGAGTTTATGCTAGCAAACCGCTGTCCACACAAAAGGGACTCCTTGGACGAGAGCTGTTGAATTCTGTATGTAATAGTCTAGTCGCTTTAAGAGGCCAACTGAGGTGATTATCTTAGTCCCATTAGTTTTTATAATATACATAATTGATTTACCCAACATCAATACTAACTCATCCACTATTCTGTTTACTGATGATAATACCTTACTAAGCCATTCAACTGACAAGGAGGCAGACATTCAAGTGAACATTGAAGCGATATCTAAAGCTACGGAATGGTTTGCTGCCAGTAAATTGACTAAGAAACTATACTGGTTTGAATGAAAAATGCAACACCAAGAAAAACAGCCAGAATTTATTTAATTTTTCTACAATTGAAGGCTTTCGGTATAAAAATTAAATTTAAATTTCAATAAAAAACTCCTTCGTCAAACCTCTTTTTAGGATGATTTTATATACGAAAAATAGCAATATCAAATGGTTTTTTATAAACATGGAACAATTTGGATTAGTTTTCTCGTGATAATAGTGCGAAGAACATCATTTAAAATGCCCAGAGTTCGTAACCGTCGAAATTTTGTACAACTAAGTGATTTCGAGCGAGGTCGTATTATTGGTCTTTCGTTTAGAGAAATTGCCAATAGAATGGAACGTGACGCAACCACAGAAATGAGGTGCTGGCGAAGATGGTCTGAGGAAGGTTTTCATGGACGTCGGAGAGGACCTTGACCACAGCGAAGAACGACAGACCGCAAAGAACGCAGGTTGAGACTTTTGGCGATAAGAGAAAGAATATCCACTACGCGGGCCATTGGAAACACTTGGAGGGATACATTAAATGTTAGAATCTCAATGGCATCGATATATCATCGAATGCGGAGTTTTGGAATGCGTAGTTATCGTCCTTTTTGCTGCCTTCCTCTGACTCCACGTCATAGAGCTTCTAGGTTGGAATGGTGTAGAGAACTGGTGAATTGGAGACAAGAATGGCAACAAATTGTGTTCACTGACGAATCCAGATTTTGTTTGTGTACCAACGATGGACGTAGACGTGTCAGACGTTTCCGCGGGGAACGCAGAAATATGGACTTCGCGCTTCTTCGGCATACTGCTCTCACGCAGGGGGTGATGATTTGGGGTGCCATCACGTATGGTGGTAGGTCCCCTCTAGTTTTTATTCCTGGCACCAATGCTTGGCGGTACGTACAGACTATTCTAGAGCCCGTTGCACTGCCATACTTACAAGGATTGCAAAACCCTATCTTTCAGCAAGATAATGCTCGCCCACATACAGCAAGGGTAACAATAGAGTGTTTAGAAGAATCTAACGTTGTAGTGCTTCCATGGCCTTCTCGTTCACCAGACCTTTCGCCCATCGAACATGTTTGGGATATCAGACTAGGAAATTTACCCCATGCCCCAGACACTTTGGACGAGCTTCGTTTGTGGATTCAGGAAGCTTGGGATGAGCCACCCCAAGAAGATATTGATCACCTCATTCAAAGCATGCCGAACCGCGTGAATGTTTGCATTATAAACAACCGAGGACCGACTCATTATTAAAAAAAACTGCTTGTGTAAGTAAGTTCTTCAACTGAAATGTTGATCGTTTACTAGAGACTTTCAAATACAACTTCTGTGAAATTTTCATTAAAATCTGACCATAACTTCTTGTTGTTGCATTTTTCATTCAAACCAGTATATTTTTCAATTTTCACATAATAACTATCACATGTGAGGTCAGCGTAATTATAGTCTTGGCTAGATTAAAGACAATTACAACATAAACAACAAAAAATGCACACAAGCAAATATTTCGCATAATTATTTCTTGCAGTGATTTAATGGCGTAATTAAATACATCTATTAATTAGATCTGACAGTACATACTATCTAATATGTCCTTAATAACATACATATTTATTCCATTAACCTAATTTTCCGTCTCGACCTAAGTGACCACTTATTGAATATTGAAAGTATTGATATTATACAACAATCAACGAGAATGTCGCGGTGGTCCGTCAACTTGCACCCCTGATTTGGAATTTTTAAATCAAATATATTGCGCCAGAAAGCGAGCCAAGGAAAGCCGAATTAAAATTTGCACGAGTATATCTGATTTAAATATTTTTAAGATGGCTGCACTTCCGCTTATTCTGGAAATCTATCCCAACTTGGTTATTTTAAATGGAACGTGCTCTGCCTTACATTTTTCTCCCGATTCTTAAAACAATACTAGAACCCTCATTTGTATCGTTACTCTTTATTTTTTCTACTTTAAACCCAAGAACATTCCGAGTGAAATTAAACAGATAATGTTTAAATGTGCATGAATATAATTGTTTGCAGTTTTATTCGGTTAAAATGTGTTTCACACATTTCACACACACACACATGATTGAGCTCAAAACAAAATTTTAGATGTATTTTTTTGTATGTCAATCCGATTAGTATTTTTCGAGATATTTGGGGTGTACGGGTGGTCTGAAACATCCGGTATATAATACTTTTTTTATTAACAGAAACAATGCTACATATAATTAACACGCTTATGATAAAGTGGTGTTAGTTTGTTAATCTGCCAAATGGCTATCGACCAGATGTCTTTCTGCCTTGATTATTATTATTTATTGCTTTTACGATGTTTGTTATTCATCTTAATATGAGATGAATTGTGTAGAAATGCCAATTAAAAAATCAGGGTTTTTATAATAACTGCTCTACTTTTAAGAATCAACATTTTCCAAAGCATTATTTAATACAATAAAGATTTCTTTTAATGTTGAATTTTATACTTAGAAACAAATCCTTTAGCTCAGAGCCCTTTAAACTTCTTATAATCGTAACTTCGTAAAACAAATGTTTTTATATAGTCTGGTCTGAAATTAATAAATAACATAAATAATCAAGTTTTCGCAGTGAGCAGCTATTATTTATAAGTCTGTATCAAAATATATCCGAAGGATAAACTTTTCCATTATAAAACGGCCCCAATTCAAACAAAGTGAAGTTTTGTTATCATAAATAAAATTATGAAAGAAAAACAACCGGGAAAGCATTTACCGAGTCTATTTACACAGAACGTACGTTTAATGATTATAACAATAGATAACTTTTATGAAATGGGGCATTATTTAAACATCTCTCCCCCCCTGTTACCCCGATAAATGAAAGCCAAACAACGGGGATTGCGTGTTTCCGTCTCTCTTCCGCTCCCCCAGGCCCCATCTTGAATGCAGATACAATTATACAAGCGAATCTCGTTAATAAGATTTCACTGTAAATATCGTTTACTAAAATAATGCTTACTTTACAATACAATTGCGATTCGTCATTGAAGCAAATGAATACATTAATCTTTGTTAAGAGACGAAATTAATTAAAGACTAACTAGTAGCAGAATCTTGTTTACGCATACTTCATAATCTTAGACGGAGTGGAAATTGCATCGCCCGTACTGTGTAATCATAGCCATGCTATCATAGTTTATTTCAGATATTTTTACTTTCTCCGTTACGAAGTACGAGAAAGTATTGTGATCGTGATTTTTTTTTCAAAATTTTTTTTTACGGAAATATCCGTTTTGGGGTCCCTAGATGCCATTTCAACAATTTCTGGAAAAAAATTTTTTCTGTCTGTGTGTGTGTGTGTCTGTGTGTGTGTGTGTCTGTGTGTGTGTGTGTGTGTGTGTCTGTCTGTGTGCGCTGTATCTCAAAAACCCATAGAGCAATTGATATGAAACTTTGAACATACGTCTTATTTGATAATCCGAAGAACTGAAAAGCTTTTGGTAAAATTTCGTACATCGGAAGTGGGTGTTTACCTTAACTGTTTTTTGTTTTTTGCCAATATTTTCCTTAATATAAAAAAATATCACAAAAATATTTAAACAAACATCGAAGACAACAAAGAAATGAATAGCTTTTGCTTGAAAATATTTTTCATAAAATCATTGCTATTCGAGAAAAACATTTATTAATTTTTTTAAATTTTTGGTTTATAATTATGAAACGATAATAGTTACAGCAATTTTATGTAAATAATAATTGTAGAGAATGCTAAAATGAACAACTTCTAAAGAATAAGTTTTTTTCCAAATCTCGTTAGTTTTCGAGTAAACCTAGTTTTTAAATTTGAAGTATAATTTTTCCAGCTTTCATGATTTTGACGTTTTAAACGTCAGTTTCATCAGAGTTTACGCAACGCTCGATGTACATTTAAAATATGATTTCAATTGAAAATAAACCCATGAAAACGTAAATATAAAGTCGGAGAAAGTAACATGATGGCCACATCACCATTTTTTAGATATGAAATCTCCTCAATAACACTTATAGAAAATTATTTCTAGCTGTAAATCATGTAATGATGGTTTATATATAGAGTGACCAGATGTCCCAATTATTTTTTTGTACTTTTCAGACTGTTATTTTCATTCGGACTGTTATTTGTCGGAAGTCCGAGAGGGGTGAGCTATCGCAGTGAGTCAGAAGGCCTGCTGAGAAATGGTAAAATGGCAATGGTTGCGACGGATCCATCTGGAAGGGATTCCAGATTGCGGTCAAAAAAACTTGGAAAGAAAAGAGCAACCCTCGACCCAAGCCCGGAGGAAACGAGAAGAGTAGTCAGGGAATTGAAGAGCAGGGCTAGACTGTCTACTCCGGGCCTCTGAATGAGCAGGAGATACCTCCAGTGACGGGGGAGGAGTTAAACTTGACGGTCAGCAAAATGGGACCAAGAAAGGCACCTGGGCCACGCAACATACCAGCTGAGACCATAATCCTGGATGCGCCGCAAGCTTTTCAAGCCGCTTTCAACGAGGCCATAAAGAAAGGGAAATTCTCAAACAGGTGAAAGGAGGCCGAGCTGGTCCTTGTAGAAATTGAGAGCAAACATACGGGCCCCGGGACGATGGTGGCAATCTTTAAGCCAATCTGCTTGATTGACCACGGGAGGAAGAGAGGGTTCTTTTCGAAAGACCATGCCATCTTGGATCCCTCATTACGTTTTTACTTTTATAAAGGGTGTTCGTAATAGGGACGAATTTTAAAGTGCTATGGAACATATAAAATTTATTGAAAATTAAATTGTTTTTTACAAACACATTAAGTAACTACTTAAATTTATGTATGAAAAATTATATCCGCCATATGACCACCCAAGGCCGCGCGGCATTGAGTAATGCGTTCTTGAAATTCGCGATGACGCGTTCACAAACATCTGATGGGATACCGCTAATAACCCTTGCAATTTCATCCTTCAGTTGGGCTATTGGTTGGGGTGTGTTCACGTAAACTTTTGATTTAACAAATCCCCACAAAAAAAGTCACAAGGCGTAAGATCGCATGATCTGGCAGGCCATTCATGGTTGCCACGCAAAGAGGAAATTTTTCATTCGGCAGTGCAATTGTTTCGCGGGATGTGAGACATGTCGCACCATCTTGTTGGAACCAAAAATCATAATTTCCGTACCCTTCAAAACTGGGAAAAACCACCCAGAAAGCATGTTTACAGTGACAGTAGCTCCCTCATCATCTTCAAAAAAGAATGGGCCCACCACTCCTCCTGCCCAGAACCCACACCACACAGTTGTGCGTTGTGGATGCATCTGATCTTCCATAGTCACTCGCGGATTTTCGTTACCCAAAATTCTGCAGTTTTCCCTATTGACGTACCCACTGAGGTGGAAGTGCGCCTCATCCGAGAAAATTATTCTTTTTGTGAAGTTCTGGTTCTCCACTTGTCGAGCCAAGACCCATTGAGCAAATCGATATCTCTTTCCATGATCTGCAGGCTTTAACTCTTGTGTAAGTTGAATTTTGTACGCATGCATTTGCAGATCTTTTGAAAGGATGTCATGCAGTGAAGTTGGTGATAAATTCAACTGTTGAGCTCGCCGGCGCACTGATTTTCCGGGGCTTACGGTCACATTGTCACGCACGACAGCTTCTTCAGTTCGAACAGACCGCGGTCGCCCGGTTTTCTTAACGTTTAACAAAGAACCCATGTGCTCAAATTTCCACATCAACTTCCGAACTGATGACTCCGTTGGAGCAGCATTACGTCCAAGTATCACACGCAATTTGCGAACGGTTGCTGTGGCACCATAGATAAAGTAAAATAGATTGGCGACTCTCTGTATAAAATATTTACCGCATTTTTAATTCGTCACTGTAGTCATGGGATGGCGCTGGCGAAGCAAAAGCGGGTGCGAGTAGAATGGGTTGCAGAGCTAGTGGGTTTCCAAATTTCAATTTCACAGTACTTGATTAAAATCAAATGTAGGAGTAATAAGAAGTCATTGATTAAAATAATATATTTATTGCAAATTGCACAAATGGTTACTTACAGTATAATAATAATATTATATATCAATATCCAACCAGCAAGAAGAACATTTTGGTCCCTTCCATTTGAATGTGGCATGGTATTTCATAAAATTATTTCTCACACACTTTAGAAAATGAGGAGAATCAAACGATGGAATTATTTCCTCGTCACCTATAAGAAATAAACGATAACAATATTTTGTCCCAAAAAATAACAATGTGACATTCAAAATTTCATAAAGACCATAAAGAGATGTACTTGTAATAAATATCACTTACCGGTTCCTTTCTAGTGAAGGAATGCGTATGTGTTTCTGTTGCAATTTTTGCAGGATTTGGCACAATAAGGACTCATTATTTATAATATTTTTATAACGCGAAGGGTATGGACGACTTTCTCTTCGTTTTAACAGACTAAAAACTGAAAGGAATTGAATATTCACTTGCGGTTTTGTTTGTTTACATTTACTCGGCCTCGCTGATTATCGCTTGGTGTTGAATGATTCACGGACGAGATTTCAAATTGTATTAGCAGGTTGGGCCATCTAGCGTCATTTGCTGTAACAAATTCTAGCCTGTTTGGCGATACTTACGCCATCCCATGTGCGAAGCTCCAATGCGAACAATTTATTTCGTATGGAGTGCGCAGGGCATGTGTGGCACTTTCATTGTTTTTATAATAACTTTTTACCACTTGTATCCGTTGCTCAGTCGTCATCGGCTCCATGACTAACCAGAACTACTAATGGGAATGACAACAGCTATCAAAAATTATAAAAACGCGGCTACTACGTTATATAACAAAATGGCGCCAAATTCAAATTTGTCCCTACTTTACGAACACCCTTTATTTACTAAATTTTGAAACGTGTTTCTGATTGCTCTTGTAAGTAACGATACTTGCGAATTTAACTGAACTGATAATGCACGACGAAAAGGGCACATGGAGGATGAGGCAGTGGTGCACATCACGCACATCGCGCTGCTTGTGAGGAACGCATTCGACTCGGCCAGTTGGCAATATATTCAGGACCAGCTGGAGCGTAGGAATATCAAGCTGTATCTTCGGAGGGATAAGTGAATCTAAGTTAGTATATATGGAGCAACCGAGAGGATGTCCGGCGTGATTACAGAGGGATCAGTTCTGGGAATACAATGTAAGATGGGATTGTGATGTCACCGAATAGATTAGATCAGAGCCAGAACACCATAAAATAAAGTTTCAAGAAAATTGTAATTGTAATAGTTCGTTCATTCTTAATACTTTTAACCACTACAAAAGTCCCAGGTTTGTTCCTGGGTGAAACCGCCACAGGATGCACCGGTTGGGCCTTCCTGAGTAGGACTAAGCTGATCGGGCTTTCCGACGATCGGTCCCTGGTAATTACAGCTAAAACCAAGGAGCTGCTGATGGGGAAGGCAGACCTGGCACTATGTAGGGTCTACCGGTGGATTGTAGAGCGCGAACTGGATCTGGCACCCCATAAGACGGAGGCGGTTTGCGGGAAGAAGGAGGCACGAGATGACTAGCTTTAAGGTGGGGGACTATACAGTGGCCAGAGGTGCATGGGCCTCATTCTGGACCTAGCCAGAAACTTCGCCGAGCACCTAGTGTGGGTCGCACCAAGGACAGCGGATGTAGGAAGGCCCAACGTCGGTGGGCCAAGGCAGTATACGCAGAAACTATTCTGGTCGGCGACTTGCTCCGTTCTTTTGTGCTGAGCCGAGGTGTGGGCGGCGGCGATAGGTGTTCAGAGGAACTGGAGAAGAGTCTGGCCGGTTCAAAGGAAGGCAGTCTTTCGGATGACAAATCTTGACCTCAACAGAAGCGGCTTTAGTCATCGCGGGAATGCAAGAGGGAAATCACTTGAATGTCACTTGGAAATGCAAACGGATTCGCTCGTGTCAAGAAATATGCCAGGAGGGTCACCTTCCAAGCGTGGAGAAGAAGCTCTGATGTGGCTGAGAATGGGCGTTGGATCGCAAGGTTGAGGGAAGGTTGCCGTTCGTGGCGATGAAAAAATGGATTTTTTTACATAATTTGCATCCTTAACACGTTGAGCGCCACGCCGATTTTGAAGGCAATCCCCGTCAGGCCACGCGTACCACTTGTAGGCCAATGTCTCTTATTGCATTAGAAGAGTGTTCACGTTTAGAACGAGACGCCTATAGGCATTCATTCATTCACTTAAGGCTCCTGGAGCGTACCTCTAAATTCATTTAAAACATTATTCACAAACGGATAAAGACTTAAAGGTGAAATTTTGAATTCACCTCTGTAAATATATTCTAAAGAGTAGCACGGATTTATTATTTTAATAATAATGTTTATAAACAATTTTAATACTAATATTTCTAAAATTTAGAAAAAAAATCCGTCGTACTCTGGGGTAATTTATTTAAAATTTATTATTTAAATAATATTTTTTCATATTTTCGAAACTGTAACCGAAATTTGAATAATAAGTTATTCATTTTAATACTCTGTCGTGGTGCGCCCTCTGCGGTTTTCTTGTTTAACTGGCTGTGCATATGAGAGGAGGCGTTCCCAAGGCGGGAGCCGCGTTATCTAAATTACACAGTGGTGTTACTAAACATATACCTCTTTCATGACAAGAGGGATTAACGACTCATACAAAAACAGTTGTGTGGAATTATTGGGTGTCAATAAATATATAACAAATCTTGTATTGCCAAATACAATGTATTTATGATTAAAATTTCTTCTCTTTGGTCCTGACAACCGGCTATCTACCCGAGGGCTTTTCGTCGATTTCTGCGTATTTCATTGAAATATTTTAGATTAGCCTGTAATGTACTACAAAATTAAGAAATAAAATTAATAATTTGTATCTCATGCATTAATGCAAAAAATATGTTTAGATTATGGCGGTGACGGACAGATTGAGTCAATTAGATTATAAAACTTTCATGGGCCTACTGTTGCAGGTCATGTTTTCACTGAAAACCCGACAATTAACACATGTGCTAACAAGGTTAATAAAAAATTAAAAATTAAAAATTAAAAATTAAAAATTAAAAATTAAAAATTAAAAATTAAAAATTAAAAATTAAAAATTAAAAATTAAAAATTAAAAATTAAAAATTAAAAATTAAAAATTAAAAATTAAAAATTAAAAATTAAAAATTAAAAATTAAAAATTAAAAATTAAAAATTAAAAATTAAAAATTAAAAATTAAAAATTAAAAATTAAAAATTAAAAATTAAAAATTAAAAATTAAAAATTAAAAATTAAAAATTAAAAATTAAAAATTAAAAATTAAAAATTAAAAATTAAAAATTAAAAATTAAAAATTAAAAATTAAAAATTAAAAATTAAAAATTAAAAATTAAAAATTAAAAATTAAAAATTAAAAATTAAAAATTAAAAATTAAAAATTAAAAATTAAAAATTAAAAATTAAAAATTAAAAATTAAAAATTAAAAATTAAAAATGAAGGGGTTGCCGTTGTATTAAAAATTTGAAAACAAATCCTTGTCGTACGGCTGAATCAGTTCTCCTCGTGAAATATTTTCAACTTTCTATCACTTCCGGTTCCACCGGAAGAAGCACCAAATTTGTTATTTTAAATGGAACACCCTATATATTAGTAAATTTTTGGATTCCTCTTTTAAATTTCAATTTATTTTGTAGGAACGTTTGTACACTTATCTATTTTAGTTTTCAAGAAAATTAATTATTTCTGAAATTTTGTCCTCAAAAGGGCAACTTTAAATTTGCCTGTAACTTTTTTGAAAGTTTCCAATTATATTGCTCATAGAGGCATTCCCTAGGTACAATTAGAAATACAAATCATATTTCTATCTTATTCTTACGAGAAGTTTCAGGCAGATTTCAAGATGCCTTTTTGACGTTAAAATTTTAGAAACAATTAATTTTCTTGAAAACTAAAAGATATAAGTGTACAAATGTTCTCACAAAATATGTTGCAATTTAAACGAGGAATCCAAAATTATAATAATATATAGGGTGTTCCATTTAAAATAACAAATTTGGTGCTGGAGAGTTGAAAATATTTCACATTAGGAGAACTGATTTAATCTTGTGTTGAGTTTTTTTTTCAAATTTTTAGTACAACGACAATCTCGTAAACTTTTAACGAACGGTTTAGCGTAGACACCTTGATATACATACTACTATTATTGTTCACTTTGAAAATTCGGCCATGGTGGTATCACATATAGACGCCAATAATGTAGAATACTTCAATTGTTTTCAAATTTATTGGTGGGAAAAGAGTACATTTTTCAAAACGTAGGCAATACGAAACACGATGTGAAGCAGCAGCAATGTTTCGTTTTCAGAACAAATGATGATACAATAAAATTAAATAGGAATAATCATAACTACCAAAATCAGGGACAGCTTAATATAACAGGAAGGGTGATCTTGTTATTTTATTATTCATACTCATCAAGGAAATTTCGTAGAGGTATATTAATTTAAAATGAACATTTTTTGCGTATTTTTTTATTATAGAATGCCAGAGATATGAAGTAACAAAATGGTAAAACTTTTAAAAGACTTTTTCCTTAGTCAGATGTCACTAGAATGAATAGACTCTAGAAAAGCTAGATAAATCAATTGCCCTAACTTCTCTTCTGAAATACAAATTAAATATGTTCTTTTTTTATTTAAAAAGCGATTAAATTTAAGAAAAATCACTTGATATGTTTCACTTATTAAATTATTAATTCCGACTACTTTCGGCTGCAAGCCATTTTCAAGGAATGTACATATCAAGTTATTTTTCTTACATTTAATCGTTTTTTTAAATATTAAATCATCTTTCGCCAAGTGATCAATGAGAATCAAGTTTAAAACTAAATACGGTTATTTTTTTAAGTAAAAATGGCGATGTGGTCATCATGTTACTTTCTCCGACTTGATGGTATCATTTATATTTACGCTTTCATGGTTTATTTTCAATTTAAATCATATTTTAAATATACCTACATCGAGCGTTTTGTAGACTCGGGTGAAAGTGACGTTTAAAACGTCAAAATTATGAAAGATGGAAAAATTATACTTCAAATTCAAAAACACAGTTTACTCAAAAACTAAAGGGATTTCGAAAAAAACGTATTCTGTATAAGTTGTTCATTTTAGCATTCTCTACAATTATTATTAACATAAATTTGCTGTAACTATTATCGTTATCGTCAAGTCAAATAAGTATAATAGTGCTGAGCGCCAATATTTCATTCAAGTGGCTGGTCCACTCTTGACGACCACATCCTTGTCTCGCTACATTAATATCACATATGATGCTCTTCTAGTGGTTTCGCGGGTTAGATGTAAGAGCAAGGAGTTGGTTTGTTTACATTTCTATTTCTTCGTCGGCATCCAATGCCCTTAATGTAATCCTGTGTCAAAATTAAGTACATTTTGAATAAATTTTCCGCTGGTTGACGCGACCTAAACGGAAAGTCCAGTGTCAGTCACCGATGGTTGACGCGGCGCACAACGTGTTAAAGTGGGTTCGGATATTTTATATTTTAAAGTATATTATAATTTACTGCCTGTTAAGCGGAACCGTCTGCTGGCACAAAACAGGTAGCTAAGACACTTAGAGCCTGCTTGCTATAGAGACCTTTTCTCGCCACTCAAGATACCCTCATAAAGTTCGTTAAACCATTAGTGGATAGTTGACTCTCCCTTGCCTATAAATAACGTTTTCAGTCTATGGAAAAAAAATATTTATAACCAGTAAGAGTATCTTCAAAATGCCCGAATTGCGGAAATTGCAGGGAAGTATCCATCCAAATCGTACACGGAAGAAGAAATTCAAAATGATGCAGAGAAAATGGAGAACGAGAATACTTTTGCTAGCACTTCAGCCGCGAAAATAAAAGACGCGAATTATGATACCGTTGACGTTGCCATAATATCATTATTCTCGATTTTTTAAGTGTGTTTAGCGGCGAAGATCACACTCAAAATCATTAATCGAAAGGCGATTCACGAAGAGAAGCAGAAAAACGTGAAGAGTGAAGAAGCATTTGAGTGTATCGAGCGACGGATCCCGGAAAAAGAGGGGTTTCTTCGGTTTTCGGCATTGCAATGTTGATTGGGGTATACACGCACAAAATAAATAGTAAATGAGTAAATGTAAGTTGTCGGAAACAATCATTAAATACATTTTTTTATAACTTTAAATACGTTTTTCTGGCAACAGCATTTTCAGCGCTTTACAGCATTAACCCGTTCACAAGAATCTCCACGCAATTGAAATGAAATTCAATTTTCGGGGCCACCAGGAAGCGATTTTTGTGAAAAATTGATTTAGAAATACCTTTTTATCCGTCGAAGCAAAGATCAGGGCAAAAAAATTGGGTTTAATTTTCAAACAGCTGCCAGCAGATGCCCATAATGCGGTGAGGCAAAGCACACCTTGTTCCGTTGTGAGTGTTAGAGCTTCCCAAGCACGGAAGCTGTGGGAGAGCTAGAAACCAAACCGGAGCTGGAAAACCTCGTGGCGCTGTTGCTGGAGACAGAGAAGAGCTGACGAACCCAACAAATGATCGCCTATACAAAAGCAAGGGAGCAAAATAAAACCCAGGAGCAGGCAATCTAAGTTAGATGGTGCTTCACCGCCAAGCGCAGGCAGTGGGTGAGTGTACCGAAAGGGGGTGCATCGGTGCCTGTGGGTCAAAGGCTTATCCCACGACCAGCCGAGCCCTTTACACAAAAGAAAAGTAGAGGGTGAATAGACCCAGTGGGAATATTGAAGTGAGCACTTATGTGGGATTGAGTATTTGAAAAAAAAATATAGGGAATAATCAGAAGGCGTTAATTGTAATAATAATAATGGTAATGGTAATAATAATTATAATAATTATTATTATTAATCTATATAAAAACATTATATATATATATTATTAATTCATTTAAAAACATGTTTAATAAGAACCCAATCCGCGAAATGCTAAAGCAGATTACTTAAAAACAAAACTCACTAGCACTGATGAAGTAGGGGCAGACACGTCGATAACAATCGCATGTTACATTTGAAATAAATAGGGGGAGCATGACGAGGATAGGAAAATCCCACAAAAAGCTCTAATTACAGTTTTTACTTACACTAATTACACCACTACTTTCAAATATTAACCAAGTGAAGAGAGCGCAGAATAATATTTGTTGTGACATGTATAATAACAGATAACTGTTGATGTTCTGTTAATTTACAAAATTACAGATGTTCTCCGGTAATTCCACCACAATTTAATATAATACTCCTTTTTCCACGGGCTCTATCGTTTCTAGATTTATTATTCATTTCCGATTTTAATTAATTTCGGTTAAATTTTCCGCCGATGAAACAAGTAAAGGGAAACAACAATGCAATTAATATCTTGTCGTGAATTGATCTTTTCTGCGCTTAAACAGGCTGCAGCATGTGTAACGGGTAAGCACCATAGGAGACATATTGATTTATGGACACGTCTGGGAATAATAGTTAATGCTTCGGATAATTGCGTTGTTTCAATAAACATTCATGTGCATTGTAATTTAATTAAGAGTCATGTTTTATTAATTTCTAATAATTATAATTTCTGGCCAATAAATTATATGAGATTAAATTTTAGTTCTTCATGCTAAGCCGTAAGTGGGCACATTTCTGAAAAGAAAAATATGTCTGCAGGCGGGAACCCGAAGACAAATTTAACCCTAGACTGTATCGCTATTTTTTATTGCCTATTCCCGTATCGCGGGGTGAAAGAACACCCCAAATTTCAAACGTTCCACGGGGACTCAATGTGTAATCTAAAATCACGCGAACACGTAGTTTTGGCTAAAAGTTTGAAGGGTTCGAGAAAAACGAATAAGAAAGGCGAGAAACGTTAAATACTAGCAAAAATGACAATTTCCATTAAATTTACGATATCTCAGTGAGTTTTTAACCAAATCGAGTAATTCCAACGGGGCTGTGAAGCGGATATACTATATTTTAAGAATATTATAGTCGTTTTGGTCAATTCTCCAAAAAAGGTATTTATTTTGAGAAATCAAAGTGCGCAAATTGCAAGATTGAAAAATCGATTTTTGCTACAAAAATGGTCATAATTGGTAAGAATTTCGTTCAAATTGAAAAAAAACATCTTTATTTGAAAGGAAAAAGTACAATTTATCATTCTTATCGTGATTTCTTTTATCATTCTTGCTCACCGCATGCTTGACAGAGAACAGCCCTATGCTCTAGACACGCGAAGGCATTACACCGAGATCATTTTATTCGATATTTTCGGTCGATGGTTTTGGGACAATGATGAACACACCTTCCCAAAAAGTGCAAAATACCGAAAATAGAAAACACGCAAAAATTGTGTATATTTTTCGTGTTTTCTATTTTCGGTTTTTTGCACTTTTTGGAAAGGTAACTGTATAGCGGGGTGAAAAAACACCCTAGACGCACTTTAAGTCGTTACTGCTCGAGGCTACACGTGGTACCGACGTGCAGTGTTGACAGGAGAAATTTTTAAATTTCCCCAAATATTTAATAAAAAAACCCCAAAATACCCGTCGCATAAAATACCCACCCCAAAAAATACCCCATCGATTGAAGTTCCCCAAAATCTTAATTTACCCCCATTTTGGGGAAAACCCCTCAATCTTTCAACACTGGGATTAGAGAAGGCGCGCTGATGAGATTTCAGAATTTGCACAAAAAAAAGTTTTTCCGAAAATTTGAGTGTACGAAAAGGCCGTTTAAAAAATTATAAAAATATTTAATCGTGCTGTGGTATCCTCCAAATAATTCCTTAATTTTTCGGAAAGCCTCGCTAATTAACTACTTAAAATTGTTCGCTTTTTTTTTCATCATTTCCAAACAGTTCCAGTTATACCGGGTAATCAGTTTCATTCCGGGCCAAAGCATTATATTTAACAATTACTAAAAAAACTAAATTGGCTGCAAAAATAATTCTTTTGGTTTAAAAATTTTCGAAAAAAAAATCAAAAATCGAATCGAAATATTTGAAAATTAAGTCATTCCTTAAACACAAATTGCGCAGGCTTCATTTTCTGGCTAAATATCAAAGTACATCAGTTTTATCTTAAAACAACCACTATAATTAAATTAAAAACACTAAAACAAAAAATTTCAATTTTTTTTTAAATTTTTTACCAATACAAAAAATTTCAATTTTTTTTATTTATTAATGTTTATGATAAAAGTCTTACATAAGTCAAAGAGAAAAATAAATTCACTATAAAAACCAACGTAACTTGAAAACTAACTAAAATAAAACTAAAATCTATGTACCTACTAAGAAATACTTTTATAAATTAACAATACATCCACCGGCACAAATTTTATATTAGGAGGACTAAAATACTAAATTAAATAAATAATCTAAAATTAATACAAAAACCAAGTACGGGCGAAAAATATCAAACATTCAGTCTGCAAAATCTAAATTATAGGGCAAAAAAATCAAAACCTTGTACCAAAAAACATGAAAATGTCGGCCAAAAATTCGCTCATAAAAATCAACAATCCATTTAAATCTAAAGCAAAGACTAATAAAAAATTCGCTCATTAAAACTTAAAAATTAGGGTAACAGAACTAAAAACATTGGTAAAAAATTGAAAAAAGCAGTAAAAAAAAGAGAAAATTTCAACTAAATATTCGAACATTTTGTTTTAGATGCCAAAAACATCTAAAATATAGGCCAAAAAAAATCAAAAAATGCAGGCTAAAAATTGAAATTTCAAGCAAAAGAAAAATAATTTGCAATTTTCAGCTCCAAAAATAACTGTTTACCTCAAAGTAAATTACCGAAAGTCTAAACTCAAAAATAATTAAAAAAATTCTCCCATAAAAACAATAATCCAGGTTAAAACATCTAAAATGAAGGGCAAGAAATCAAAAATTTTGTCGAAAAACTCGAAAATATCGGCCAAAAGTTCGCACACAAAAATCAACAAATCAGGTTAAAAATTTAAAATATAGACCAATCAAAAATTCGCTCGTTGAAATTAATAATCGAGGTAAAAAAAAACTAAGAATATAAAATTTAGACCAAAAACTAAACTCTCGGCAAAAATAAAAAATGCAGACCAAAAAAAAAAAACGAAAATTTCAACAAAATATTTGAAAATTTTGGTTTATAAGCCAACAAAGCAACAAAGAAATGAAAAATAAAAAATAACTTTATCCCAAAATAAATTGCCGAAATTTTATTTATTTATTAACTTTACATATCCTGTTACTATAATATGTGCTAAACAATATATAATTAAAGTTAATCACCCAACAAATTTAAGACACAGGATTTTCAGGCGGAGTTCACAGTGTGTTCTTCCACTCAGACCTATTATTTTCTTCCACATGATGGTGTTCCCGATCAGCTTCAGATCATTGCCATTTAGGCATTATTTTGGCCATTCCTGGCTTATTTATAGCCATTTTATATGGAACTATTTTGTTGCGACATTCATGTCAGCATGACAGAAAAAAAAACTAAACTCGAAACTAATTTGAAAAATTCGCCCATAAAAACAATAATTCAGGTTTAAAAAATCTAAAATGAAGGTCAAACGATTAAAAAAACTTGAAAATACCCTCAAAACAAAAAAAAATCTCCCATAAAAATTAACAATTTATGTTAAAAATTTAGAGTGTAGACCAATCAAAAATTTGTTCGTTAAAATTAATAATTAAGATAAAAAAAACTAAAAAAAAACTGAAAAGTAAAAATGTAGACTAAAAAACCGAAAATTTCAACAAACTTTAAAAGAAAATTGACCAAAATCAATAAAAACACTAAAAATTAGAACAAAGAAATCCAAAATGCAAAGCAAACATCTAAAATATAAACAAAAAAAAACCTGGTCTAAAAAATAAAAATATGCAGACCAAAAAATTGAAAAATCAAGCAAAAGAAAAATAATTTGCCATTTTCAGTCCCAAAAATAACTATCTCAAAATAAATTACCAACCAGAAACGCGAAAATGTTAAAAGATAAAGCACAAAAAAAAATAAAAAAACTAGAAAATACCGGCAAAAAAATCGCGCATAAAAATGATTCATTCAGGTTGAAATATAGGGCAAAAAATCAAAAATTTGGGCCTAAAAATAAAAAAATTAAGAAAAATCAGTTCAAAATATCAGAAACTTTTACTTAAAAAAAAACGAAACTGCAGGTCAAAAATCTAAAATATAGGTAAAAAAAATCAAAATCCAAGCCTGACGATAAGAAATGCAAACAAAATGATTGAACATTTTATATAATAATAATAATTTATTTACGGGCAACGAAATGCTAGTAGTAATTTTTAATTTTCCCTAAATCTTTAAAATTAGGTTGCTGCCCCTCTCTAAAATAATAAAATTTGAAAATAAAACGTAAATACAGTGGATTTATTGGAAACTTATATACAAAATTAAAGCACTAATAATATAAATAATTAATAATAATAATAATGCTTATTATCGTTATGGATTCGTAGATCTTACACAAGTCAATTTACAATTGCTAGGTGGTAAACTTATACTCCGCAAAATGTTTCTTCTCATATTAAAAACTCAAAAGGATAAGCATTTTTGCAAAAAAATTTGTGACTAAACAAAAAAAAGGTGTGATGTAAAAAAAGTCGAATACCTTCATAAAAAAGTGCCAACGACGTTGTCGGTAAAAAATGACTACATAATTACGGAATAATTAACAAAAATCGATCCATTCGAATTTTTTTTATTATTAAATCCCATCAACCTATTAAAGGTCAATTGCCCAAAGTACACATTTCACAACGCCGTCCCTGAACCCAGTAAATTTATAAATTAGACAAAAACGAAATTTTCCATCCGAAATAATTGCTCGTTAGTTCGAAACATTTTAAACATATAAAACATGTACTAATTTAATTTTTTTTCGGTCCGGTAATTACAGTTTCTTACTTTCAGAAAACTAATGATAATTTCATCACATAACTGGTTTTATAAATTATCGTTCCCAGACAACTACACAACATAACGTAATTACGAAACGGATAATTTTCTCCGTACTTTAAATATACATTAGCTCACATAATTTCCTCATATTTACATTAACATTATTTACTCCAGAACAGTCTAGTGGAGTAGCAATTTATTCGGTTTGAAAAAATAGTGGCGTTTCTGCACGGTAAATTAATACTATGTATAAAGAAATAAAGGGAGTGAATTAAAATGAAAACAATGAGGGACTGCAAACAATAAATTTTAAATGAATGCGCAACACACAACTTTATTCATTCCGTGCCATTAAAATGCGACTCTCGCGTAAATATAAAAATAAGTTTAAAATGTACGGTGCCACTAATCATTTCGTAATTTAATGGTCAATGATGTAAATTTAAACCGTAAAAGAAATGCAGAATAATACTAATTTTAAAATGAGTTAACTACGCTTGCAAAATTTCCGCAAACAATGTTGTATTAAATCACAATTTTCGTTAACAATACAGGAGAAATATCGTTCTCTGTTTCCCTCCATAGGCAGTAATATAGAAGGCCGCAAATTGTAATCTTTATAATTAAATATGAATTAATACAAGAGCTAGCTTTTATGAAGGCAGCACAAGAATCTTACGAAAGCCGCATGCGGCCTGAAGGCCGCACGCCAGCCTGTGGTCTATAGTAAATATATATGTGCATAAAAAATCCGCAAAGGAAATATTTAGGATTTTGTAAATATTATTGTTCTATATACTTTATGGGACATTACTGGAACGTTGTTCTGTTAGGATTAATAAAATAAATACATGAGGCCGTAATTTCATTATTTTGTCTAGAGCCCGGTAGGCACTGGAGGAATTAGATCATAAATCCTCAATATAAAATTCATTTAAACATACTATACAGTAGAAACTTAATAATAAGTAATTATTCCATCAGCTGTACACATTTAAAATGTAACTGTGTAATGTAATTATTTATATTAAATAATTCATGCTGCCATAATCGATAAAGTGCTGTCTTATATTAACATGTAATGTCGTTAAAATTTATGGCAAAGGAGAAATATATTAATATATTACAAACACGCCTGGAATGTTGTATAAATAAATGTAAATGAATTCGTTTCAATAATTTACTCCGCTTGCTGCTGAGTTCTAAATATGTGTATTTGTGTGTATTTTGGGGCACTCTAATATACTCCAAGTATAAATTACTTGGATAAGAATACGTAAGATATTTTAATATTACAATTTAAATTGCATTACAATTAAATTGTAACATTTCTCGTTTTATCCAATATTAAAACTTTTTAAATTGTAACTTTATACCACGTTTATTCTTATAAACAGCTCAAATAACAATAAATACAAAACAAATTAAGAGGTGAGGCAACGAAAATATAATTATCGAAAACAATATTTCAACGCTCATTTTCTCTGTAATAGCAAGTAGTGAGCGATACTCGATCTCCTTGCCTTATCTCGGATGATTCACGAGCCTTCGCTTATTTATAACAAAATTTAACAAGAGGGTGTTGGTTGCGACCATTACTAAATGGTAATCTATAGTTAAACTGAATTGAAAAAATCACCATGTTTAAAAAATATCCAATTTTTCAATTCAGCTCATGTTGTTCCTCGAATTTTAAACAAGATATTCATGTAATACCAGTGTCCAATAGAAGGTGACAAATAAATGGAGTGAATGTCCAGACGGGGTCAACAAACGTTTCATTTACAATGCGTCCCCTTTTCTCGCTCCATTTTGAAAATGTGACGTGTAATTACACGTCCCTTTTTTTCAGCCGTAATCGTGCTGCCGGATTTATTGGTCTTGGTTGTCCGCTCATCCCTTTCCCTTCCTGTCCTACTAAAGGATATTATATTTATAATGAATGAATTATAACATCAAATACTTTAAAACAATGTTGGGGAAATGCTGACATATTTATGAGTGGTGTAATACAAATCGTAATTTATTAAACTCGGTTTTTTATCAAATGTGTTTGTACTAATAAATCGCGTAAAATGATAAATAAGTATTAATATCATTCCCCATCAACGACAAACTGCAAGCCATTTTTGGACTATTAGCCTCATTAATGCAGTTGTGTTGCTATTCATATAAATGTAAAAATACAAAATGTTTGTAATATCTATGAGTCTTACCAACATATCAGAGGAACAAATAAGATTTTTAAATAATTTTTGACATATAAAGAGTATAACGTATAGTAATTTCAAATAATAAACTCTTTCTAATTTAAAAAGCGGATCCGTTAGCAAATGACTTGTTTAAATCAAAATTACTTTCCTGTTTAAAGTCTCGACGAATATTGGATTCTATAAATATAATTGCATTTCAAGTAATATCAAATTTAAATCTATAGACGCTCTGAGTCAAAGGCATACTTTGCCTGCGTTGATATAGATCAGGGGTCTTCAAAATACGGCCCGCGGGCCAAAAGCGGCCCGCGACCTCAACGAGGCCGGCCCGCGACCTCAATGAGTCCGACCCGTGACAAGCAGTTACATTTTGCGTAAACGTTACGTTTTAAAATTGTATAACGATTTTTGAAATTAGTTATAAAATTAATTATATCTTGGCCCACTAGATTATGAAGAATTGTATACCGGGTGTGGCACTTAAGACGCCTCGGACCATAGCTCCTTTACGATAAAAGCTATCGAAAAAAATCTAAGAACAAAGTGGTGCATAGTTACCGTCGCTATGTTTCAAAAATATTTCTAATCATCAGTGGCGTGCCGTACTCCAGTGGCGTACCAAACTTATGTTTTTTTAAATGGAATGCCCTATTTTTTATTGCAGATTTGGAAAGTGCTCGACGAGTACTTATTTTTTTATCTAACATGTTATACCCTTCACTTTAGCGGTTTCGCTGTTATAACCCCTTCTTTCAAAATTGCGCCCCATTTTTGAGATTTTTTTGTAGAGAAACTAATTGACGCCGGCGCCTAAATTTTGAATTGACGTACAGGTTAAGACCTTCACATAATTTTTTTTCGGGTAATTTATGGAAAAAAACTAATTTTTGATTGATCTTTGCATGTTGTCATTTTTTCCGAAAATTTCAAATGGCACCCCCCTAAAAAAATTACGGCGTTGTACAGCCAAAACTCTAAATTTTTCATTGGTGTAAAAAAAATTACACATTGCATAACAAAATTTCGGAGAAAAAAGGAATTTCATCGCAAATGTTGGGAAACGTTTTCCGTTCCCAAGTGTGCCATAAATTAATAAAATTAAGCCTACAAAATATGTTATAGTTTAAAACGGACTTCCTGGTTACGAAAATATGTAAATTTGTCAATTGCCTTAATGTCAAAATGCCGCGTCATTTAGATAACAATTCAAAAATTCGAATTATAACTAAAATAGAAGTTGGTTTTTAGTCTTAGTTTTAGTTTTGGCTTTTTAATAAAGGTGTTATAGTGTTTTATTATTTATTAAAAATGTTGCAGACCCGAATACAACTAGAATATTGCAAAAAATACTCATAAAACGTGTGCTTAATTTTATTGCACAGAAGTGTACCAAGCGTGTTACTTGTAATTTATAATCACCAAAGTGTAAATTGTTTGGTGTAGTGATAAGTTCACTTTATTTGAATAAGATACAATTTGTTTTGCTTTTGTTTACAACTAATCCACTATCTTCAAATCAATTAAATATTTGTTCTAGTGCTTAATCCCGTTTTGGAAAAAATCGGACAATTCGGCCTGTATTTAAATTGAATTAGTGGTGTTATGAAGAGTAAATAAATCATTGATATAGATTTTAAATAAGGGGCCCTAAAATAGTTCCCTGCGGCACACCATTGATAATATCCAGTATTTTTGATTCTGTTACGAGTTCGATAGCTTGTTTTGTCTCTACGATTTGTTTTCACAGGTTAATTAAGATGTTAACCATGTGCGTGAACACCCCTAAACCCGATTTGATAAAGTTTTGATAGCAATATTCTGTGATCGATACAGTCAGAAGCTTTGGACAAGTGAATCAGTGACATTTTGATAATTGTTTTTTTTTCCTTGGATGAATATATAAATTTGATATATCAGGTCGTTAAGTATGAAACTTGTAGAAAAAATGCAAAGTTATTTCGTAATTTACAAATACAATGAATTATTTGATTCGTCAAAGTATGCATTATCTATACACTTTTGCCATTTAAGCGGCAGGTTATTCAGTCCGGTGGTATAAAACCCTGGCGGACGAGAGTCTATGAATTCTTGGAAGGCCGATTTTACAGCATTGTCAAAATTGAATTGTTTTCCAGTTAAAAAGTATTCCAAATTGCGAAAGAAGTCGAAGTCAGTGGGTGCTAGGTCTGGTGAGTATCGAGAATGATGAAGAAGTTCCAACTCCAATTCATGCAGTTTTGCCACCGTCATTTGTGCAGTGTGTGGTTTAGAGTTATCTTGCAATAAGATAGGAGTCATTCTGTTGACCAATCTAGGCTGTTTTTCCTTAAGTTTTTGCATTATTTCGTCCAGTTGGTTGCAGTGTATGTCTGCCGGGATCGATGAGCCAGGTTTCATGAAATCATAATAGATCACATCTACGCTAGACCACCAAACACTTACCATCTTTAGATGAACATTGCATTTTGGTGTGTGGTTTGGTGATTTATCTTCATCCAACCATTGTGCTGAACGTTTGCGATTGTTGTATAGGATTCATTTCTCATCACAAGTGACAATCCGGTTCAAAAATAGAGATAATGACTTATTTAAACAAGCCAGATGTGCAAGTTTCTACCAAAGAAAACAGAACAGCAAAATGTTAAGCCAATGTCAAATTAAAGTTGACAATATTTTCTACTACAAGTTTCATACTTGACGACCTGATAATTATACAGTGCGAATTTTTAATCTCTGAGCATGCTAATTGCGAGCATGTAAAATTTCGTATGTTCAATTTTAGAAAACACACTTCAATCGCATTGTCCCTTGACAGTTCGGAACGAACAGTACAGTGAAGCTTTGTGTGTTGTCTATAATAACAACAAATCAGTTTGTCAGATTTCACAATTCAAAAGTCGGATTATTTCGTAAATAAGTATATTTCAAAATAATAATGTACCCAAAGAAAGAAAAATTAGAAATTCCACCTTTCTTATTATCCATAAACAATCAAGTGCAAAACTTGACCCATACCCAGGATCCCGAAAAACGCCTGGGCAGGAATTTCTTTAATTGTTAAGGGAAATCTCAATGCAAGTAAATATTTTGAACTGCTTAACATATTATACCCGAAATCATAGCACTGAATATTGATAATGCGATTTTTCAAATGGATGCTACCAGGAGTAATTTACAATAATCTTGTTAAATGGAATACCGAAGAATTAAAATAGAAAATACTTACAGTCTGTAATTAAATAAATACTATTTTTCTAAACTAAATTGTGGCGTAGTTTTTAGGAATTGTCTGGATTATTGTTTAGAACAAAAAGGAGGGCACCTCGAGCATCCCTTGTAAATTGTTTATTATTCATATTTTTTGAAATTGTATTCTGTTGCTTTTTACTTTCTCCGTTACGAAGTACGAGAAAGTACTGTGATCGTGAAAAATTTTCAGATTAACTGCGCACCATTTTTGTAATATCATCGCAATAATTATTTTCCTGAAAATTATCGGGGGTAATACCACAAGAGGTTAAATTTGGCCGGATAAATTTTATTTGTTTGCACGAGCCATTGAATCGATATAAATTTCGAGAATGGATTGAGATGGAAGATGCCGAAATTATAACCGCGAGTGGTATTTGTTGAGATAATTGAACGAATAAGAACTATATTTATATTAGTAATTCATACTACTATTAATTAAATGTACAATGGGTGAAAGAGCATTGTTTATTTGTGATGGAATTGTATGATGCACCAATCGTCAAAATCGTGTGTGGGTAAAATGAAAATGGTTGAGTGCCACGGGAATCGCGAAATTCACGCCTACGCATTTGCGAGTGGTACAAACACTGGGATCTAGCCGTTAAAATGATATTTATAATTATTGTTGTGCATTAATAAATATTATTACTTACATTTAGTATACATTCCACACATTTCTGGCATTTCTTATATTATCTTACATTATATTATAGGTTATAATTCTGACACACACCAAAAGCGACATGAAGTTTGGAAGCCAATAACGGGTGATTGTTTAATCACCGGAGCACTTATTTCCGACACACATAAAAGAGAAGACGCCAAGTACAGTAATATATAAATGTTTATTTCACACTATTAGAACATGATAGAACAAGATGGATATTAAATGCAATGCAATTCACGCATCGCATCAGCGCTAACCGCACGCTTGCGACATCTCGCGGCCGAAGTACGAAATTCAGGTCTGTCAGTGTCACCGGCTTTAATATCGAATGTATGAAACTTAATCCATAATTAGTGAAAAGACAATATTTACCTCCCTGGCACATGGGTCGGAATGACAATCGTAAACAATTTTTCACGCAGAAGCGTGTCCGAAACGGATTTCAATTACATTTCACTGCAGAGATATTCAGAACTGACATGAACGGCCACTGTTCAACTGAAGTTATTTGTTTCCTAAAATTGTTAATACAAAGATCGTAGTCATGGTGAAGGTAAATAAATTTTTATCCACTTACAAATTTGTTTGTCCGCCGTTTTAAATGCACCTGTACATACATGAGTTGAATTATCATTTTTATTTCATCATTGTTTCGGTCCCCTTCAATGAAAGAAGCCGATACAAACAAAATTTTGGAAGCAAGGACATTTTTTTGCTCTTCGCCATTGTTTTCAGGGTAAATTGCGAAATTTTAAAAGTCAGGACCTTATTTTGAGTCACTACAGTCGACTCTTCACAAGAAAGAGTAATTTCGCCCATCTCTAGTTTAGAGTGCCTATGACAGTTGTTTATTATTATTAATATTAGTTGATTATTTTTGCATATTTTTTTTCGATGGACAAAGTTTACAAATAATAAAGTTATCAATTTAATTGATTTCTACAGGATTCGTCTAGTTTCATGGGATTGTCGTTTAAAAGAATATAAATACAGGAATAAAAGAATAGATTCACTATTGGAAATAGTGGTTCGTTTTAGAGTGGAAAAAAAAGGAAATTGATAGGAAATTCAAGAAATTGGTTTCTTATTTATGGCGCAAGTTAAAAAAAGGAAGACAAGATACAAAATGAATTTTGTTGCGCGACTAAATGTCAACACCGACGTGGACGTTGGTACAACCACTGGCTTCGCCAAATCGGCTGTGCCAATTCGGCTTTGCCAACTGGTCTTGCCGAATAACATACGGGGGCATAGTGTAGACGTGGCTTTAAGCTCAATATTTTCCAGAAAGTAAAATACGTAACAATGAATTTTTATCAAGTTATAGTTTAAAGTTACAGTGATTTAAAATTACTTCATAAAAAGGTCAATATTAAAATGCCCTGATTAGTATGTCTACGATTATGTCGTTTAAGTTAAAAGAACGTAAAAGCAACAAGTGACGCATCTCGAGTTGCTCTAAAAATTTATATAATGGTCCATAAAACACGGATGAATGGACATGTTAGGGGGGGAAACCAAATTTTCACTAACTTCCCCTGGGCAACTGTATTATTTATCATAATGCGAACTAATAGAGAACAGAAACGTCCATGGTGTATCGACGAACGATAATAAAGTCAGTCGTGGTCTTTTGTTAGATCGGTATCCTTGAGGCATTATCATTTCAGAGTAATGAGGGCTAATATTTTTAAATAAAATTCATAAATACATAAATGCAACAAGTAAGGTTATTCCCAATGTGTTTAAATAAAATTCAATTGAAGCCAATGTTTCCTTAGAAATATAGTTAATAATCAATTTGCTAATATATGTTTACCCACACTTTTTAAGATGGGTAGAGGAATAAATAGTTATTTTCCTGCTGCGGCTGTTAAAAAACAAACAAGCTTACAATGGTTTTCCGAAAAGTTCATGCGTTTAGAAAATTCGAAAATTCCGGACCAGTGCGGAAGGTTCATTTGTTTAAATGTTATAACCACTTACACGAGAAGCTAAATCTGCACCAGTTAAGAAATAGATCTTTTCCGCACTGGTCAATGAATCAATAGTTGAAGACTATTGTAAGATGTAGCTGAGACTCCAACATTTAATCATACGAAACGTTTTTCCAACTTTCTCGAACTTTTCAATTTTAAAACGTTACCAATTTTTTTATTGAGGGTTGTTGAAATGAGGCATTTGGTTGGTGTCACAAAAAAAGTGAAACCAACCAAGTGCATCATTTCAACAACCCTTAATATTAAAAATGGTGATGTGGCCATCATGTTACTTTCTGCGACTTGATGGTATCACTTATTTTTACGCTTTCATGGTTTATTTTCAATTTAAATGTACATCGAGCGTTTTGTAGACTTGGATAAAACTGACGTTTAAAACGTCAAAATTATACAAACGACTTCAAACTAATAACTGAACATAATTTATCTCAAACTTGTTCTCGAAAAAAGTTTAGATCGTCATCGAGGCATGAAAACGTTAATAAAAGGTCAGAAAACCGATCTTTTAATCTGTGGGGTGAGGAAGGTTTCGGATAAAATAAAAAATTCAGACAAAAGATTGATATTTTGTCCCCTAAAATCTGAATCCGTCAAAAAAAAATGGGGGTTGTTATTTAAAATGTCACCCCCACCCCTCGCGAAAGGGATGAGGGGGTGAGGGATGGTTTAGTATCCAAAAAAATCGTAACTCGTAACCAAGCAACTTTTGTACCAAACATTTTTTGGAAAACCTACCCGCGGGGAAATATGCAATTCATCTTTATTAACAGAAACAATACTACATATGATGAAATGATGATTAGTTTGTTAATCTGTCAAATGGCTATCGACCAGAGGTTTAACTACCTACCTATTTTATTATGAATGAGTAATACATTATCCAATGAAAAACCATCAGTAAAAAAACGAGTTACGCGATATTAGTTATATTTGATTTATAGGTCTTTCGCTTGTGAGTTTAAAATATTTCCTACATTAATTAGTTTGTTAGTTAAAAAGTTTCCGGTTTATATGGAAGCCAACTTTTTGTGCACTTCGCCTGGTTTATTAGTTTGAAACAAACACACGGACGGATAATATAAGTGGATGATGATGCTTTTATAATTAAGAAGTTATTTTGAGGACGAACTAGCGCGAGGGGAGCGATCTATTCGGGTTGTTATGTATGTAAATTGTATTTAGTGATTGTCAAAATATTGTTAATTAATATGTAAATAGTTGTTGACGGTGACGCATAATTTAAAAGGAAAATACACTCTGATGAATAATTAAAATGGTATAACAATTAGTGTAAATGCATAAAATATTCCTTTGTAGTTTCGTAATTAGATTATAAAATGGATTTTAATTATACGCCATGTTTAAATGCAAGTTTTAAATTTAAAATTAACTATGCGCTTTTTTATAAATGACAAAATGTTAACGTGGCCATCATGTAACTTTCTCCGGCGTCTAGGTATTAAAATCAGCCCAAAATCTGGAGTAAAAATAATTTTAAAAAATCAGTTACAGATAGATAATAAAACAATTTTAAAGTATATTAAAAAAGCGAGTTCAATAATCGCGAATTTTTCGCACGCGTCCAAGTTTAGAAGACGACGAGCGTAGCGGGGAGTTTTCGAATGGACAAGTGCGAAAAAGACCTTATGAACGAGTTTTTTACAGTATTTTTTCTATTTTCTATAAATTAATTTCTGGTGTTTTAAAGATAACTTTTGAACTAATTACCAGATTTGTAAAGTACTTTCAGCAAAGTGTTCATCCGAAAAATGGAGAACGAACCAAAAAATTAAATTCGTTCTTTAATTGTTTTTTACGATGACCAAATTGAAAAAGAATGCATTTCTTATTTTAAACATAAAAACAATTGCCATGTCCTAGGTCAAAACCAAATGGCAGCCATCTTAACTTGAACCAGAAAAACGAAAAATGCATTCAACAATTTGAAAAATTCTAAAAATTTAATCAGTCAAGGCATTTGTGTCAATAGCTTAAAATCTATTGAAAAATAATGCATTTATAATTTACAATAAAAAACAATTGCCATATCCTAGATCAATACAAAATGGCAGCTATCTTAACTTGAACTGGAAAAAGGAAAAAGAAAATATTATGAGAAATTTGTATAAATTAATCAGTCAAGGAATTTGCGCAAAAACCTTAAAATCAATTGAAAAATAATGCATTTATAATTTACCATTAAAAAAATTGCCATATCCTAGATTAAAACTAAATAGCAGCAATCTTAACTTGAACTGGAAAACGAAAAATGCCATCAACGATTTTTTTAATCATTAATCAAGAAATTTACTTCTAAAACTCAAAATCGATAAATAACAATGTATTTATAATTTTCTATTGAAACAATTGCCACATCCCCAACTGGGAAAACGAAAAATGCGTTCAACGGTTTGAAAATTTCTAAAAAAAAATATCAACCAAAAAAATTGCTCGAAAAGCTCAAAATCAATAAAACTATAATGCATTTCTGATTTTCCAACAAAACAATTGCCACATCCTTGGTGGAAACAAGGTTTAAATTGAAATACAATAATCGATTGAACAAAGGTATCCAGTTCATCAAGGCTATCTCGCAGAAATTAATTTATTTTCTATGCTTTTAAATTTAATTACATTTCCCAACACACACACACACACAGACACAATTTTTTTTCCAGAAATTGTTGAAATGGCATCTAGGGACCCCAAAACGGATATTTCCGTAAAAAACATTTGAAAAAAAAATCACGATCACAATACTTTCTCGTAAATTAACGGAAATATCCGCTTTGAGGTCCCTAGAGTCGGTTTCCACAATTTATAGAATTTTTACTTTCTCCGTTACGAAGTACGAGAAAATTTTACGATCGTGAAAATTAAAAAAAAATTTTTTTAACGGAAATATCCATTTTGGAGTCCCTAGATGCCATTTCAACAATTTATGGAACAATCCAAACTTGAATTAGGAAATCAAAAATGCATTCAACGGTTTGAAAATTCTAGAAAAATGTATAAGCCGATAATTTTTTTTTCAAAAGCTTAAATCGATAAAACAACAATACGTCTCTGATTTGCGATCAAAACAATTGCCGTATTCTAAGAAAATAAACGTGAACAATCCAAACTTCAACTGCGAAAACGAAATATGCATTCAACGGTTTAAAATATTCTACAAAATTTAATCAAGTGATTAATTTTCTTCAAAAGCTTAAAATCCATAAAACAATAAAGCGTCTCTGATTTGCGATCAAAAAAATTGAGGAAAGTAAACGTCAACAACGTAAATGTAAACTAGAAAAACGAAAATGTTTTCAACGATTGAGGAAATAAAAAAAAAATATTTTATGAATTTCCTTTAAAATCTCGGAATACATAAAATAACAATGCAATTCCGATTTTAGATAAAAACACTTGCCACATCCTAGGTGGAAACAAAAGCGACAACAATCCAAACTTGAACTGGAAAAATGAAAAATGCATTCAATGGTTTAAAAAATTAAGTTAATCAACTATTTTTTTTCTAAAAGCTTAAAATCCATAAAACAACAATTCGCCTCTGATTTGCGATCAAAACAATTGCCATATTCTGGGAGGAAACAAAGCGGCAACAATCCAAACTTGTGTTAAGAAAACGAAAAATGCGGTCAACGATTTGAATAATTCTAAATTAATTATCAACCAAGGAATTTGCGTTAAAAGCTCAAAATAAATGAAACTACAATCCATTTTTGATCTTCCATCAAAACAATTGCCACATCCCAGGTGGAAACAAAACGACAACAATCCAAACTTGAACTAGGAAAACAATACAAAAAATGCATTCAACGATTTGAAAATTTCTAAAAATTCTCTCCAGGAATTTGCTTCAAGAGCACAAACTTCCAGCAAAGTAAAAAGTACTGGTCGAATAGATGCAGAGAAGACCAAACAAATAAATTTGCCGTTCAATTGTTTTCTAGTCTTTGAGGATAACTCTTGACCGGATTAACAGATATTGAAAATTCTGTATTACAGTCACCGTATAGATCTATCAAATATAAAAAATTATATTCGTTGTTTAATTGTTTTGCGGTTTTGAGAAGATAACTTTTGAACAAAATAGCACATTTTAAAAAGTTCAGAAACAGGACCAAAAATTTTCATTCGTCTTAAATTGTTTTTTTTTTTGTTTTTTTTTGAGGATAACTCTTGAACGGATGACCAAATTTGGCAAATTCTTCCAGGAAAGTGTTGTCTCGTCGAATAGATGCAGATAAGACCAAAAAATTACATTTGTTACTCAATTGTTTTCTGAATTTGGAGGATAACTCTCAATTATTCTGTGGTTTTGAGAAGATGACTTTGAAAACATAGCAGATTTTAAAAATTCTTGCTGAAAAGTATTGTACTCATAAATATTCGAATGAATGTTGACAGAATAAAAAAATCATTCAATAACTTTTGAATGGAAAACCAAGTTTGGTAAATTCTTTCAGCAAAATGTTGTTTTATATTTGATACATCGTATGGCTATGCAGATGAGACACAAAAAAATAAATTTGTGCAAATTACAAATTATTTTTCAGTACTCATTAAAGAGATAAATATATAGATAAAATAAAAAAAAAATTCGCAGTGTAATTGTTTTTTTTTTGTCAAAAACAGAATTTCAAATTCTTAAAGTATTGTAATCATTAAAGAGTTGTAAAGGGTGTTCAAATTTGAGGTTGCTTTTTCAATTTGTAACAAAACGCTCAAATTACGTACATTGTATGAAATTTATATTTTGAATTAAAGTACAAATATGGCGGTTAACAATGAAAAATAATATCGGACAAGTGACCTCCTCTTGAGCTTTGGCAGGATATCATTCTTTTTGAAAAATTAGCTACAACTTTTTCGCATAACTGCGGCGATATTTCACCAATTGTCGTAGTAATGTTATCCTTAAGGTGTTGTATGGTTTGAGGATTAGTAGCGTAGACTCATTCCTTTAAGAAACCCCACAGAAAAAAAATCAAAAGGAGTCAAATCACAAGACCTAGGTGGCCAGTTAATGTTTCCTCTCCGTGAAATTATTCGTCTTAAAATCGTTCCCTCAAAAGATTAAGTGTTTCATTGACTGTATGTGGTGTGGCTCCATCTTGTTGAAACCACATATGCTGGATATCTATCCCATGTAATTCTTCCCATAAAAAATTCTCAAGCATCGATCTATACCGCTCTCCTGTTACGGTTACTGAAATGCAGGCTTCATTTTCGAAAAAATATGGGCCAATAATACCTCAAGCCCAAAAAGCACACCAAACAGTAACTCGCTGGGGGTGCATCGGCTTCTCCACTACCATTCGTGGATTTTCCTCACCCCATATTCGGCAGTTTTGTTTGTTGACAAATCCTCCGAGATGAAAATGCGCTTCATCACTGAACATAATGTTGTTAAAAAAATTTCCATTTTCTTCCTAAATTAACAAAGTTACGCCGTGCTTCGTGATCAAGTGGCTTTAGCTCCTGCGTTAACTGTATTTTGTATTCCTTTAAATAAAGATCTTTGGTTAAAATGTTATGCACAGTCGTATTTTTGAGGTGCAGTTGCTGTGCTCGATGGCGAATTGATGTTCTTGGAGCTTTGGCAACGCTTTGCCTTACAGCATCAATATTTTCAGGAGAGCGACCACTACGAAGGTAAACGTGCTTTCTTGCATCCTGTACGGTTCCAATTTCCTCAATTTTTTTTTATTAACTTCGCAGCAGCCGTTTTTGATGGAGCATTATTTCTACCAAATTCCGTATGGCTTTTTCTAACCGTTTCTGCAACACTTTCTCCATATTTATAATAAGTTTTCACTAAAAACACACGTTTTTCAACCGTATATCGCTCCATACTTAAACACCGCAATAGTTTTACAACACAAACGTCAACTGTCAAGCGACAAATAAATAGAAGCAATGCCAGTGGCGGATCATTCAAAAAGCAACCTCAAATTTGAACACATTAGATAAAGTTAGAAAATAAAATTCAACGTTTAATTGATATCCGTTTTTTAACATGGTCGAAGAACGGTATTACAGATTTAATGCAGGCTACTTTACGTTTTTATTTAATAATTTTACAAGTAAAGGTTTTCATTGATTATTTTTTATTTCTTCAAAAAGGAAACGGTGGGATATATTGTATACTAAGTGGCTCTACCATCAAAATGTTCCACGAACCGCCACTGGAGCGAACCCTTAACGAATTCACATGAGTGCGTTAATGACTCCGTTTTAGACGTAAAATAGAAAAAATATATTATTATTACCATGGTGATTATATATCACATCTTTATTCATAGAAACGGTTTTATAAATTACAATACAACCCTGATTATTTATATTAGTGTAATGATTGATAATTTTGTAAATATTCAAATGTACATAAATTTAATTACACGATTTGATATGTTTAATTAATTTGGCGTGACATTTGAAATTACAGTTTCATAATTAAACATAGTTATATAATATTGCATACTTGTGCGGATGGAGTTGATCACAAACATTTTGCATAAATTGATTCCGACAGTCCCGGATGTGAAATTGAACTACTAATATTGCTTTATTGCACCGACCAGGAATAGTTTTCTGGGGCGGAGCGAATCAGTTATGTGGTCGCGCGGAATCCGGGATGAAATTCAGGAAGATTGAATCTGGTCGAGGTGTATAACTTTTTCCTGTAGGTTTAAATTGAAATACAATAATTGATTGAACAGAGGTATCCAGTTCATCAAGGCTATCTCGCAGAAATTAATTTATTTTCTATGCTTTTAAATTTAATTACTTTTCCAAACACACACACACAGACAATTTTTTTTCCAGAAATTGTTGAAATGGCATCTAGGTATCCCAAAACGGATATTTCCGTAAAAAAAAAATTTTGAAACAAAATCACGATCACAATACTTTGTCGTACTTCGTAACGGAGAAAATAAAAATTAGCGGAAGTATCCGCTTTGAGGTCCCTAGAGTAGGTTTCCGCAATTTATGGAATTTTTACTTTCTCCGTTACAAAGTACGAGAAAATATGATCGTGAAAATTTTTTCAAATTTTCTTTTTAACGGAAATATCCATTTTGGGGTCCCTAGATGCCATTTCAATAATTAATGGAATTTTTACTTTCCCCGTTACAAAGTACGAGAAAATATGATCGTGAAATTTTTTTCAAATTTTATTTAACGGAAATATCCATTTTGGGGTCCCTAGAGTCGGTTTCCAGAATTTATGGAATTTTTACTTTCCCCGTTACAAAGTACGAGAAAATATTATGATCGTGAAAATTTTTTCAAATTCTTTTTTAACAGAAATATCCGTTTTGAGGTCCCTAGAGTCGGTTTCCACAATTTATAGAATTTTTACTTTCCCCGTTACAAAGTACGAAGAAATATCATCGTGAAAATTTTTTCAAATTTTATTTAACGGAAATATCCATTTTGGGGTCCCTAGAGTCGGTTTCCAGAATTTATGGAATTTTTACTTTCCTCGTTACAAAGTACGAGAAAATATTATGATCGTGAAAATTTTTTCAAATTTTTTTTTAACAGAAATATCCGTTTTGAGGTCCCTAGAGTCGGTTTCCACAATTTATGGAATTTTTACTTTCCCCGTTACAAAGTACGAGAAAATATGATCGTGAAAATTTTTTCAAATTTTATTTAACGGAAATATCCATTTTGGGGTCCCTAGAGTCGGTTTCCACAATTTATGGAATTTTTACTTGCTCCGTTAGTACGAGAAAATATTATGATCGTCAATATGTTTTCATTTTTTTTTATCGGAAACATTAGTTTTGAGGTCCCTAGAGTCCGTTTCCACAATTTATAGAATTTTTACTTTCCCCGTTACAAAGTACGAAGAAATATCATCGTGAAAATTTTTTCAAATTTTATTTAACGGAAATATCCATTTTGGGGTCCTTAGAGTCGGTTTCCAGAATTTATGGAATTTTTACTTTTCCCGTTACAAAGTACGAGAAAATATTATGATCGTGAAAATTTTTTCAAATTCTTTTTTAACAGAAATATCCGTTTTGAGGTCCCTAGAGTCGGTTTCCACAATTTATGGAATTTTTACTTTCCCCGTTACAAAGTACGAAGAAATATCATCGTGAAAATTTTTTCAAATTTTATTTAACGGAAATATCCATTTTGTGGTCCCTAGAGTAGGTTTCTAGAATTTATGGAATTTTTAATTTACCCGTTACAAAGTACGAGAAAATATTATGATCGTGAAAATTTTTTCAAATTTTTTTTTAACAGAAATATCCGTTTTGAGGTCCCTCGAGTCGGTTTCCACAATTTATGGAATTTTTACTTCCCCCGTTACAAAGTACGAAGAAATATCATCGTGAAAATTTTTTCAAATTTTATTTAACGGAAATATCCATTTTGGGGTCCCTAGAGTCGGTTTCCAGAATTTATGGAATTTTTACTTTCCCCGTTACAAAGTACGAGAAAATATTATGATCGTGAAAATTTTTTCAAATTTTTTTTAACAGAAATATCCGTTTTGAGGTCCCTAGAGTCGGTTTCCACAATTTATAGAATTTTTACTTTCCCCGTTACAAAGTACGAAGAAATATCATCGTGAAAATTTTTTCAAATTTTATTTAACGGAAATATCCATTTTGGGGTCCCTAGAGTCGGTTTCCAGAATTTATGGAATTTTTGCTTTCCCCGTTACAAAGTACGAGAAAATATTATGATCGTGAAAATTTTTTCAAATTTTCTTTTAACGGAAATATCCGTTTTGATGCCCGTAGAGACGATTCCTGGAAAACAAAAATGTTGTCTGTGTATGTGTTTGGGTGTGCGTGTGTGCGTCTGTGCGCGCCATATCTCAAAAACTATTGCTGGAATTAACATAAAACTTTGAATATAAGTCTTATTTGATAATCCTAAGAATTTAAAAGCTTTTGGTAAAATTTCGTGTCCCGGAAGTTGGTGTTTTTTTTTTTTGTTTTAATAATTTTTTAAATATGAAAAATATTACAAAGACATTTAAAGAAACATTGAAGACAACAAAGACATGATCGCCATTTGTTTGATTTTTTTTTTCATATTTTTTTTTTTTTTTAAGAAAAAATGTATCCCTTTTTCTTTTCATTATTGGTTTTGTAATTATGGAACAATAATAGTTACATCAAATTTTTCTTTGCAAACGACAATTAATGCTCGAAACGGCCTATGTGGCTGTAAACAGGGGCGGCTCGTTATGTAGAGGCGAGGAGCCATGGCACTATCACTAATTTCAAGCTCAGCATAGATTTTTAAATTATTCTAAACCCTAAATTTCCTCCTCTGAATTTCAAAATAATTGTACAAGAACACAAATTGTTCGCATTATGAAGTTAAATTTCCCAGAGCTTAAAAAATTATAACAACGTTTGTAACAAACGTGAAATTTTTCAGATTTACTCAAATTTAATTCCACTGTAAGTTTCCTCAAAAATCCGAAGACTTCCCTTCACTGATTGTCAAAATAATTGCACGAGAAAACAAATTGTTAAAATTCTAAAATTGTTCAATTGTCTAGAAAAAAAAACAATTGCTACAAACGTGAAAATTTCAAAATTTACTCAAAATTAATCCTACTACAATATTCTTCAAAATTCTTTCGCGGAATTTCAAAATATTTACACTAGAACACAAATTGTTTAAATTTCGAAATAGTTCAATTGCCAAGAACTCAAAAAATATAAAAACAATTGCCACAAACATTAAACTTCACAGATTTGGCTAAGATCAATTCTGCTTCAAGATCCCATTAAAATCCAAACACTTTCCTTCACGAGATTTCGATTTATTTTCGCGAGAATACAACTGGCTAAAATTCTGAAGTTGTGCGTTTTATCAGAACTCCAATATATATTTAAAAAATTGCAACAAACTTGAAATTGTCTAAATTTGCTTAAGATCAATTCTACTTCAAGATTCTATGAAAATCAAAAAACTGTCCTTCGTGAGATTTTAAAATATTCAAATATTTTGAAAATGTAAAAAATAAAAAAAAAACAATTACCACAAACGTGAAACTTTCCAGATTTGCTTAAGATAAATTCTGCTTTAAGAATCCATAACAAGCCAAAGACTTTCTTTCACGAGATTTCGATTTATTTCCGTAAGAAAACAAGTGGCTGAAAGTTGTGTGTTTTATAAGGGCTCAAAAAATATAAAAAAATTGCAACAAACATGAAATTTTCTGGATCTGCTTAAAAAATCCATAAAAATAAAAAGACTATCCTTCACGAGATTTTAAAATATTTACGCGAGAAAACAAATTGTTGAAATTTTGAAGTTGTTTAATTGTCTAGAGCATAAAAAAGTATAAAAATAATTGCCAAAAACGTAAAGTTTTCCTGATTTACTCGAAAACAATTCTACTATAAGATTCCTCAAAAATTAGAATACTTCCCTTCATAGGATTCGAAAATAATTGCACCAGAATACAAATTGTCTAAATTCTGAATTTTGTTCGATTGTCTAGTGCTAAAAAATATATAGGAACGATTGCCACAAACGTGAAAATTTCCAAATTTACTCAAAATCAATTCTACTACAAGATTCCTTAAAAATCCAAATTGTTGGCATTCTGAAGTTGTTCAATAGCCCAGAGCTCGAAAAATCTATAACAACATTTGCCATAAACGTGCAAATTTCCAGAATTACTGAAAATCCATTCTTCTATAAGATTCCTCAAAAATCCGAAGACTTGCCTTCATCGGATTGCACGAGAACACAAATTATTACAATTTTGAAGTTGTTCAAAAAAGCATAAAAACAATTGCCATAAACATGAAACATTCCAGATTTGATTAAGATCAATTCTGCGTCAAGATTCCATAAAGATTCAAAAGACCTTCCTTCACGAGATTTCGATTTATTTCCACGAAAACACAACCGGCTAAAATTCCGAATTTGTGGGTTTTACCAAAGCTCAAAAAAATATTTACAAAACTGCAATAAACTTGAAGTTTTCTGGATTTGTGTAAGATCAATTCTACTTCAAGATTCCATAAGTAACGAGTGACTGTCCTTCGCGAGATTTCGAAATATTTGCGCAAGAATACAAATTCTTAAAATTCTGAAGTTGTTAATTTGTCTAGAGCTTAAAAAAATTTAAACACAATTGCCACAAACGTAAGTATTTCCAGATTTACTCAAAATTTATTCTACAACAATATAAAATCCAAACACTTTCCTTAGCTACATTTCAAAATAATTGCACGAGTGCATAAACTGTTGAAATTCTGAAGTTGTTCAATTGCCCACTGCTCAAAAAAAAATATAAAAATAATTGCCACAAACGAGAAACTTTTCAGATTTGCTTAAGGTCAGTTCTGTTTCAAGATTCCATAAAAATCGAAAGACTTTCCTTCACGTGATTTCGATTGATTTCCGCGAGAACACAACCGGCTGAAATTCTGAAGTTTTGCATTTTATCAGAGCTTAAAATATATATTAAAAAAAATGCAACAAACTTGAAATTTTCTGGATGTGCTTAAAATCAATTCTACTTCAAGATTCCATAAAAATCAAAATACTATCATTTGTGCGAGAACACAAATTGTTGAAATTCTGCAGTTGTTCAATTGCCTAGAGCCCAAAAAAACATAGAAAGAATTGCCGCAAGCGTGAAAATTTCTAGAGTTACTCAAAAATAATTCGACTACAAGATTCCTCAAAAATCTGAAAACTTTCCTTGGATGAATTTCAAAATAATTGCACGAGAAAATAAATTGTTGAAATTCTGAAGTTGTTCAAATTGCCTAGAGCTTTTCGTTTTTATTTGATTTATTTAATGCTTCTGTAAAGGTTTTCAATTTCAATTATCGTTAGTTTTTTTCCTTAAAAAGAAGGCATTATATTGTAGGCTAAGTGGCTCTACCATCAAAATGTTCCACCAGTCGTCACTGGCTGTATAGATAAAACATGCAGATAATAAAAATAGCCATCAAACATTTACGAATTAAAAATATAGACAGATTTGAAAGCTATACGCGGGGAATCATGGTCGACGGAATCAAGGGGGGCAAGTTTTGACATTTGAGTGTGAGGGTTGACCCCGTCCGGGGCGAATCCGGGCGGATCCCTGCCTTTCCCCTGGAAAACTCTTTAATTGAATTGCAACCACTGCACGACATTTCTTTGAGAAGTGGATAAAGTTTTTAATTATTTTCAAACTGGAAAATGAATTTACGACAAATGGAATTCATTAATTTAAACAGCGATATAAAATGTTTGCTGTGTTATTGTACCAAGTTTCCAGACTCTTTGTATAATTATTAAAGTTTTCACAAAAGGGAAGAAATAACATTTCTGAATAGACGCAATATACATTATGTACAACCCCCAGCTTCTGTATTTATGTATATGTGCATCGAACGCACAAAGGGAATTATTTTATGTACTATCCTAGACAACTCTTGAATAATTATATTTTATATACTCCACTAATAATGGAAATAATAATAAATCTTTACTTGGTAGTAATAATATTTTTACCGCTTGTTTACCTGATGGTGGAACAAATGTGGTTGTTTTAATTAGTGGCGGCTAGCGGCATGACTCATGGTACGGCCAACAAGAGTAGAGATTGGTCAGGACAAAGCATCTCGAACGCACTAATAGATTATGACTCATTATCGACGTTCACGCGTAGAGCCGTCCCAAAATGTTTAGACACCTAGGGGTAAAGTTTGCGCAGAGTGAGAAAGTATTCCGAGAGAACGCGATAACAAATCTACGCGTGGTTGCCACGCTGAATTGAAGATGAATTATCTTTTCGCGGCCGATTCTTTGTTTATATTTGTATTATGTTCACGCGGCTTTCACTGAATAACTATACCTTTTCGGCGACCCCTCCTTGAAATTTAAGATGTTCACTGCGCAATGTGTCACGATATTTTGGGACGGCTATACACTCTATCGGGCATTTATAAACACAGGTCGGAAACGTTGCGTTCCAATTGTGTTAAGCAATAGTGGACATAATTTTAACAGGATAAATTCGAACGTGTGAATGCCTAAACTTGTGTTCTATCGTCGCGATTGGAGTGGCGCGTGGAATTTAAAGCAGACTAAACATTTTCAAGGCGCTAATGCCGTGCGACAAGAGTGGGACAAAAAGTGTGCGTTTTTAGATTGTACGATGTTCTTACATTCACACGCACGTTCAATCGTGCGCGATTGTAACGGGTTAGTCCAAGCGTGCGGGATTTCGCGTACGTGTGAACGCCGCCAATGACTGAATGAGTCAAACGACCCCCACCCATCTTTATTGCCATTTCTACTACCATGGTATCATGGATCATGAGCTGATACCATGACTGCGTTCAGCTCGTCTTGCAGCGGTAACTAAATGTTATGGAATCAGTTACGGCACAGTGAATTTTTCAAATATTGCTCACCACCTAGATGTGAATAATTGAACATGGGTTAATGTAATTAAACTTAAATTTACACTTCATTTAATTTATTTATGTCATAACAATAGAGTTTTACACAGGTCAGATACATAGTATACAAATAAATTCATAAGGAGTTCATACAAATAAGTTAAAATCGATTAGATAGAATCAAGCAGTCTTTGTAACGGTGTAACGATTATTTGCCAGTGTAGATAAATAATTATGGAATCAGTTAAATAACATAACTAAGACCGTAAATAAATGAATACAACTAACACAAACATTAAGCGAATTGACTAGCATATATAGCAAAATAAAGCATTTATCACATAATTAATAAGGTAACCTACAAGGTATGAACAATTAAAAAGCTGTTTTAAAACACACGTTAAAATAGTAAAAACTAAAAATTATTTATAAATAAATTAAGGTTAAAATATATTAAAACAGTGGTCCAGGATTAAAATAAAAAAGTTACACACAGATTAAAATAATTTTGGAATTCCTACATAGGTTATGTTAGCTAAAATCATTATGCAAAAATTCTTCAATGTTATAAAAGGCTTTAAGCAGTAAAAATTGTTTAACTGTAGATTTAAATTGTTTAAATGGCAGTTCTTTGATTTGTGGTGATAGTTGATTCAAAAACTTTATTCCAAAATGATTGACTCCCATGTAAGAGCCAGTAAGCCGCAACCTTTGTTGGTACAAGTCATCCCTATTTCTTGTGGCATAGTCATGATGACTATGTGTTGGATATTCGTTCACGTTTCTTTTAATGTAGCAAAGGCACTCTAATATATACACACAAGGAAACGTCAGTATATTTAGTGTAGAAAAAAATTGTCTGCATTCATCTGCAAATCCACTACGGGCTATAATACGCAAAGCGCATCTCTGTAGGGAGAAAATTCTATGTCGAAATGTGGAATGACCCCAAATCAGCACACCGTAACGAATATTCGCTTCGATCAGACCAAAATAAGCTGTGCGCAGCACATCAAACGAAACCCTTCTTGCAAGATTCCTTAAATAGAAAATATTTTTGGACAATTTCTTTGCCAACTGGTCCCCGTGATGATTCCATGTTAAAGCAGAATCAAGGTATAAACCCAGAAATTTAACTGGCGCGGCAGTGTCAGAAATACCCGTATTGGAAAATTTAACAGTTTTCGTCTTGCTCTCATTTAAAACCAGCTTATTATTGGTACACCAAGATGAAATGGCACCAAGTCGTTGGTTGTTAGTCTGAAGGGTTTTATCTACAGTGCCACCCGTGCTAACTACAGTCGTATCATCTGCAAATAATAATACACATAAGTTATCAAGACATTTCGGGAGGTCGTTAATATATATTAAAAAAAGTACAGGGCCCAATATTGATCCTTGAGGAACCCCATGTGTTATAGGTAGTAATGATGATTTTTGGTTACCGATTTCCACTGCCTGTGCTCTGTTTGACAAGTAGGATAATATCAAATCCAGACTTTTTGGGTGGATATTATACTGTGCAAGCTTATCAATTAATAAATCATGTGAGACACAATCAAAAGCTTTGCCCAGATCTAAAAATGAGCCTATGCATTTGGTTTTGTTCTCAAAGCAAGTTATTATCATATCACACATAACGAGAAGGGCATTAGTAGTATTTTGGTTGGCTCTGAATCCAAATTGTCTTGCATAAAATAATTTATAATTCTCAAAATATTCAACTATTTCAGTTTTCAGGATGTACTCAATTACCTTGGAAATAATTGGTAGGATAGATATAGGCCTATAATTACTGACATATTCATGATCTCCTGATTTATAGACTGGTATCACCTTGGCTATTTTTAGTATATCTGGAAAAACAGCAGATGTGATAGATATATTTATGATAAGTGCAGTTAGAGGTCCCACCAAATCATCTATTACACATTTGATAACATCTGCATTACAGCCGTGAAGATCAATAGCAGATATATTTTTCAGATTTAAAATAGCATTTATAACATAAGTGAGAACATAAAATGTGTGTTTTTATCAGCCTGGATCTGTATATGAGTCTTATTTATTACAAATGGCAGAGAATTAATAATAATAATAATAATAATAGATTTATTAACGGAAAATCTCCTTTTACAAAATTTCTTAAAACAAAAATAAAAACATATTGTAAATGTAGCGAGAATTTTTTACAGAAATAAGGTAATTTACATAGAAAAAATAAATCGCACTAAAAATCACATAAATACCAATGACGAACAGAACATGTTAAAATAAATATAAACAAACTAAAATAAAACAAAACGGGTAAAAATTGCACAGCTAAAATAATATACAAATAAATAAATTATGTAATTTCTCAGCTATCCCCGTGAAAAATGTATTAAATTCATCACATGAGATATTACACAACTTTTCGGTAACATTATGATGATTTCGTTCATCATTTATGATTGACCAGGCGGCTTTACATTTATTCTCAGTTTGCAATATATAGTTATCTGTCGATCTCCGTATGTATTGCTTCCTATATGCGCCACGTTCCCTTTTGGATGTTTCAGTGGGATTACCGTCATGATGTTCTTGCAATAATCTCATCACTTCCCTCATATTCCAAACTTCTACGTCAAACCAATAAGAACTACGATATTTTGTATTTTTCCTACATTTTCGTGTAGGAAATGATTTATCCCTGCTGTGGGGCAATTCTAGTAACAATTTCGACCATTTATCGTGTACAGTAAGCGTATTTGATTTTGTAAAGTTAAAGTCAATACCCGTGACTTCATGGAAAAAAATAATAAGGCCTAATAGTTCAGATCTTTATCTGCTTGTTAGGTTTTGTAATTAACCACTTAATTCGTTTCTGCACTAGAGTAGGAAGAAGTTTGAGTAATTTTAGCACTTTTTTTAATAACTGTAAAAACAAACTATCAGATAAGAGATTTATTTCCCGTAAGTAATTTTAGATGACTTATTATTCCAACAACACACTAACGTGATTTTAATTTTTTTCAGTTTAGATCTTGCTTGAATTTTTCGCAATTTTTGAGTAGTGTCGTATCTTTGGGGCTAAGTGGATCATGTCGCGGCGCTGTAAAAAGAAACTTAGTCTGGCGGGAAATTGCAATTATAAGAAAAATACTTCCAAACGGCTGTCAAGGAAATGAAAACGGGTAACACATCAATAAGAAACTCATCGGAAACTTACAGTTATCCCTGTACAACCCTTCAACGCCAGTCTTTACAATCATAACGTGCCATGTAAACTTTCCGAGATAGTTACGATGGTTTTCAGAATTTATGGATAAACATGAAAATGTGCTTAATTTGATGCTCGCTATTAGCCAATGTTTGTTTTTTGTTTGTTTTTATTCACGTTAAACTATTCATTGTAAGAACTATTTGTCAGTGATATTTCATTGTGGGACTAAAAGTGCTCATTTTCAGAAATGGGTTAGGTTACGAGTGTTTTGTTTTCATTATCATGTTTAATTGGTAAGACATACTACATCTATCAGAAATCTCTTATAGTAGGTCGGCCATATAATATAGTGAGAGCATACGAAATCCCATATCGCATTCTAGTATATTCATTCTGCATACAAAGTTGTAAAAACGCCCACATCGCCATGTGTTCTGCGCAAAGGTTTAATTTTCACTATGTAAATTTATTATTATTTTCCTGATACACTTTACAAATATTAACAATCGATTCTGTGGCAGACTCTCAAAAAGCCTCGCACGGCGTCGTTTTGGTGGAGATAGGGCTACTAGATCCCGAACAGACGCTAACAGCTGACACACAACAATGAGGCAATCAGCTGACTGATTGCGTCAACCATTTACAACCATTTGTACGTGTGGATTTCCCGCAATTTTTCGAATCGATCAGTAAGAATGACTCATTGGCGATTGTGGGCGTTCTTAGATCTCTATCTATAGAATGAATAGACTGTAGTGCGATATTATTTATCGTAATGCCGACAGTACACGCTCCGCGAGGTGACCAGAGGCTAGACGAGTGCGAGCATGTACTTACGTGGTGTTCTCGCCTCGCCTCATGAACTCTCGTCTTGTCCTCGGAGCGCTCAGCCTAGAGTCGGTCTCCTGGTACGAGTTATAGGAGGCGAGAGAGTAATTAAGTTCATGACTCAGATGTGAAATGTCAGAACAAGCAATTTCTTCCCAAAATATGTTAATGAGCAAAAAAAAGGTCCTCACCTTCAAAATTTTCCCCTTCTACCCCGAAAACATAGAGGTAAACATGTTGCTCTAGAAAGAGTCAACTTATCATGAAGTGAAAAGCTAAAATAATTAGAAAGAGTCGACTCATTTTGAAGTGAAAACAGCTACAAAAAAGGTCATCACTTCCAAGACTCACTTCTCAGAGTTGACTATTTCAATCGGCGCACTTATGAGTTACCCATCTCTAATAGTAAGTAATAGTCCCGCGTAGGTCAGTTTTGTAACGGAATTGCCCTGCCGCAACTTCTCCCGAGGGTTTGTCTTATGGCTGTTCCACTCTTTTCTGCTTCTTGACCACCTTCGTCTTCGGGTTGTAGCCTTTGTTCGAAGAAGGGATGCTACCATCAGACCTCAACCTTTTTGCTGTTGGGGTTTCTCCTGTTGCATTTGTGGAAGCCGCGCTTGTGGGTGTTGACTTCCCTTTTTCTGGCTTGTTTAAGCGGCGTCAAACCTTACCTTCTGCGACCATAATGGGCTTTTTATACCGCGTTTTTTTGGGTTTAATTTCTTCCTTGGCTGCTATGGCGCGTTGCGCTTCTTATTGTTCCAGCTTCACACTTACAAGCTATTTGCTACTTTCGGCCCTTGACAATATGAAAAATACTGTATCATAAATCTACTCTTGACAAGCATGCTTCAAATGCGTGTACTGAAAATATCTACAAACCAACACGCTATCAAGGCCTCTATGATTTTAAGTAGGTTGGAAAGAAAACTACAATTTCTAATTTTATTCCCGAGAAGATGTTAGTTGTTTTTATTTATTCCATTAGTCGAAAGACGAAAAGATTAGTGATGAAAGTATAAGAAGGTGAAGCGGATATTTTTTTACATTTTTCCGATTTTAGTGGTTATATGTATGTAACCTGGTGGCCACAAGAGACATTTAATTGTTTTATTATAATAAGTTTTATTTATAGGAAATGTATATTTAATATTAATGCGTAGATTTAGGTGACATCATGTGCCAGATGTTAATTAGCTTAGCTTGTAGATTTAGTTTGTATAAATAGGTTTTATTTTATTATTATATTCATTCATATTTTAGCATTGAAACTATGTAGTAGTTATTCTGATATTAATATTCGTTTTTTATATATTCATTCGTATAATTTACTCTTAATGTAATAATTAGTAAATAAATTTGTCATAATTTAACTGACTCAGTGGGTAGGATCTCTTAAGAAGTAACACCTGAGAGGACATTAGATAGTGCTTCGCCCATTTTAATAGTTTATTGGAGATTCGAATAGTTCCACGTCGCATGTATTAAAAAAAATCTAAAAGATCTTTAAAACCATCTAAAACACACACACAAAATAGGTGTCTCGAACTCATTTACAAATATTTTATATATTTGTTCAAACTACGAACTGCTCCTCGCGCATGTTTTGGGTTCCACATTTACACAAAAACCAATTTACTTCATAATTCTTTAAAAACCTAAAAACAACCCATTCTTGGATTTCAAAATAATCACCGCCAAACAGAATCGTCAAGAAATTTTGAGTAGTGCAGTTTTCCTCGTCCTAAAATAATTTAGAAACAGTTGCCATCGTCTGGAAATTTTCCAATTTTAGTCGGAAATCAATTTACTTCATGATCCAGTAGAAATCTAATAAAATCGATTTCTTCGATTTCAAGATAAATAATCACTCCTAAATAGAATCATCAAGAAATTTCGTAAAGTGCGGTTTTCCTCGTCCAAAACAATTTAAAAACAGTTGCCATGGTCTGGAAATTTTCCAATTTTACTCAAAAACCTAATTACTTCATAATTCTCTAAAAATCTAAAAACAACCCATTCTTGGATTTCAGGATAATCACCCCCAAACAGAATCGTCAACAAATTTTGAGTAGTGCAGTTTTCCTGGTCAAAAACAATTTAGAAACAGTTGCTATCGTCTGGAAATTTTCCAATTTTAGACGCAAATCAATTTACTTCATAATCCAGTAAAAATCTAATAACATCCCTTTCTTGGATTTCAAGATAATCACCCCCAAATAGAATCATCAAGAAATTTCGTGTATTGCGGTTTTCCTCGTCCAAAAACAATTAAAAAAACAGTTGCCATATTCTGGAAATTTTGCAATTTTACTCAAAAACCAATTTACTTCATAATCCTCTAAAAATCTGAAAACACAGCTTTCTTGGATTTCAAGATAATCACCCCCAAACTGAATCGTTAACAAATTTCGAGTACTGCAGTTTTCCTCGTCAATAAAACCATGTAAAAACAGTTGCTTTTATCCGGATATTTTCCAATTTTATTCGTAAGCCTATTTACTTCATAATCCAGTAAAAATCTAAAAACATTCCTTTCTTGGATTTCAAGATAATCACCCCCAAGCAGAATCGACAACAAATTTCGAGTAATGTGGTTTTCCTTGTCCAAAAACAATTAAAAAACATTGCTATCCTCTGAAAATTTTCCAATTTTAGTGGAAAATCAATTTACTTCATAATCCAATAAAAATCTAAAAACATCCCTTTCTTGGATTTCAGGATAATGACGCCCAAACAGAATCGTTAACAAATTTCGAGTAGTGCGGTTTTCCTTGTCCAAAAACAAATTAAAACAGTTGCCATGGTGTGGAAATTTTCCAATTTTACTCAAAAACCAATTTACTTCAAACTCCTCTAAAAATCTAAAAACACCCCTTTCTTCGATTTTAAGATAATCACCCCCAAACAGAATCGTCAACAAATTTGGAATAATGCTGTTTTCTTCGTCCAAAAACAATTCAAAAACGGTTGTTACCGTCTGGAAATTTTGCAATTTTAGTTGTTAACTAATTTACTTCATAATCCTGTAAAAATCTAAAAACACCCCTTTCTTGAATTTTAAGACAATCACCCCCAAACAGAATCATCAATTTTCGAGTTGTGCAGTTGCAGTCCGCTTAATATATCCCTAGTGGTATAGCAGAAAAACATTTTTTGTTATAATAAATAGGTACGTATATTGGTCGATAAAAAAATGTAAAAATCGAGGATTAAAAATAAACCAGACATTAGTAAAAAAAAATTGTTCGTCCATAAAACAAAAAAAAAGTAACTCATATTATTATAATGATATAATAATACTGTATTCGACTTTAAAAGCAACAACTGTTCTCTTCAGTTTTCTTGTGATTTCTTTTCTACATAAGAATAAACAAAATAATTTTGTTTCGCCGAGAATTCTTTCTCAAAAATTTAATAATCAACGTATTCTTAGATGGCTCTTCTTGAATTTATGAAGAGTCTATCATTCTTATTTGTTTTAAATAAAACATTCACAAAACCCCAAGGAGGTAATTACCGCCCCCTGAAAAATAGGAAATAATACTTTTGCCTGGGGCAAAAGTTATTAATTTGCACCATTTTTGTCTGTTTACATTAGAAACTTTGCTTTCTCGCAACTTTCTCAATAGATCTACGAAGAAGCCTGTTCTTTTTGTTTACATTTACTCTCCACATTGTTTTGTATTTTTTTGCTGTCAAACAACAACTATTAAAATCAGCTTGCACATTTTGTTCTGACGTTTGTTCTATTTTTGCAAACGTTTCCTTCGATAGACTAGGGAATTCAGTTTTGGCAAGATCACCACTGTTTATTTTCTTCCAGTTTTGTAACACCTTCCACCAGACAGTCTTGAGAGATTGAAAATACGCTACATCTAGCGGTTTGAGTTGGAGGTAATAAAACAAAATAAATGTTTGTTTCCCACCAACTTTGGGTAACATTTAAAGTTAAATGGCCTGACAAGTTATCGCCGACCTTAACTTTAGTACCATCCAAACTTCTGCAATAAGGTAAGCGAATGGTATGAAACCAGTCCTCAAACATTATCGCATGAAACCATCCAGAGAGATTTCGATTATAGGCAGAACACTTCACCCCTCCCTCTGACCATCTTGGATACATATGTTTGGCTTTGTAAACTCTGTATGGGGGAAATACAGTCCCGCCACCTGCAGCCACCATAATACTTCGAAGTATGGATTATCTTATCTGCGTGTTTAGCTTAAAGATCTCACAACTTGAACAGCTCCAGAATGATAGGAGTTTATGATATTAGAAGCTGGCATTCCCTACAAATTTCATTTAAGGTTTGCAAAATAACTCTCCATTGTATTTCTTGTGACAACAGCCCTTAAAATATTACCGAGCACTCGAGACGTGTTGAGGTAAAGTTTTGCGCAGAGTGAGAAAGTATTCGAAAAGCACGAGAGAACGCGACAACAAATGTCTGGAGCTAATTAAATTTAAGATCGTCACTGCGCACACGTCTCGAGTTCTTGGTAGAATTCAACCCTTTTTATATTTTCAGAAAATTTTATAGTAAGTTCCCTATGCGAAGAAAATAAATTATGAAACTATTTTATTCCAAAATGACTATCGGTAAACCTAGTTCACTTGATGTCACGTCTGTTTTGATAAAATTTAATTAAATCTTGAATGTTCCGCCTTTGGAAACTAGAAGCTACTAAGAAAAATCCTCCACGAGAAACATTTTTTCCATGCAGTATGCCTAACTATAATACATAATAATAAAAACAAAACATTCGTAATACATTGTCAAGCCTATAATTCTGCGCTATTGATCAGTTTTTCTTAGTATCGTAGGAAAACGGATGTTTCTTAACGAAATTATAATTGTTTACTGGCATAACCAACAAAAACATAAATATAAACTATTACACAATCAGTAATTCAATCAACCACCTCAAGTCCTTATGCCCGCGCTCTAATTCAAGTCTAATTAAAATACTTGTGAAAGTTAATTACGAATATTTCCATTCCGGGGAAAGCAATATTCAACAGTAAGAATTTCATTAAATACATTTTCCTCCGCAAATATTTTAGTTCGAGTCGATGATTATTAAAACAGGGCCAATATTGAATTTTATTAAAAACAGTGATCATTGTTTTCCCAATTAATTCAAAATACATCAGTTATTTTATTACATTCGCAATAAAGACTGATTACAATGTCATTGTCGTTAAATGGTAATCAGTATCGACAATGTAATTGTAATTTGTTTGTAACGACGTATGCGCTTATTACTCTGACCTAATTCCATATAAATATGATAAATTATTAACAATTTGCGTACTTTCAATACCGGATCGGAATTCAGTGCTTTTGTAAGAATCACACGATCGATAATCCATTTAAATAATCGATTATTGCAGTGTGTATTGTTGTTTATAAAGCGAGTTGCGAAAGCTTGTTTGTCACAATTTAATTTAATTGTATTGTATCGTAACTAAACAATATATTATTTGATTAATTTAATCAAACACACACACACAGGTATATGTTAATAATTCTGAATCATGATTTATGCTAAACTTGGACGTGATTGGACAGATTGTAAAAAACGGAAATACATCACATTTAGAAATATTGTATCCCTGCTATTTTCGCTGTTCTCTTCAGCTAAGCCATACACATCTAATCCTTAATGCTGTTGTTGTCAAATAGCCTGAATTACAGCATTTTGGTAAAAATAAAGAAATTTTGGTGCTGAATGCAAATAAAGGGTTTTTCAATAGCAACTTGACACTTTTGTTTTCTTATTGTGCACGCACCCTTAAACAAATTAGTGCGCTGTCACTGTCAAAATACGCAGTAACTCAAACATTTTCATCATGCAAAGACTTACGAACGAAGAACGTTTACAAGTGATTAAAAATTACTACGGAAATTGCGGGTCAGTGATTGCAACTTTAAGAGCGCTTACGCCAATTTGAGGTCGTCATTTTCTCCCGAGTAGACAAGCAGTTCACAATTTGGTGAGAAAATTTGAGTCAACATATTCACTGTTGAATGTTCCCGTGCCAGTGAGGCAACGCAGTGGTCGCAGCGCCGAAAATATTGCTGCCGTTGAAGCGTCCATCGCAAACGATCCAAATCAGTCGATTTCACGGCGTTCTCAGGAATTGGGTATCAGTCAGACCACACTATGGCGTATTTTGCGGAAGAATCTTGGCCTGCACCCTTACAAGATCAAGTTAAGCCACTTGACCATACGAAGCGACGCACGTTCTCAGAATGGGCTCTAGAAAATGACGACTTTCATTGCAAAATCATCTTCAGTGGTGAAGCGCATTTTCGGTTGAATGGCTTCGTCAACAAACAAAACATGCGTTATTGGAGTGCTGAAAACCCTCATGTGCTTCATGAAACATCACTTCATCCACAAAAAGTGACTGTATGGTGCGGTTTCCATGCCGGTGGCGTCATTGGGCCATTTTTCTTCGTTGATGAAAATGACCGTCACGTTACAGTCAATGAACGCTACAGAGACATGTTGCAGCGTTATTTCTTCAATAAATTGCATGAGATAGACATCAGTGATATGTGGTTTTAGCAAGGCGGTACCACATCCCACACAGCTGGAGAAACAATCGACTTATTGAAGTCCAAGTTCGGTGAACGTGTTATATCGAGAAGAGGTCCTGTCGATTGGCCGACTAGATCTTGTGATTTAACACCTCTAGATTTTTTTTCTGTGGGGCTAAGTTAAATCGAAGGTCTATGCCAACAAGCCGGCGGCGTTAGAGGACCTAAGAGCCAACATCGAACGAGAAATAGCGGCCATTTCAGTCGAATTGTGAGGCCTATTCATCGAAAATTGGCTTCAACGAATCGACCGCTGCAATCATGCCCTTGGTGGACATATGACCGAAGTCAAGTTCCATTCATAATTGCATTGATTGTACTTTAAGCCAATTATAAAAGTTTTGATATACCGAAAATTGTTTGCGAGATATTTAAAAAAAAAGTTGTCAAGTTCTTATTGAAAAACCCATTACAAACACAATTTTTTTGTGTCTAAACTTTACTGCAGTTGGTCTGTTACTAACTAGTCTTTAGTATGCTATTAGCAACCTATGCATAGTGAAATTTTATGCGATAGCTATTTTTTATTTTACTGAAAGTTACTGAAAGTAAAAGCTGTGTCGTCGAAAAAACTGGTGAAAACGCTTTGGATTTGTACAAACAGAAAACTATTTGGAATTGCACATGTTCTTTCGAAATTATTTTTCGGTACCAGTGCCAAAAATTGTATTTTAAGTTAGCAGGCGTCAATTGTAAATCACCTACCGAGAAAATTGTTTATCAAAAAATTAATAATCGGAAGAGATCTTGTTGTTGCCTTGCCAGTAATAATTAATATTGTTGTTGTTAATATTTAATAAATTTAGTACAGTCTTAATATAATTAATACAATAAATGTTATACAACAAAGAATATTACAAAAGTTTGGATGGGATGACCAATGTAAAGAACGAACAAAAATGATCTTCGTTGAAATCCTCTTACTGATTCGTACATAATGTCTTCTAACTAATAAGATTACTTCCCCTTCTTCTAAAGCTATTATATTGCGAATAACGACCAAAAATGTAGGTTTGTACAATTTAATATTTTTTTTGTTGTTGTAATATTTGCTATATTAAAAATAAAGAAAAACGAAAGTATTTTTTTTTAATAAAAGGGTTAGTATACACATCTGAATTCCAAAATTTTATAAAAGCTTTGCAGTAGAATGGAGTTTGAATTAACCACATTTTCTTTTTGTGTTAAATATTATTTTTACTTTGAAACTTGACTTGAATGATTATTTAAAGATTTTTAGTCTCTTAATTATTCTTCCTATGGGAGAGGAATTTGAAGTTAAAAAATTGGCGAGGAGGCTACAGATGAATAGCAGTCTTTTCAGCTTTATATTTCTATCAAGGTGGTCTTCTGGTCTGTTGGCCTAACTTATTTTCAGGAATTTATTTTAAGAGAACCGTGAAAGATTTTTTTTTAAATTGTACTAGATCATTTTTAAACTTTAAACATGCATTTTTGATCAGTATTTAGTTAATCTCGGTGACCTGCTGACAATTTTGGCCACGACTCTGTCAAAAAGTGAAGGTAGCAACGATTCGGCATTTCCAGGTGGTCTGAAACAAAGAAGTAAATATGTTTCTTATTTTTATTAAGTTGGCTATCATTCGATCGTTCAGTTTCGCAAAATTTGGATTTTTCCAAAATATCAGATGTCTGTCCAAAATAAAATTTAACAAAAATAACCACCCGTCCGTAGGTATTTTAAGAAACTTAACGTTCAAGTTTCGAAGTATCATTTCGTGAATATTGACAAATGAAAAAGTTAGTTTATATCATTTTTATTATTTTAAAACTAATAAAAACGATCAACTTTTCAAGATATGTTATTACTTTTTACATTGCCAAAACATTAGTTTGATATTAATTTATTATTACACCAACTTAGCGTACACATCTTTCGTTTTTAACCTCTTCACGCGCAGGTTCGCCACATGTGGCAACAAGCGAAAAATGAACACAAAAACATTGTACAAAAAAAATTACTTCCTTAGCGCTATCTATGGAATATTTTTTCATATTTTTTGCATAAATGGGAAAGTTTGTGACAGTGAAATCATATTTCGTAGAAAAAGTTAACAACAACAAAGAAGTAATTTTTAATCAAACCTGGGATTAAATCAAAGCAGCATGGGCGCGAAGTGGTTAAGGTTGAAATTACATAAAAGATTAAATCTCTTACTGTTTAAGATTTTGGGATAAAAAAATTCTAAAACTTCTAAACTTCACGACTTCGATTCTTCGAAAAATTTTAAAACTTCGAAACTTTTTATCTACAATACTTCACTACTTGATTGATTTAATTTCTTTGGATTCTTCGAAGCTTTGAAGTTGCGATGCTTCGAATAAAAAAATTATTCGCTTCACCCCGTTTTACTTTCGTCAGTAGCCTATTCAATGCCAAAGGAGCCTTGACAATGTTGGTTTCTAGATATTTTTAGTACATGCTTATCCAGTTTACATTTAATGGCGTATATCAAATAGTATACATGAAAATCATCTGCAAATTCGGACAGTAGGCCCGGAAATTGGTCAACAAAGCAGAAGACTTTTTAAAGAAGTAAAACAATATTTAGATGTGTGAAAGCAAATATTTCTTGGCCGAAAACAATCAGCAAAATTCTTCTTCGTAAACAGTTACAAAAAGACGTAGCCATGACACTATATCTTTTTAATTTTTCAATCTTTTACCACTTGAATCTTTTACCACTTCATCGCAGTGTTGTCAGTTTTTTGTTGCCTTGAGTCGCCAAAGTTACCAGTAGATGTCGCCCAAATATCGCCAATGTTGAGGTTACTTTACTACTGTCATTTTCGCTCAAAATTTAAATATCGAAATCAACAAGCATAGGAATAAGCTAATAATTTTAATATTGCTAACAATTGTCGCGATAACTATCGCTTATTATTTATAAATTTACACCACAATAACATAAGAAGTGTTCAAAGTTTAGGAGAAAAATTCAAAGATAAAGTCACATGAAAAATTATAGTCACAAACACTTCACTTAACACATTGCCTGCCGTCCCGGTCAATATGACCGAAAAAAATGCTTTCGCCCAGGCCGACTCGATCTATATTACCGAGAATTTTTTTTGGTGGCAACAGATAGACCGGAATAAGGCAAGCCTACTCGTGTAAGTTTGGGTGGGCCTGGATGAGGTCAGGTCACCGCTGCTGATGACAGACAACTGGCGATAGATGTTGTAGATGTCGCCCAAATATCGCCAATGTTGAGGTTACTTTACTACTGTCATTTTCGCTCAAAATTTAAATATCGAAATCAACAAGCATGGGAATAAGTTAATAATTTTAATGTTGTTAACAATTGGCGCGATAACTATCGCTTATTATTTATAAATTTACACCACAATAACATAGGAAGTGTTCAAAGTTTAGGAGAATAAAGTCACATGAAAAATTATAGTCACAAATAAGTAATAGTCACAAACACTTCACTTAATGTTTACGAAAGTTAAGCATCGGGGTGCCTGACCAGTTTTCGGATGGGTGACCCAGATCGGCGGCTATGGCGACGTAGCTGCGGAGGAGGCGTCGTTGGATCGGCAGCGTAGTGACAACGAAAGTCGTTCGACTGTTAGAACTTCTATGTTCGATGAAACTGTGACTGTTTATGTGACGTCTGATCAGTGTGACAATTATGAATGTTCTTAATTCATCCGATGTCTGTGGAGTGCTCCATGTGCTCTGCTCCTGAGTTGCATAGCTCTTGCGGGTGGTGCTAGGGTATAACGGGAACATCAAGGAACATGTTCAAACCGGAAAATTGTAATTTCGAGAACGACTTACGTCCAAACGATTTGCACTTAGGCAGGCAGTCGGAGGCGGAACCGGTGGCAGTCTTTTGTGTTGCACTTAAAGTGCCGTAATTGTTCCGAAAATTGGTCGTAACGTTTTCCAGGATACAAAGCCGCACAGCGGGTGGAGGCTTATCTCTCTAGTGTGTTCTTACTGGTAGCTGCACTACAGCGACGACTCGTGGATTTCCGTAGGTGAGGCAAAGACAAAGATGCCGCTCGTGCTGTACTACTTACTCTAATGGGGGAAGCAAATATTCCGTTGCTTTTTCGGTCAAATTTTCTTCCGTTGCCTCTCCGCCGAACATCCATGAGCCGCCGCTGCTGTACTAAAAAAATATCTCGTTTGGTAATTTAAATAACGCCGAATTTATGTTAATTTTGAAAAGGAGAAATGGTTAGCTCATAAAATAGACATGGTTTTGCATCGACGCGTAACAACCTCTTAAAAATACACCAAAATGCTCAATGGCGTACGCGTGAGGTTATGGGTTATATTTACATCGATTCGTGTGAAGTAGGATAGACCCGCCAACAATTACAAAAATATTCTCATTTTATACATCGAAATTCCTACTATAAGTATCTTTACATCAAGCAACATTAATAAATAAATAAATTAAAAAAAAACTATTTTATACTTTCTATATTTCTTAAATTCCATGTAACTATTGCTCCTACTATTAATTTGACTAAGTATGAGATTTAATCCACTGTATTAAAAGTAGAATCATCGCACCATCAACATTGTTTCAACGGTGCACTTCTGTTTGTAGGTTACGTTAGGTTAGGTTAGGTGTTAACCTGTGGCACGGGTGGCGTGTTTGCGGCCGACCGGATAAGCACAATTTGTCCAGGGGGTATAATCTTGTTTAGAGGCGATAAAGTGCTATGTTAATTAGGAAAGGAAAATGGGCCATCGTGGAAATTTCGGCGCGCGGATTTATTATTTTATTTAGGCCCGGAGTAATTTAAAATGCATTTCGCAAAGTAGTTTTACGTGGGGCATACACGAAAATCTAAGGGAATATTTAAGCGGTGTTCCTTTGGACATTCATGAGTTTTAAGACTTATTTTGAATGGGAATAAGGACCGAAATAGTGCAAAAGAAAAACAAGGGGTGGATATAAAAAGTAATACGTTGAATATGTGATGTCGTTCGCGAGAGTAGAGCGAGAGGAGGGGTCTTAGGATAGCGCGTGGAAGACGAAGATGCCGCCGATCGATACATCATTTGGGCTGTTTCCATGGCAGCACGTGCCTCTATCCCCCTACACCCCCCGACTCCCCCTTTATATTAGTACTATATAGGGTGCAGGAGGTGGGGTTGGAGTGGGAGGGGGGGATGAAAATGAATATTTTCTATTTAAGTTTATGTATGCCTAACCCCTTACATGCTTAATGCCTGCGAGCTTAAAGCTCTGCAGTTTACACAATGGTCCTTCCGGGATGGAGTACAGGTCATGGCACCGTTTAGCCTTCTTAAGGGGTGCCTTATGTTTTACTCATCGCCTACTTAGCCCCGTCACCTATCTTATTTACAATCCCACAATTCATCCGTGTAACGATTTTATTACACATATATCATTTTGTCATTGTTGTTTTATCAACATCAGGACGATATCCTTCCGTAATTTATGTTTACGATCTTTATTATAACATGCAATAAATTATTAATTGTTTTATGGATTAATTACTTTAACTTATTTTATAAAATACATTAAATAAAAGCGCAACAGTAGGAAGAACCAAATAAACCTAAAACATCAATTTAGGTAAAAAGTCTGTATGTGGAGTGTGTCTATCTGCCTGTCTGCGCGCGATGTATCCAAAAAAACTAACAGATTTCAAAATTAAACTCTAAACTTAAGCTTTATTTGACACTAAGAACTTGTTGTATCAAGCGCGTGTTGCGCAGAGAGCATCTTAAATTCAATTTTCACCGGAGATTTGTTGTCGCGCTCTTCGAATACTTTCTCACTTTGCATAAACTTTACCCCGACATGTCTTTAGTGCTCGGTAATACTATACAATTTGCTGATTTGAAGAGTCAATCAAATAGAAGATATAATTATCATTATATTTACTTTATCTCATTATTCTACAACATTGTTTGCACTGTTTTAAAAATTGTATCTGGCAAGTTGCGCCCCAATTGGCGATACACTGATTTACCCGAATTCCAAAATTTCGGACCAGCATAGCGATAGATATACTGGCTATTGCTTGGCAAATATTGTCTTTCAGTTGAGTAAGGTTCCTTTGATGATGGATCTGACATACCCGCATAACAAAGTCGCAAGGTGTTAAATCGGGTGTGCGCGCCGGGTAACTAAAGATCAGGCGTCCGAAGAAGTGTTCCTGCAAAATCCACATTGCGTTTCGCGCCGTGTCTGCCATGACTCCATCCTGCTGACATCTATTTCTTCTTGGCGGAGAAAAATCTTCGATTATGTTGACATAGTAATCACATTTCGCCATAAGTGCAACTTTATTCTCTTAAAAAAAAATAGTGACCAATAATCTGTTACCTGGTTCGCCACAACCCTGACCCTCCGCATTTGCACATTATCGCCTGGGTTCGTTCCGGGTAACGGCCTTTAATGTATTTTATCTACGACCACTACTGTAAATGCCCATTATCGTACAATGCGCGTACTGCGTAAATACACCAAAACACCCACGTATGTTAGAGCCCGCTTGTAAATTAAAGGTACTAGTGAGTTTCGTTTACGAACTTTTGATTGGTTGAGAGTTGCGCGTTTGTTCGTTTTTATTAAATATAGTAGTCCGCGATTGTTAAACGTCACATCACGCACCCCGAAGCTGTCACTTCGCTATTCCGCACATTCTCATTCAAATGCAATGATATCCAGAAGTAAGTACCAAATAATGAGGTATGTAACCATTGTTAATGAAACTCTTTTCAATTCTTGCAAGATAAATAATGTCCAGTAACAGCAACAACGAAAATGATTAAATAAGCGGCCAACAAGTTTCTCCCTGCTACGCCTCGCGATACAAAAATGTTTAAGGAACATTTATGGACTGGAGAATCAAATATAAATTAAGGTGAGAGTGGTCGTAGATAAAGTATACTACATAACGCGAGTTGTAAAGCAATTACGCGCTCGTGAAATTGCGTTACTCGCCGCTACGCGGCTCGTACGCAATTTTTTCACTTGCGCGTAATTTGCTATTTACAACTCTTGTTACGTAATATACTATTTTTTCTATTTTGCGTCTAAAGCGGAGTCATTAACGCACTCATATTAAAGGCTCGCTCAGTGAGGTAATATCAATTTTTCCAGGTTGACACCGTTGAAATTCAGAGCTGTCTACCTGTGCTAAATTTTCGGCGAGATAGTTTTGAGGTTATGCAATGTGTGGAAATGTCAATTATTAGTGTAACCAACCACCATACAATTTTCTAAATATGTATGGGCGATTTTTTAATTTAAAAATGGAATAAAAGGGGCAAAATAGAAAAAATACTGTAAAAAACTGGTTCATCAGGCCTTTTTCGTACTTGTCTATTAGAAAAATCCTTGCTATGCTCGTTGTTTTCTAAACTTGGACGCGTGTAAAAAAATAGCTAAAAAAAAGCTATTTAAAAAAATACTATTATTGCATGCGCAATTTATTTCTTGTGTCCGTTCCTAATAACTACTAACTTAATGTAGTTTTTATTGTATGCGCATTGTACATCTTCGAATTTATGGTGTTTTCCTGAAAGTGAACCAGGTGCTATACACGGCTTACCGGGTAATTGTTCAAAAGTGCGCAAATTGGAACAGGGACTATAACCGGCTTAGCGGGTAGTCTGCGTGATAGACCCGTGAAGCTCAAGATGTGGTTGGAGAAAATTGACAACAGGGTGGTTATTTTCGGTTTATCAATAACCCCAATCAAACCGATTTACATTACCATTACTCAGTACCTTGACGAACATCAAGAAAATCATCAAAAAACACTTCCACTTAAGTCTTTGAGAAGAGAACATTAAGTACAGTCGCGTTTTTTTTTGCTACATTATTTTAGGGTCTTATAAACAATACTGACATGGTCCTATAGTGAGAAAATTCCCTAGGGTTCCTCAGAAGTCCACCAAAGTGCGCGAATACTGTCATAATTCATGTACTCATGTGTTAAATAAACCCTCTAAAAAGAAATCCCATTCCTTTTTCCATACTCCCAAAATAAATCGCCAAAGTTAGGCTTATTTCTCGTCGGCTAAAGTGGTGTTACCCCTTAAAATATGAATTTGTTATAACAAACATTAATCATTATTTGTAACGTAACATCAAAGTTGCAAATTGGTCCTTCGAAAATAAGTTCAACGAAAATCCGCAATATTCGTTCCTTCGAACCGGATATCCGCAACATTTGGTCCTTCGAACCGTATGTACAATACATTCCTACACTCGACAGTGCTCACCAAACAGTTACACGTTCATAATGAAGGGGCCTAGCATGAAGTCCACTGAGATTGTAATCACTGGTTGCTTGTTCACGTATTCAGAAAGATGAAAATGAGTCACTGAAGACGGTACAAGGTGTTATCAGCGCTTAGTTTATCTACGCGTCTTAACAAATGCGTAATTATTTTAATTTGAATTTTATGAACTAACCATTGCTCCTTTTCAATATTAACATAAATTCCGCATTATTAAAATTTCCAAACGAGATAATTTTCGAAGAAGTACAGCTGCCAGTAACTACACAATGAAGATGAGCCTTTACCCGCTGTGCGTCGATTTACTGAGGGCATCGTTAAGACCATTTTCGCAGAACAATTAGTGAAAATGTGTAGCTGGAGGTCAACGAGGGCGGTCTTCACCCACGCGCTGCGACCCCCCGTGACAAAGGTACGCTTCACGTGCATCAGGGTGAGTTTTTGCACAAGGATGAAATGGAAGGTATTCCAAGAGCAGTGCCTGCATGTAGAGCGCCGAAGAGATCGCAAAAGAGACTGCCTTACTGCCTCCATGTTTTGGGCGGATCTCGCTGGCCGCTCTAGTGATCATTAGAAAAGTCTCTTCGGCAATCCCGAAAAAACCCTCTGGCGGTCAAACCCCGCTTTCGGGCGCCAAATTCAAATCAGCAAATTATACTGCTGCACCCTATAGTACTCTTAGCGTTCATTATTTGTTTTCATTGAAAATATTTATTTCGTTTTATTTTCGGTGTATAAATAAGATAAATAGTTACATGTTACAAAAATTGTAAGGAATGCGAAAATAGGCAACTCAAAAAGAATATGTTTTTTCGAAATGAACACAATCCAAGCTTGTGAAATAACCCCAATTAGTTCCACGGCTAGTAACTGAAGCGCATATATTCCAAAAAACATTACCAAATAATTCTTTGTTTTTAGGGTGCATAAGATTTAATATATACCATCAATTTTTCCGCCTGAGCGCATCCAAAAATCGTTCAGACGAACACAGTAAAACACAGTGTCCTTAATCGTAGTTTTCGGGAATATTTAATTTAAGGGCGTGGGTGGGTTCTTGAACAGATTAGCAATTCTTTTATTCATCGAAACAAAACCAACTAACATACAGTGTCACCAAGTGTCCGGTGAGCGCTAAGTCTTTGTGACCACAAACTGTGCACGTAGTATCGTCCACTTTAATTTACAGTGACCAATGGTGGGCGCTAAGTCTTTGGGTCCGCAAATATTGTGTTGTCACTGCACTTCACTGCGTAATGTACTCACGGTTTGTTAGAGTTGGCCACGTTGTAGTACCAACAAAATGAATCATGTTATTAGGCCTCCGCTACCTGGCTGGATCCTCAGGAGCATTATCCTCTTCACTCCGATCGACTTAACCTTACATTTTCGGTTACCTCGATCGTTCTTATTTCAGCTCCGAAGAAGTCTGCCTCTCCTCGCTGCTTGCACATCCGTCGTCCTTTTTCTACCGAAAGCAGCGTCGCCATTCACCACAAATCACTAGTGCGCGTTACAAATTTCAACTCCATGCGAATGACATTACTTCCGCAACCTGAACATCTTTGGTCCGGCTGAACAGGCTCACCAATATGTTTTATGGGTGAATTGCACTTTACGGTCAATTTTTTGTTTAGGGACTCTAAAAAAAAATCCGGAATCGGGAGTTTGACCGTAAAGTGCAATCACTCCTGTTCTATACAGGGTGTAGTGGAACAAAACGGAACATAGGAATTTTAATGTTAATTTCTTTATACTGGAATATTATCTTCCCTGATCATTTTAGAAGAAACATGTAAATACATGTATGACAATGATGTTTCTTTAAATACCTCTGGACAGTCGTTTATTGAATTCCACACTTGTCAGCAATTTGTCTTAAGCTTATGTTTGGATCTTCTACTACAGAACCTAAGATCATAAACTCGCCATCCTCATTTATTGGTTAATTATTCTGCTCTGCACTTGATGTCCTCTTAGAAATCCATAATAATGAGCCAGTCGTTTCCAATTTATGAATTAACCTTTGGATCGTTGCAATGGAGGGAATTGGCCGATTGGGATAGTTGACGGCAAACATATCCCGCACTTCACGAAAACTGCTACCAGCATAGCACCCACTTCACAATTTGCACCTTTTCTTGAATAGAATACATTTTTAATGAAAAAACAGTCATGAAGTGTTCAATACATTTGACAGAAGCCAATAAATCAACAGCGCACCGTTTTTGTTTCATTTCATGGCAACCATTATTTTCGTGAAAATTATCATTTTTATTTTATCATTTTCCAGGGTTTTTATGAATGCTAAAAAATAAATAATAGCATAACTGCATGGAGAAATTTTTACTCTACAAAACATGTATTTACATGTTTCCACTAAAATGATCAGGGAAGATAATATTCCAGTATAAAGAAATTAACATTGAAAATCCTATGTTCCGTTTTGTTTCACTACACCCTGTATATGCATCTAATAGGTAACTTTAAATATTTTTTCTGGATCTCTGGATCTGGATTATTCCGATGGCCTCCAGAAAGGTCCGCTGCACGTAGGCCTCAATGGGCCCTTGATACGTCCTCCCATCTGAGTCATCATTCCCCGATGCCATCCAGCCAACCCATGGCATTGAAAAACGCCAGGACTGCGCCAGACTCTTTGGATGCCTGTTGTTCGTAGACATCCTTCTCCCATAATGAATTGTCTCATTGTGGAGATGGTCGTACACTCCAAGAGTACGTGTTCGGCGGTCTCCTCTTCAGGTTCGCACCCTCTACAGATGGGACTGGGGCAGAGGCCCATTCTGTCTAGGCGCTTTCTTAGATTACAGTGTCCAGTCAAAAGTCTCACTATTGTTTGTAGATTCCCCCTGGACAGTTGCAGGCAGTATCTGGCAATTTTGGGGTGCATCAAAACGAAGTCTTTGCCACCCTGCATCCAGGCTTATCGTTTCATAGATCTTCGTGATGTTTAGTCGATGTACTTTTCAGTAAGGATATTATGTCTGATAAAGAGGGTGGCACTCCGGGTTCCGGCCCGCAAGTGGAAGCCTTTCTTACCAGACCATTTGCTATCTTGTCCCATTTGCTTGTATCGTTTCCTTTTACCCAACACAAGGTGACCTTGTTGTCGTTCACCACTTTCTCCAGGGCTATGCAGCATTCCAATGTTAGTGCTGAGGTGATTTTACAGTTTTGAATCTTCAAATTTGTTTATTTGCCTTCATCTGTTTCTCAGTACATTCCTAGATGAACACCCATTTTTCAATAATCAAAACACAAGATGGACGTGTATGGAAGTTCCCCGAAAGCAAACACCACATTGGAGACATGATTAAACTGTTGCATAATAGAGAGCTGATAATTGTGGCACAGTCACTGTAGATCTTAATATTCTAAATTGACAGCAGAGCTTGTTTAGTTTATTTATTAAGTTATTGTAGTGGTATCCCCAATCTAGAAATGTATCTATTTCAAGACTCAAAAGTTTGGTACATTCACTAGGTGAATGTATAAATGTAATTTCATGTCGTGTTTGCAATGTTTGTTGTTAAATCTAATGTACGTATTTTTAGAGGAATTAAGCGATAGTTCGTTAGTTTAGAACCGGTTGCCCAAATTTTTAAAGGTGGTATTGCTCTACGCCCATCCAAAAAAATAAATAAAAAGACCATAAAATTCGCTTTTTTCAAACACCCATAACTTTTTGCCAAATCGTCGTAAGAACTTCGTTATTTGAGTCCTGCGTAGGTTATTGAACACATTTCAATGCCCTTTTGTTGGATCGAGTCTACATAATAATAATAAATAATAATAATAAATTGTCTTTATTCTATAGTTTGTCATGCCATACAAATACAATATATAAAATAAAAATACATATATAAAAATATAACACAGGATTGAAAGTTAGAATAACGTCAAAGTAAATAGTTACTAATGTTAATTGCCATTTGCAGCTTCAAATTCATCCATAGAATATGGTTCCATATCACACAAATAATCAAATATTTATTTCCTAAGTATATCTAAACGCCTACAGTCTTTTATTCTATCTGGAAACTTATTCCAAATTTTTATGCATGAATAAAATGCTCCTTTCTCATATAGGGTTAATCTATGTTTAGGTATTATATATGCATTATTTGTTTGTCTAGTACTATAGTTACTATTCATTCGGTTTTCAGTGAAGTATTTCCAATGTTTTTTAATTAATGTCATACATTCATATATGTATATAGCAGGTACTGTTAGCAGTCTTTCACTTTTAAATATTCCTCTGCAAGACTCATTGTACTTAAGTTTTTTCATTGTTCTAAGAGCACGTTTTTGTAATAACTCGGTACAAGTTGCCAAAGTTCCAAAAACGTGTTTTTTGTTTTGTTCGGAGATTGAAGGGTTCCAAAAGGGATCATTCTACTCTGAGTTTACTCCCTTAAAGTAGAGCCAAAAAGGGTTTTTTTTCTGAAAGAATCATCAAATTTGGTTAAAAAGTTACTGAGCTATGTTCGAAAAACCTCAAAATGCACTTTTTTCAAACGCCCATAACTTGGTGCCAAATCGTCGTAGGAACGTCGTTCTTTGAGTCCTGCAAAGGGAATTGATCAAATTTTAATGCCTTTATGGTGGATTGAGCCGACAAAATTTTTCCAACTCCGTAGACATCGTCAAAGGTGGACATGGTTTCCAGAAAAAACTTTTTTTTCCACAGAGGCGCTAGAGGGGGCGGAAGGGGTTACGCTTAAGTTCGCATACATGACTTTAAAGAAGATACTTCAAAGTTTTCCGCCCTCAAAGATTCATCAAAATCGATTGAAAATACGCCGAGTTATGGCGGTTTGAAAATTGTCGAAATTTCACCAATTTTAAAGTGTTTCATTTTTTTTTCCTTCAGTATACCGGGTGTGGCACTTAAGACGCCTCGGACCATAGCTCCTTTACGATAAAAGCTATCGAAAAAAATCTAAGAACAAAGTGGTGCATAGTTACCGTCGCTATGTTTTAAAAATATTTCTAATCATCAGTGGCGTGCCGTACTCCAGTGGCGTACCAAACTTATGTTTTTTTAAATGGAATGCCCTATTTTTTATTGCAGATTTGGAAAGTGCTCGACGAGTACTTATTTTTTTATCTAACATGTTATACCCTTCACTTTAGCGGTTTCGCTATTATAACCCCTTCTTTCAAAATTGCGCCCCATTTTTGAGATTTTTTTGTAGAGAAACTAATTGACGCCGGCGCCTAAATTTTGAATTGAGGTACAGGTTAAGACCTCGTATACCTTCACATAATTTTTTTTCGGGTAATTTATGGCAAAAAAATTATTTTTGATTGATCTTCGCATGTTGTCATTTTTTCCGAAAATTTCAAATGGCACCCCCCTAAAAAAATTACGGCGTTGTACAGCCAAAACTCTAAATTTTTCATTGGTGTAAAAAAAAATACACATTGCATAACAAAATTTCGGAGAAAAAAGGAATTACATCGCAAATGTCGGGAAACGTTTTCCGTTCCCAAGTGTGCCATGAGAAAACAAAAGATTGGTAATTGTCAAAGTAAATTATTAGACGTCAGTAGCAGCCATAAGTCATTTTTGATAAACGTTCTAAAAATGTTCCGAACTCAAGAGGAAATGGTTGACATGATATTTATTCTTGGAGAATGTAACAACAATTGTTTCTTGGCATCACGAGTGTACGCTGCGAGATATCCGCACAGGGCACATCCAAATGAACGTGCGTTTCAAAAAGTGTTGGAGAGATTTACTACTACGGGAAGTGTGAAACGGCCAAGGAGAGTTAGAAAGAAGGCAGTTATTACCGAAAATAATGAACTGCGGTATATCACCAGAAGTTGCGGTTATGCCTCCAGCAGGAAGGTCGTCATTTCGAACATTTAGTTTAAGTTGTTAAATTTGCTTTATCTGCATTTTTCATATCATGTTGAATAAATAGGTACATACTATTATGTTGACCGTATTTGTGTATTTGTTTTGGTACTTTGACAATTACCAATCTTTTGTTTTCTCATGGCACACTTGGGAACGGAAAACGTTTCCCGACATTTGCGATGAAATTCCTTTTTTCTTCGAAATTTTGTTATGCAATGTATAATTTTTTTTACACCAATGAAAAATTTAGAGTTTTGGCTGTACAACGCCGTAATTTTTTTAGGGGGGTGCCATTTGAAATTTTCGGAAAAAATGACAACATACGAAGATCAATCAAAAATTATTTTTTTTCCATAAATTACCCGAAAAAAAATTATGTGAAGGTATACGAGGTCTTAACCTGTACCTCAATTCAAAATTTAGGCGCCGGCGTCAATTAGTTTCTCTACAAAAAAATCTCAAAAATGGGGCGCAATTTTGAAAGAAGGGGTTATAACAGCGAAACCGCTAAAGTGAAGGGTATAACATGTTAGATAAAAAAATAAGTACTCGTCGAGCACTTTCCAAATCTGCAATAAAAAATAGGGCATTCCATTTAAAAAAACATAAGTTTGGTACGCCACTGGAGTACGGCACGCCACTGATGATTAGAAATATTTTTAAAATATAGCGACGGTAACTATGCACCACTTTGTTCTTAGATTTTTTTCGATAGCTTTTATCGTAAAGGAGCTATGGTCCGAGGCGTCTTAAGTGCCACACCCGGTATAATAAAATTAAATTTATCCAAGCCCGGCCCGGCCTGGCCTGGAGTTTGAAAAATACGGTCCGTCCTAGCCCATGCAGGCCTCTGATTCGAGCAATCGGTTAATTGACTACTGGAGGAATTGGTTATAATAGCTGCGATATCATCGGCTTACATAAATATATCATCTATTATAAACAAATTAGAAACAACTTTACTTGTTGCAGAAAGCATTAGATAAATACAAGAAAACGAAATGTAAGCTACATTTCGTTTTCTTGTATTTATCTATTATAAAATATGGGAGGAAGTTTACATATAAAATGAATAGTACAGGGCCCAAGATGGAACCTTGGGGCACTTTGTAAAATACACTCACAATCAGTTAAGGTTTTATCTATTCAATGGGAAATTGTAACATGCTGGTTTGGTCAAGGTTTGAACAAACATATAACTTGGGGGATTAAAAAAAATGTACTAATGTAAATCGGCAAGTCGATTTTGTTGAGTACAACCAAGCTGGTCTTCCATCAAAACTTGCAAAATTCAAATTAAGTGATGTATTTTAAAATGTAGTTTCTAATTTAGAAACAAAATATTAAGTATTTGCTTTTACAAGAATAAAAGCATTATTCGGCAAACTACTTACCTGGTTGAAATATTTTTTTTTGCATGCTGTACAAACTTAACCACATAACAAGGGCAATTTTTCCAACATAGCACTGTTTACTTTGCGTAACGACCGCGTGATTAAATGTTTTTTTTCAGTTTATAAGGGTTGCAACAACGGTTCCGTTTCGGTTGTCGTGCCTTTCGTCTCCCCATCTTCGTGTTACGAACTCGTCGAACTGAATAGTCAAAACCGAACTGTCACTTTACTTTAGAAATTGTTTTTGGATTGTAAGATACATACACATGTTTGTTGTGTATACATTTTGTTTGATCGACGCAACTTCGTTTATTGCAAATACCAGTTCTATATTAAAATGCACTTAAGGTTTCCAGTATTACGTTTTCACAAATGAGAAGATTAAAAATGCATAAGATTTTTTTTTGCAATTCTCGTCGAAATAGAGTTCATCTGAATAATTGGTTCTCATCGGAGTTCCGTTTGTACCAGACATTGAGTCAGAAAAAAATTATAACTCAGAGACCCTTTCAAATCCAACGATGCCGCTTCCACCTAACATTCTGAAAATCGAAGGTGGCACTCACCTTTCAATTTTTCAAATTGAAAAAATACATTCAACGTGTGAACTTAACATATTCTACTATTTTTTTCTAAAAAGTTCAATTCATTGTCATTAGGTTTTGTTCAGAAATTTTCATCGTAGCATCAGCCTATGCAGAGATATATTTTTTTTTTTGAAAACTTCGAATTTTCGACTTTTCTTAAAATAAAATCCTCTATATCTCGGAAACAACCGAATTAAATGTGGAACTAATATGGCCTTAAATAAGCTTATTAAAAATACTATCACGAAACATAGTACGGACCAATTCCGAGAACATGCCACTTTTTTTTTTGATCGTCACTTTGTGGAATGCCCCATATATACTTCAATCCTATTCAGGTCTAATATATAAATGTTCTAAATATTTGAAATGAGTTATTAGAAAATCTCAACCTCTGTTCTACGTTTAATTAACTTGGTAAAATTTCTGTACTGTAAACTATATATGCTGAAAGACCTCTGGTTAATTGCTTGTTGAGGTCATTTGTGAAAGTGTTTCAATAAATGTATTGTTTATAAAAATGACTTTTAACTCAGTTCATATACATAGGAGAATTAATACTTAATTTAGAATTGTAAACTCATATAATTCATATTTTTAATATCGCACAGGATAATCCAATATCATTAAATTACCAACCCTCATAGCACTATCAATTAGAATGAAATACCTATCAAATACAATTACGTTAAATAAAACAAAATTGTATTTTCATCGAAACGTCCATCCAATAACACTTACCGTTCTGGTAAACAAATACTTTAAACAGCAATTAATTCAAATGTAGAAGAATTTCTCGACCATTTACAAGGTTTACGGCTCGATAAAAAATGACGTCTCATTTATATTGTTTCTCTGTTTAAGCGGAACTGGAGAGCGTTCGAACGCAGCAATTGGATCCATTCGCGTGTTGGAAATTACGGTGCATTTCTCACAAAAATTCAATTTCGACATCATCTAAACGTACATACTTCAGCCACGATAATGACGCAGAGTACCGGACAGAAAAAAAAAATAATGTGGAAATGGATTTCCGTAAATTACATTTACGACTCGTAAAAGCCGATTATAATAAACCATTGTTGTAATTTCGACTTGTCAGATAACAGTGACTTGTCAAATATCATAATTCTGATATGAAATTCTTACAAACGATTGCGTTTATCGCTGAGTAAGCATATGACTTTATGAATTTATTAAGCTTGATAATTTAATTATTTGTACTTTATACTGTCGATAATCCTGTGTGTATACATTCATTTCTATTGTATCATTTTAATTGCTTGTATGACTTTTAACTAAAGATTTGTGGTGGTAATAATGTTGTTTTTAATATCTATCACAAAGTATCTACATATTGAGATCGTAGTGGAATTGTTATCTAACTAGTAGAGCATCTTTCTAGTATTACCGTGAAATTTTTACAATGCTAAATGATCATATTATAGAATATTGATTAAGAACAAGTCTGGAAGACTTAGTTCGCTGGCCATTTGTAACATTTTTTTGTGGAGATGCAATAAATTGGATTACTACAGATCAAAAAAAGAAGAACAAAAATTGTATCAATTAAAGAAAAGAAAATAAAAATTCCCTAACTTCTTGTAGAAAAATACAATAAAATAAGAAATACGATCATTTCGTCCTCTACAATTTAAGAGTCTCTAAGAGACTACTGTTTCGGTAGATGATTTATTAATTGTAGTCTCTTAGAGACTCTTAAATTGTAGTAGACGAAAAGTATCGTATTTCTCATTTGAATTAAAGAAAAGTTAAAAAAGTGAAATAAGTGTCCCCGTTTTTTTAACTTTTCTGATTCAGATATTGGCATTTGTAACAAATTTAGAAAACGAAATACATATCATAAGTCATATCAAACCATCCTAAATGTTGCTATTTTTTTTGTTTCTTGCATTTACAAAAGGTGACAAAAGTCACCGGACACAAAAATCATTGAAGGAGTAGGTGGAAGGAATTATGAATGAAGAGAAGATCTGATCCAAAATCCATAGGAAGAGACAATTTCGAGTTTGAATTAGATTTGATTTAGCTGAAAGTGTAGTTAGGCTCAAGTCGAATATCGTGGAGAAGCCAGCTAGAAAAAGAAGGAGCAGAAATTTTAGAAGTTACTACCAACACTTTTTGAAATCAATCTAAATTTACTGACTTAGAATTAAATCATTATGTAGCTAAGCCTTGACAATGTATAGCTAAAATAAAATAATGGTTGTAAATGGATACCCCTATTTGGCGATTTAGGGACACTATTTTCATCTCCGTTGCTATAAATTCCACAAGGAAATGCTATCGACAACAGGGGCGGCTCGTTATGTAGAGCCAAGGAGCCATGGCACTACCTCTAATTTCAAAGGAAGCAAGATTTTTTTGTTATTTCTAAAAACACTGATTCGTCATTTTAAATGTTAAAACGATGTCTGCAAAAGTTTCATAAGAAGACAAAAATCGCAATGTATTTATTTGAGAAGATAACTCTTCAACAAAATAGCAGATTTGAAAAATTCTTACAGAATTGTGTGTTGTGTTGTTATCTTAAAAACCAGTGATGGGGTATTTTGAGTTTTTAGAGGCTTATCAGCCTTTTGAGTAAATTTGAAAAATTTCAAGTCTGTTACAGTTGCTTTTATATCTTCTTTTTCAAAAGTGCAACTTAATAAAAATCGTAAGCGCTGTTCTCTGTCGGTTATCTTGAAAACCAGTGATGGGGTATTTTGAATTTTTCAGAGCATTATTAAGATTAATGTATTTTGGGTAAAGTTTGAAAGTTTCAAGTGTGTTACAGTTGTTTTTTTTATTTTTTTCTTCACTCCGAAGAAGTGCAACTTAAAACTAACCTTAAGCGCTGTTCTCGGTCGGTTATCTTTAAAACCTGTGATGGGGTGTTTTTTTAAGGATTATTATGATTAATGTATTTTGAGTAAATTTGGAAAGTTTCAAGAGTTTTGCACTTGTTTTTATATTTTTAGCACTTGGATGAAGTGAAATTTAAAATCTTGAAAACCAGTGATGGGGTATTTTGAGTTTTTTGAGGTTTATTAGGATTAATGTATTTTGAGTAAATTTGGAAAGTTTTAAGTGTTTTGCAGTTGTCTTTATATTTTTATTTTCACTCGGAAGGAGTGCAACTTAAAAAAAATCTGAAGCGCTGTTCTCGGTCTGTTATTTTCAAAACCAGTCATGAAGTATTTGTAATTTTTCAGAGGATTATTAAGATTAATGTATTTTGAGTAAAGTTTGAAAGTTTCAAGTGCGTTACAGTTGTTTTTGTATTTTTTTATTCACTCCCAAGAAGTGCAACTTAAAAAAAAACCTTAAACGCTGTTCTCGGTCGATTATCTTGAAAACCTGTGATGGGGTATTTTGGGTATTTTAGAGGATTATTATGATTAATGTATTTTGAATAAATTTTGAAAGTTTCAAGAGTATTGCACTTGTTTTTATATTTTTTTCACATGGGTGAAATGAAATTTAAAATCTTGAAAACCAGTGATGGGGTTTTTTGAGTTTTCTGGAGGATTATTAAGGTTAATGTATTTTGAGTAAATTTGGAAAATTTTAAGTGTGTTGCATTTGTTTTTATATATTTTTTTTCACTCGGAAGAAGTGCAAATTAAAAAAATCTTAAGCGCTGTTGTCGGCTGATTATCTTAAAAACCTGTGATGGGGTATTTTGAGTTTTTGGAGGGTTATTAAGATTAATGTATTTTGAGTAAATTTGAAAAATTTCAAGTGTGTTACAGTTGTTTTTTATTTTTTTCTTCACTCCGAAGAAGTGCAACATAAAACAAACCTTAAGGGCTGTTCTCGGTCGGTTATCTTGAAAACCTGTGATGGGGTATTTTGGGTTTTTTAGAGGATTATTATGAATTATGTATTTTGAGTAAATTTGGAAAGTTTCAAGAGTGTTGCACTTGTTTTTATATTTTTTTTCACATGGATGAAGTGAAATTTAAAGTCTTGAAAACCCGTGATGGTGTTTTTTAAGTTTTTTGGAGGATTATTAAGATTAATGTACTTTGAGTAAATTTGAAAAATTTCAAGTATGTTGCAGTTGTTTTTATACTAATTTTTGCACTAGGAAGAAGTGCAAATTAAAAAATCTTAAACGCTGTTATCGGCCAATTATCTTGAAAACCTGCGATGGGGTATTTTGAGTTTTTTAGAGGATTATTAAGATTAATGTATTTTGAGTAAATTTGGAAAATTTTAAGTATTTTGCAGTTGTCTTTATATTTTTATGTTCACTCGGAAGGAGTGCAATTTAAAAAAATCTGAAACGCTGTTTTCGGTCGGTTATCTTGAAAACCACTCATGGGCTATTTTGAGTTTTTTGCAGAATTATTAAGATTAATGTATTTTAAGTAAGTTTGGAAAGTTTCAAGTGTGTTACCGTTGTTTTTATATATTTTTTTTCGCTGGAAAAATGTGCAACTTATAAAAATCTTAAGCGCTGTTCTGGACCGATTATCTTGAAAACCTGTGATTGGCTATTTTGAGTTTTTTAGAGGAGTATCAAGATTAATGTATTTTGAGTAAATTTGAAAATTTTGAGTGTTGCACTTGTTTTTATATTTTTTTCACTTGGATGAAGTAAAATTTACAATCTTGGAAACCAGTGATTGGGTTTTTTGAGTTTTTCTGGAAGATTATTAGGATTAATGTATTTTGAGTAAATTTGAAAAATTTCAAGTGTGTTGCAGTTGTTTTTATAATATTTTTTTCACTCGGAAGAAATGCAAATTAGAACAATCTTAAGCGCTTTTATCGGCCAATTATCTTGAAAACCAGTGATGGGGTATTTTGCGTTTTTCAGAGGATTATTAAGATTAATGTATTTTGAGTAAATTTGAAAAGTTTCAAGTGTATTGCAGTTGTTTTTATATTTTTCTTTTCACTCGGAAGAAGTGCAACTTAAAAAGAAATCTGAGACGCTGTTATCGGCCAATTATCTTGAAAACCAGTGATGGGATATTTTGAGTTTTTCAGAGGATTATTAAGATTAATGTATTTTGAGTAAATTTGAAAAGTTTTAAGTGTATTGCAGTTGTTTTTATATTTTTCTTTTCAGTTGGAAGAAATGCAACTTAAAAAAAAATCTGAACCGCTGTTATCAGCCGATTATCTTGAAAACCTGTGATGGGGTATTTTGAGTTTCTTAGAGGATTATTAAGATTCATGTATTTTGAGTAAATTTGTAAAGTTTCAAGTGTGTTGCAGTTGTTTTTATATTTTTCTTTTCACTTGGAAGAAATGCAACTTAAAAAAAAATCTGAAGCGCTGTTATCGGCCGATTATCTTGAAAACCAGTGATGGGGTATTTTGAGCTTTTGCAGAATTATTAAGATTAATGTATTTTGGGTAAGTTTGGAAAGTTTCAAGTATGTTGCAGTTGTTTTTGTATTTTTCTCTTCACTCCGAAGAAGTGCAACTTAAAAAAAATCTGAAGCGCTGTCCTCGGTCGGTTATCTTGAAAATTTTGAATTTTTTGAGGATTATTGACATCATTGTAAATGAATTTTAAGTGAATTTAGAAATTTTCAAGTATTTTACAGCTGTTTTTATGTTTTTTCGCGTCAACAAAAAATTATTATAATTTTTCATAAATTTACATGAAAAATCGCAAAAGCAATCGACGGAATGTATTGGAATTTCCTACTGAATCACTCTTGAATTAATATTGAGTGATTTTGTGAAGTTTCAAGTGGATAGCAATTGTTTTTTATATTTTTTTCGCGTCAACAAAAAAATAGGTGTATAATTTTTCATAAATTTAAAAGATTTTAGGAAGAATCGTAAAAATAATGAATGGAATGTTTTGTAATTTGCTACCAAATCAGTCTTGCAATAATATCAGGTGATTTTGTGAAGTTTCAATTGGATGGCAATTGTTTTTCATATCTTTTTCGCGTCAACAAAATACTTACAATTTTTCATTAATTTACGTGGTGTTTGCATGAAAAATCGCAAACACTATTAACGGAATTTATTGTACATTTTCACCAAATCATTCTCGAATTAATATTAAGTGATTTTGAGAAGTTTCAAGTGGAAAGCAATTGTTTTTATATTTTTTCGAGTCAATAAAGTACTCATCGGATAAATGTAAATAGGATCAAAAAATTAATTCGTCTTTAATTGTTTTTTTTGTTGTTTGAGGATAACTCTTGAACGGATTACCAAATTTGGTAAATTCTTCCAGCAAAATGTTGTACTCATGGAGTAGATGCAGATATGACCAACAAATTAAAATATTTAGTTTTTTTTTTCTTTTCTTAAAAAGGAGGCGGTGGGATATATTATATGCTAAGTGGCTCCACCATCAAAATGTTTCTCGAGCCGCCACTGATCGACAAATAGTTCTTAGAATATAAGCTTACCAAAATTAAAAACACAGAAGTCAAATAACTGCATATAGGAACATAGTTCACAAATGCACAGTTTCACTTCCCAAAAAAATTGTAATGATAATCTTTTTATGTGTGACTTCATTTTAATATTTTAAACTGTCTTATTTAAGTATGTGTATATTGTTTCTAACTCGTGATTTGTTTCTATTGTTTTAAATTTTAAAGTGTCTTAGTATTTTATTTATTCTGACGTTTATTTTTAGTTTGTAAGAATCTATTTTACTGTACTTGTTTAATTGCACATGGCCTACCGTTAATAAATACATACATATATCAAAATCACATAGTCTAACATAAAAACAATTTTGTATCCAGACTGAGAAATAGAAAAGTTTTCCTAATAATATAGAGTTACATAAAAAAACATCAATTGTTAAAAGCACAATGCAATATTTAAATTGCAACAAAGGAGTATTAATGCAAATGTTCGTTTCACAATAACACAAAAAACATCCATCCAAGAGCCATTATGGAGTCGATTGAGCAAGTCGGGCGGTCTCCCATTCCAAGACAATAAAAAGCCAAATTAAAACTTAAATTGCGCAATTAAAATTAAATTAAATTGTATTATGCGGTCCGCAGAAATTACATTTCACGTACATACACTCAACTCGGCGTATATAACTCATATATATTTACTTTTAAATTAAATTGTAGCACATTTACTTACATAATAATGAGAATGCGCGGATATGTGTGTTGTTTTAGAATTATTATGTAATTTAACGATAACATGTCTCAAGTTTATTTTAATGCATTAAAGCAATTATCCGTATTTATGTTTGCTTTTAGCTCGGCTGGCGTTTTGTTGTGAAATTCATAAAATATGCATGTTTCAATAAATGTTTTATTAAATAGTGGATATCGATATTACGGGTAATTGTTTTCTGGGTATTATTATAGCTGCACTCAAATATAAATCGACCTATTTATATGATTAATTGAATCGGAATTATTGAAATTGTTCGCATTATATGGAATTGAATTGTTTAAATATACAGGGTGTATACAATGGAATAATTATGTGAACGATGTTAGAATCGATTCTGTCTGGTTTGTTACTTAACGAATGCACTGAATATTAATTGTATATTACATAACAGAGTTGTAAAAAGCATATTACGCATAAGTTAATAATTGCTCTATTTGACAATTGTCTAAACTTCCTGCTTTACTATACTCCATCTACTCATAGATTAAACTTTTTTGACAACTTGAGTGTCAGAAATCCCACTAGGTTGCCGAGCAACTCTCTTCACAAAAAGTAGTACTTACGAAACTCAATTTATTACAAAAATCGCACTCAAGAATCGTTTAGTTGGTTTATCACATCATTTAGAACGTTCTCTATGGCGGAAATCAAGAACAATAACAATAATAAACTGTCAATAATGTGTCTATTGGTAACAAGCATAATTGCCGTATATGGCACGACGTCAACTCACAAGAGATTCACCAGGTAGCGATGCATCCACAAAAAGTTACTGTTTGGTGCGGATTTTGGGCCGGCGGCATCTTTGGTCCGTACTTTTTCAAAAACGACGTTGGTGAGGCCATCACCGTCAATAGCGAGCGCTACAGAACGATGATAACCAATTCCTTTTTGCCCAAATTGAACGATGTGGACGTGGACGACATGTGGTTCCAACAGGACGGCGCTACGTGCCACACAGCGGGCGCCACGATGGACATTTCTTTGGTTATCTCTCGCAGAGGTGACGTGAATTGGCCATCAAGATCGTGAGATTTGACCCCGCTAGACTTTTTCTTGTGGGGTTTTCTGAAGTCGCAGGTCTATGCCAATAACCCGCAATCGACTGATGCCCTTAAAGTCAACATAGCTCAGGCCATCGCTCAAATTCAGCCGGATCTATGCGACAGAGTTATTGAAAATTGGACCACTCGGATCCGTGCTACCGCGAGAAGCCGCGGCGGACATTTGAACGATGTTATATTCCACACATAATGGCATACATGGGCCTTTCAAATAAAAAAATTATTCCGTTAATGCCTGACACACAGCTTGTTTCATTCCATTGCAACATCGACACGTCCTTATTGAAAAACCCTTTACTTCTCCGCATGGTATACGTGGCCTACAGCGATGATGGTTTAAATTGGTACGTAATATGTCTAAAATATGCTATAGTACAATCGCGCAGAGGTGACAGTGACTCATGCTTTTTCGATCTAATCATCGCGTCTGGATAAATATCTATACTCGTTCGCATGTTTAAGAAAAACGAAATGAAATACGAAACGTATGTCGATATGTAAATTCAAGGGCTAAGTGCAACGTATGTCTTTTCTCAATCTATCTATTCTAACCTCAAAATTCACGTGCTTGTATCTGGTTTTGACTGTCTCCGATTTCGATTTAGTTAAGAGCAGAATTGATTGTATTCCTTTCATTCATAAAAAGGTTAAATTTATTGACCAATTTGCAGTTGTCTTTACCGATTGTCAAAAAATGCACTCGCAAAGTTTCGTCGGGAAAATATTTGCGCGCTCGAGAATTTTTAAATTTCCCGTCTAGACTGAATGGACATACGTTTACTAGAAACTTAATTCAGGCAACATAGAGCGATGAGTCACTGTCACCTCTGCGAGATAGTACTATAAGTACATTTTCGGTAAATTATTCTTACATAAGCAGTGTTTTTAAAGAAACCTCCGAATAGCGCCATCTCACGCTAGATCAACATTACCTGTTTTAAGTTAGCAGCAGTTATGTTACGTTAGGCATCTAATGTTAGTGAGAGACTATTTTATATTGCGTTTTAGAAAAGGGACAATCGTGTATTAGGTTATGATATATGTTTACATTGTGCGGTGATAATTAAAGGAGAGTAAGCCATTCGCGACGTCATATGTTTCTCAAAAACTTAGATAGTATGATGGATAATTAAAACTCGCATCTACATGCGAATGTGAAATTAATACAAGACACGATGTGGAAATATGTGTATGCACTATTTCATCGACTTGACCGAAGTTCGACTTTATTGAACAAAACTATTTCGCCAGAAGGGTCTTTGCTAGCGCCACCTAGCGCAACAAAAGAGCTAGTGCCCCTAAGACGGTGGTTTGAAAGTCGATGAATGCCTCTGAATTTTGCTTTTTACAGTTTTTTTACATGATTTCGATTCTCCAGAGCGTCACCAATTAGCTAGCCCCACAACCCTTTGAAATTAAAAAAAAAACTTTTTTGACCCCAATCGAATTTATATTTTTTTTACACAAGGAAATTTAAAAAAAAAAACGTTTTTGACCCCAGCGCTCGAATTTATATTTTTTTACACAAGGGTATTTAAAAAAAAACACTTTTTTGACCCCAGCGCTCGAATTTATATTTTTTTTACACAAATTTAGTGGAAAAAGTGGCTTAGAGCTGGTGCCGATAAGATATAAAAAATAATTTCTTCAAAAAAATAAGGTGAAGAAATAATCACATCATAATTTTGATGCCAGAGCTTTTAGATCCCGTATACCGTATTTCTACCAAAAAAGACAAACATTTTCAGTAATCGTATGATAGATATTTTTAAACAAAAGGTGTTAATTTCTTTGTTAACTTCAATAATTTTCATTACAAAAAATTAAATTAAAGTAAACACCCAGTAGTGTACAAAATTGTACCAAAAACTTTCAAGTTCTCTCTCAAAAACCAAGACAAGAATGGTTTTCGAGATAATCACGACATCTGAATCGTAACTTCCCTCATCAACTTCGCTGCTTCTCTGAGGACATGATGTTCGATCACATAGACGAAATTGAACTTGACTTATCTATTGTGTGACAGTCCAAACTTTGTATCAACGTCTGTAAATAAACACCGCTCTACCATTATTAATCTTCCACTCTGAACCAACCCACATAATTAATGGACAGCCCGTGAATGCGATGTTGCCAAATGTACATTTCTTTTAAATGGCTCCTGATGGCCAATAATACAACATTTTTGCATCAACATTTTTCATTCAGAATGTTATGAAGAATGTCGCCACGTGTAGATTATCCGCCAATTTATACACACCCGATATATCAGTCCTTTTAAAAGGACCATTGCACAATCTAGGTTAATATTTAGAAATGCGTCTTTTATTTGATTGTTTTGTATTTCTTCTTATTTTGCTTATGTCTGCACTGTATTTCTGTTATTGGCTGTGGAACGCTTCAAATAAAAAATTCCCCGATCATCTGCGGCCAAAATCCTCCGAAACGTCAACCTTATTTTTTGAACGCGCATCTTTTCTGATAGTTGCCAATTTTCCATACCCCCACCCCTTTGCGTAATGACGTCATCGCCATTTTTTTTTAATGTAAACCATTTTTTTTTATTTCACTAAATTTGTAGTACTTTTTATTCTCTTTACGACTGTGTAAAAGTATTTTGTTTTTTTTGTTTTTTATTTCAGAAATTGAAAAAAAAAATGTTTTTAACTTATTTAATGTATCAAATGTTCAAAATGCGCACCGTTCCTCTCTTGGCAAAAAGCCAATCGGTGATAAAACCGATCCCTTACATTTTGAAATATTTCTGGTGGAATTTGTCTCATTTCTTAAATAATAAATAATTAAATTAATTTAATTTCTTAAATAAAAATGGTGATGTGGCCATCATGTTACTTTCTCCGACTTGATGGTATCATTTATATTTACGCTTTCATGATTTATTCTAAATTTAAATCACATTTTAAATGTACATCGAGTGTTCTGTAGACTCGCATGAAACTGACGTTTAAAACGTCAAAATTACGAAAGATGGAAAAATTATACTTCAAATTTAAAAACTCAATTTACTCAAAAACTAAAGGGATTTCGAAAAAAACTTATTCTTTATAAGTTGTCCATTTTAACATTCTCTACAATTATTATTCAGATAAATTTGCTGTAACTATTATCAACAGTAATATAACGAGTGCCTATGATTTTGCCGGCAATTATTAGCGGCAGGATCACGATTGCTTATTGCGACGAAAATCGGCACGACTGCGAAGCAGGAGTGCCGATTTTCTAGAAGCAATAAGCAAGAGTGATCCAGTCGCTAATAATTGCCTAGGAAAAATCAGTCACGAGTTAGATTCGGGAAGACAATTGGCCGAACAGAAAGTTCACACTTCTTAATTTGAAAAATTAAATTTAGTGACACCAAGTGTCAGACGTGTATTTATCTGCGCCACAATAATTGTAGTAAAAATGAGCTTACCAAGATTTTGAGAAATGCCTATGAATACTATTACTGATGAAAGTACTAACACTTCACCCGAAAATACAAACAGATCGAATTCAGGAGCAAACTGCTTAAAAGTCCGGCAATAACTGACGTTTTATACGCTATAGAAAATGAACCAACGCGTTGCTAGGCAATACCAACATGAGAGATTATCTGATTAGATACGACCCAGGGTAAATTGCCATGCATAACATAGAGCGTGGTCTGTTACGCATCGTAATTAGAATTTTATTGGATCATCTCATCAACGTTATTCGATTTCATTGGTTAGTAAGTAAATGAGGGCAATTGTCGTTCTATAATTATGAACCAAAAATTTAAAAAATAATAATAATTTTTTTTCTTGAATTAAAATGATTTTATGAAAAATGCTTTCAAGCAAAAGATCTTCATTTCTTTGTTGTCTTCAAAGTTTGTCTAAATATTTTTGTGATATTTTTCTTATTTAAGAAAATATTGGCAAAAAACAAAAAACAGTTAAGGTAAACGCCCACTTCCAGTGTACGAAATTTTACCAAAAGCTTTTCAGTTCTTCAGATTATCAAATGAGATGGATGTTCAAAGTTTCATATCAATTGCTCTATTAGTTTTTGAGATACAGCGCGCGCACACACACACACACACAGACGCAAAATTTTTTTTTTCAGAAATTGTTGAAATGGCATCTAGGGACCCCAAAACGGATATTTCCGTAAAAAAAATTTTTGAAAAAAAAATCACGATCACAATACTTTCTCGTACTTCGTAACGGAGAAAGTAAAAAACAAAAAAAAACAAAATATTTTTACACAGTCGTACAAGTTTAGTGAAATAAAAAAAATGGTTTCCATTTAAAAAAAAATGGCGATGACGTCATTACGCAAAAGGGTGGGAGTATGGAAAATACACAACTATCAGAAAAGATGCGCGTTCAAAAGATAAGGTTGACGTATTGGAGGATTTTGGCCGCAGATGATCGGTGAATTTTTTATTTGGAGCGTTCCACAACCAACGTTCGCACTGTATTAATAGTATTGTGCAGTAATCATGTAATAACAATATGCTAAAACCTAGAAAGTACTGTTACTATGAAAAAATAGGCAATTTGGACGATGTGGGTTACCAAACTTGTCACCAGATGGCTACATAATGCAGAGGTAGTTTACACAAGTGTTTAGGACCACTTTGAGCACTATGCACAATGATTGGACAACTGAAATTTTCACAATTTGTGGATTACATGGTTACTGCATCCATTAGAATGTTCTTGAAAATTGTATTATAATGTTCTTGAATGTTGTCGGAATTTATTTGGTGGTGCATCTTGATGTTATTTCGAAATAAAACACTTAAAACTTTGTTTTATCACTGTAAATTTGATAAATGTGGCTATAGTTTCACTTACTGAGTACCGAAAATTACAATTAGGTGTTATTTAAATAATATAGGCCCATTTTACATGGAGTTGTGGAGGTAAGCATATGAAAGGTCTACTGGAAAAACTACCCAAGTCCATTTTTAGCGGAAATTAAGCACTGGTGCCATCTTGTGGCTATTTACGAATACTATCTGATGTAACATGTTGAAGCTTTAGTCCTTCAAAATACCATTAAATTGATAGTGAATACTGCGGAAATACGACCTAAGTCTAGGAAACTGTATGAAGGAAGTCCATACTACACTCGGCGTCAAAAAAAAGCGCCATTCGAAAAATCGCGAAAAAACTCGATTTTTCAAACCGTCGTAAGTTGGTTCAATTTGGTCGAAAATCGATTAATCTTTCAGTTTGGGAAAGATTCCAGTTTTATCTTTAAGAATGTGTAGTTGATTTTGACCCCAAGTCCAACCCACCCCCCGTAACAACGCGATGGAAAAAAATGTTTTTTTATGTAAAAAATTGTCCAACTTTGACAAGCTGTACCGTGTTCAATTTCCTTCAAATGCCTTAAAAATTCGAGTCGTTTCGATGATTTGGAGAAAAGTTATGAATTTTTGAAAAACAATGACATTTTTCACTTTTTTGGCCATAACTTGTGTAATTTTGCACCAAAATCGATGAACTTTTGCAGTCTAAACAGTTTCAAATTTCTTCTTCAACGTCATGTGATTTTTTTATCGCTAAAACGATTCCACCCCCTGCCACCCCCTAAAGGAAAAAAAATGTTTTTGAAGTTTAAATGTGCAAATTTGGTTTCTTGTACCGTATGCAAAAAAAAAATCGTGGACTCAATCGGTCAGCATGGCAATAAAGTTCAATAATTTTTGTCCAATTTCCTCCAAAATTCAAGTCGATGCGATGATTTGGCGCGAAGTTATGCAGTTTTTAAACAAAAATTACATTTTGCGCCTTTTTGGCCATAACTAGACGAATTTCGCACGAAACTCGATGGAATTTTGCGAATCTAAGAAGTTTTCGACTTAATAAAAACCCTTGCCATGAGTTTTATTCTTTGACATTCAATTTAAATGCGAAGCTGCATTGATGAGAGATAAATCTCGAAACGCGTCTGCAGATGGCTATTTATTTAATTTTAGGGTTCAGTTTTATAGTTTCAAATTTCAAATTCAATTTAGTTTAATTTTCAAGTTAGTCCTGTGGGTAGAAATAAACGATCTTAAACCAATGTTATTTCGCTAAGTACATAGTACTAATAATAACGCAAATTTCTTTTCTATCATTCAATATCCGTGCCAAGTGGCACTAGCCAGAGAAGTAGTTGTTTCAATAAGGTCTTTGTTTATAGTCTTAGTAAGACTTAATTTTGCTTGCAGAGTTACGAACAGGTTGAATATTCATATATTCAGGCTATATTTCGTTTTATTAAATTTATTACATTTAATTGTTTTTGTTGTACGTAATGTCAAATAAATATGTTTATTATTATTATTTCTTAGAATATCATAACATCCATTTGTATAAATAGACTACTTTCATCCTTTGAAACGACTAAAGCGCCGTATTTACACCACGTGCTGCTGTTAACACGAAAACCTGAAGTAATTCCAGCGACGCAAAGGACCAAAATTTTGTTTTAATAGCCCAATTGTAACCACACACTGACCTGCTGAAAGTGATGAGGGTACTTTGCGGGTAGTAAGAGGGGGATGATTAAAATTTTCTTTGCTTTATTAAAACATGTTTGTCCGCCCCCATTGAATATATTTATGGAGCGCAAACACGCTTTCACGAATTTTAATCTGCACGATAACAGAAAAGGAGTATTTATTATGTAATTCGAAATTAATGAATATTTGTAGATAAACTGGATGAAATTAAATGTATATATGGTAAATATTTGAGTTCGTGTCTGAGTTGATTTCATCCCCCGTTGGTCTCGCTCCCTCCGTTCGCCCCCTCTCCCTTTCTCTCTTTCACTCTGCATCCTTTACGCAAAAAGAATAAATTGTATAGATCAATAATGAAATACTTTTAAAAGGAAAGAATTTTTGAGTAATTCAGTTTTATATTAAAAATGCTTTTCGCTTTCTCTCTCTCGCCCTTTCCCAGCTTTTCCTACCTCAGTCGCTTTTCCGCTTTTTAATATATTTTTGTATTAAATTTAGCATTCTAGCATGAAATATGACGGTGATTTTAAAATAAATGTAAATATATAAAATGATATACGTAAAATATACATATACATGTGCAATATTAAAACGAGAAATTTTTGTTTATCTTTTCCATCTTGCTTACATATGTTACGGGAATGTTTGCATGACAAACACCCTTTGCGCTCTATGTTTATTCTATATCGAAATTCGATTTAAGAATATAAAAAACGTTTTTTCTAAGAGCATGATTTTCTTTCGGTGTATTTTTGTGAAAATATCATGTGTAACGTGATGAGTTAAAATAGAATAGAATTAGTGGGCATTGAGCATTTATCTTTCCAAAGATTCACACCATAAAGGGTAAGAGGTCGGAATATCAGAGTTATTTGCTTCTTTGATATCTTTCTGAGTAATTAGATTAACAAGTTATCCGTCTTTGCAGATTATTCTTGTCTTGGTCCATTTAAGTTTTTTTTTTAATTATCAGTATATTGGTGTTCTGTATTGCCACCTCTACTACCTCGGCCGTACTGTGAGTCATTCCGCGAGCAATCACTGCCAACAATGTGCTGCTTTAAAATTTGTTTATTGAAGCGCCATCTATTGACCGTGGCAAGAAAAGTCGACAGGGTGTGTATTTCGAATTTATTAAGCTATTTTTGATAAAGATATTTGCATATAAACAAACGAAAATTAACAAAAAGTGCACATTCAATGCGTAGAAACATTAATTGCTTTCTATTGTTAATCACTGTTTGCATTTTTTTCAGGAAATTAACTCCAAGACAAACAAACATGAATAAACCTTAAACAATTTATTGAAATGGTAAATATTAATAAACGCCTCTCGAAAAAAAAAACACACCTGCTTCCGTGGCCCTGCTGAGTTGAAACGAGGTTAATGTCTCATTCTCGCCTATTAAATCGAGATAATACATATAAATTGTTTCTCGCTCAGCTGGTAGCGCAGGAACTCCACTGGTTATATTTGAAAATAAAGTTGAAGGTCATTCGTTTTATTATTCCGCTCTTTATGTGGTTCTTGTATAACACGCTGATTTAATTATTGATATTCAAACAAAAATGTTTACTAATAAATTACCTGCTTTGCGCAATGGCATTAGAAAGTTTCACGCTTCATTAAGCACCGGGAATGGACATGAAATGCACTCGTACGTTCTAATTAAGCTTTATTTGTTGGCTTTCTTTTGATTTTTCTATTGAAAGAGGAAGTGTGATATTAGATGATTTTAATATCTAAAGTTCTTTTAATATCCAAAAAAATGGTGATGTGGCCATCATGTTACTTTCTCCGACTTAATAATATCATTTATATTTATGCTTTCGTGGTTTATTTTCAGTTTAAATCATATTTTAAATGTACATCAAACGTTTCGTAGACTCGCATGAAACTGACGTTTAAAACGTCAAAATTATGAAAGATGAAAAAATTATTATGCAAATTTATAAACTAAGTTTACTCAAAAACTAAAGAGATTTTGAAAAAAACTTATTCTTTATAAGTTGTTCATTTTGGCATTCTCTACAATTATTATACACCTAAATTTGCTGTAACTATTATCGTTTCATAATTATAAACCAAAAATAAAAATAAATTAATAAATTTTTTTCTCGAATAACAATGATTTTATGAAAAATGTTTTCAAGCAAAAGAAGTTCATTTCTTTGTTGTCTTCAATGTTTGTTTAAATACTTTTGTGCTATTTTTCATATTTTCTTGAAAAAAGTCCTAAAAACAAATCTTGATAAATCCTGAAAAAGATTTCTGAAAAAGCCTTAAAAGAGTCCTGGTTATAAAGTTCCAAAGAGAATATCCGAAAAAAGTCTTGAATAAAACAGTCCTGAAAAAATCGGATTAAAAAGTCCTGATAAAAAGTCTAGAAAAAAGAAAAACTGGTTCTTGAAAAAGACCTAAAAAAACCCGAACACTGAGTTATCAAAAAATCTGAAAAAAGGTCCTAAAAAGACCTGATAAAAAGACTGTAGAAAAGTACTAAAAATAGGCTTCAAAAAAGTTCTTACAAAGAGTCCTTACAAAGGCCCTAAAAAGATCCGAAAAAAGTCGACAAAATAGTCTTAACAGAAGTCATGAAAAAGCCTTAGAAAAGAACTGATAAGAAGTCTTGATAAAATAATCCTGATAAGAAAATCCTGGAAAACGTCTTGAAAAAATAATCGTGATAAAAAATTCCTGAAAATAAGGTCCTAGAAAAATTTCTGATAAAACGGCCAGAAGAAAAGTATTGAAAAAGCATACAAAAAAGTCAGATTAAAGACCTTAAAAAGTACCGAATAAAGCCTGTGAAAGAGTCCCGAAAAAGTCTTAAATTTTTTTTGAAAAAAGTCCTCTAAAGAGTCCTTAAGAAGGTCCTAAAAAGACCCCAAAAAAATCCAGAAAATAATCCTGACAAAAGCCTTAGAAGAGATCTGATAAAAGGCATTAAAAAAGTCCCAAAAAAGGTCCTGAACATAATAGTTTTTAAATAATCTTAAAAAAAGGCCCTGAAAAAAAATTCGAAAAAGATGGATTCTGAAACAAGAGTCTTGAAAAACTTTTGAAAAAAGTCGTAACAAAAGTTTTGAAAACATTGTCCTGTAAAAAAAAATTCCAAAAAGAGTCTTGCACAAAGCCTAAGAAAAGACCTGAAAAAAGGCATTAAAAAAGTTCCAGAAAAATAATTCGGATTAAAAATCCTAAAAAAAAGGTCCAAAAACGTTTTAGTCTTGAAAAAAGTTCTAAAAAAACTCTTAACAAAAGTTTTGAAAAAATTGTCCTGCAAAAAAATCCAAAAAGACTGAAGAAAACATTAAAAAGTCGTGAAAAAAGTTCCTGAAAAATAATCTTGATAAAAAACTCCTGAAAATACGTCGCAAAAACAAAAAGTTTTGAAAATAAAGTCTTGAAAAAGAGTCTCGAAAAAAATTCAGAATAGAAAAGTCCTAAAAAAACATCGTTAAAGATGATTCCTGAAAATATTATCTTGAAGAAAAGTCCTCCAAAATAAGTTCTAGAGAAAGGTTCTTAAAAAATACCTGAAAAAAAAATCCTGAAAATAAGGTCAAAAATGCCCGAAAAAAGAGTCCTGAAGAAGTCGCAAAATAAGTCCTGAAATTTTGATTTATACTTTCATGATTATTTTTTTTCAATTTCAATGTACATCGAACGTGTTGTAGTATTGGATGATTCTGACGTTTGAAACGTCAAAAGATGGAAATGAAAAATGATACTTCAAATTCTAATAATCTTTGCCGATGATTTACTGAAAAAGTAATGAGGTTTCCAAAAGAACTTATCCTTTATAGGTTATTAATTTTGTCATTACCTACCAATATTATTAATATAAATTTGATTAACTGTTATCGTTTCTTAATTATAAACAAGATTTGTTTAGATGTTTTTGTAATATTTTTCATACTTAAAAAATTATTGGAGAAAAACAAAAAACGGCTTGAGGTGTATGAAATTTTACCAAAAGCTTTTCAGTTCTTCGGATTTTTAAATAAGGCTTATGTTCAAAGTTCCATGGTAATTCATGTCGTAGTTTTTGAGATACATAGACTGACATACATCTCAATAGGAATGCATATTGAAAAAATTGTGATGTGGCCATCATGTTACTTTCTCCGACTTGATGGTATCATTTATATTTACGCTTTCATGGTTTATTTTCAATTGAAATCATATTTTAAATGTACATCGAGCTTTGTGTAAACTCGGATGAAACTGACGTTTAAAACGTCAAAATTATGAAAGATGGAAAAATTATACTTCAAATTCAAAAACTCAGTTTACTCAAAAACTAAAAGGATTTCGAAAAAACTTATTCTTTATAAGTTGTTCATTTAAGCATTTTATACAATTATTATTAACTTAAATTTGCTTTAACTATTATCGTTTTATAATTATAAACCAAAAATTAAAAAAAATAATAATTTTTTTTCTCGAATAAAAATGATTTTATGAAAAATGTTTTCAAGCAAAAGATGTTCATTTCTTTGTTGTCTACAAAGTTTGTTTAAATATTTTTGTGATATTTTTACTTTCTCCGTTACGAAGTACGAGAAAGTATTGTGATCGTGATTTTTTTTTCAAAAATTTTTTTTACGGAAATATCCGTTTTGGGGTCCCTAGATGCCATTTCAACAATTTCTGGAAAAAAATTTTTTGTGTCTGTGTGTGTGTGTGTATCTGTGTGTGTGTCTGTGCGCGCTGTATCTCAAAAACTAATAGAGCAATTGATATGAAACTTTGAACATACGTCTTATTTGATAATCCGAAGAACTGAAAAGCTTTTGGTAAAATTTCGTACACCGGAAGTGGGTGTTTACCTTAACTGTTTTTTGTTTTTTGCCAATATTTTCTTAAATATAAAAAATATCACAAAAATATTTAAACAAACATCGAAGACAACAAATAAATGAATAGCTTTTGCTTGAAAATATTTTTCATAAAATCATTACTATTCGAGGAAAAAATTTATTATTTTTTTTTCATTTTTGTTTTATAATTATGAAACGGTAATAGTTACAGCAATTTTATGTCAATAATAATTGTATAGAATTCCGAAATAAACAACTTCTAAAGAATAAGTTTTTTTCGAAATCTCGTTAGTTTTCGAGTAAATCTAGTTTTTGAATTTGAAGTATAATTTTTCCATCTTTCATGATTTTGACGTTTTAAACGTCAGTTTCATCCGAGTTTACGCAACGCTCGATGTACATTTAAAATATGATTTCAATTGAAAATAAACCCATGAAAACGTAAATATAAAGTCGGAGAAAGTAACATGATGGCCACATCACCATTTTTTATATTTAAGAAAATATTGGCAAAAAACAAAAAACAGTTAAGGTAAACGCCCACTTCCGGTGTACGGAATTTTACCAAAAGCTTTTCAGTTCTTCGGATTATCAAATAAGACGGATGTTCAAAGTTTCATATCAATTGCTCTATTAGTTTTTGAGATACAGCGCGCACAGACAGACACACACACACAATTTTTTTTTCCAGAAATTGTTGAAATGGCATCTTGGGACCCCAAAACGGATATTTCACCAGATTTCGCGCCAATATTTAATATCCAATTTATAAATACCAGCCACAAATTTATCTCTTACTGTGCTTACTGTTATCTATTTTCACTACGTTTTCTTTCTGTATTAATTTGGTCAATTAACCTCCATTATTAACCGAATCAATAACAGCTAATTTATTTAATCATGAAATAATAATTCAAAAATGATTACAACCAAATCACGAAAAAACAATGAAGCATTGAATCAGTGCATTTATATTTATTACTTTCAAAAACATACCAATATTTATATTTTATCGATAAAAATAAAAGAAAATCATAAACATATCTCTTTTATCTAATTAGTATTTTAATTATTTAATTAATAAGGATAGAGATACCCAGAAATGGTTTATGCAATTAATTAAACATTGTATCAGTATTATTAGTACATTTATGGTTATTATTTCCGAAAAGATGATAAATATATATGATGAAATATAAATAGGTTTATTACACGAAATATCTCTTTTATTTAATTAACTCTTTAATTGCTATATTAATTAGGGCAGAGAGTGGCAGGAATCGTTTACGCCTCGGGCCCACGATGTTATCAGTACGGCCCTGGGATATATAACTTTCCACCTCCATCTCTTATACGTTTAAAAAATAAAACCTATAATTATTGCAATTGTCCAGTGTTGAGTAAATATTTTGAAAATTACACAATATCCGTAGTGTTGTATGTACTGCAACGCTACCTATTGTTCGCCAGACAATACTACTTTATCTTATCCAGAAGCAGATCTACATATTTATTGTACCATTAACGCACGGAACATGCTATTGAATTTTAAATCATTTAAATTAGCTTCTGCAGGCTATTTGTTTTTTAATAACCTATTAAATTGAATTACCGACTTGCATTAGAGTAGATTAAACGCTTAGTGATAACATATTTAAATGTATAAATACCCGTATAAATGCATCATGCAACTACAGTGTGTTTAAATTACTAGTCTTGAGTAACCTTTGTGTTGGGAAAAGTTGAATAGCCTTTTTATCAAACAAAAAAAATGCTGTTATCAACGGTAATCGAACTAGTGACTATGATTTTGCCGGCAATTTTTAGCGCCAGGATTACGACTGCTTGTTACGGCGAAAATCAGCCCGACTGCGAAGGTGTGCTGATCTTCTAGAAGCAACAAGCAAGAGTCATCCAGACGCTAATATTCACCTAGGAAAAATCAGTCACGAGTTGGATTTGAGAAGACAATTGGTCGAACAGAAAGTTTACACTTCATAATTTGGAAAATTAAATTTGGTGATACCAAGTGCCAGACGTGTATTAATCTGCGCCATAATAATTGTAGTAAAAATAAGCTTACCAAAATTTTGAGAAATACTACTACTGATGAAAGCAGTAACATATTACCCGAACATACGAGCAGATCGAATTCAGTGTGCAAACAATTTTAAAAGTCCGGCCCTAACTGACGTTTTATACGTTATGGAAAATGTAATGCCTTGCTACATGAAGTAATTGCCGTGAATAACATGCACCCAGGTCTGATTCGCATCGTAATTAGATGTTAAAATCTAAAACACCTAACAAACTCACCGGTGGAACTGGAAAATTTTGCCAGGTGCGAACCGCCGAATCACTTGACCTTTACCCCGGAGGCAATTAACATCCGGAAAAAACACATTCTTCCGCCGTCTGTTATCAATCCTTATCTACGATGCACGAACGCATTCCGGATTAAATCTTTTTTTAGTCATTGAAAACCGTTCGATTCGGCAGTTTACCTTCCACCGAGTGAGTGAGTATTCGCGTGTTTTAGTGTGTGCAGAATATTTAAAATTACATTAATGGAAATGGATTATCAGTTATGAAGATAGTTCCTACTGTTGGTAAGCGATTAAATGAAATTAATTAAACATTACTGAATAAATAATTTATTGTGAATTTTTCAATGCGATTTAATAATATCTCTCAACACAAATAAAGATAGTAGAGAGACCATCAGGTCAATAGCTCATTAATGTAAAATTGATTGAATGGATTATAATAATATCTGAATACAAAAATGACCATCAGGTCAATAGTTCATTTATGTTATGCTACAATAATGTATACAAAAAATACGGCATTAGTAGAAAGACCATCAGGCCAATAGCTCATTGACAAATCGTACAGAATCCTATAATTACATTTACCTTCTTACCAAATACCACTTGCTTAGTTTTTTTTATTTCATCTGCATATATTTGATGAATACTACACATTGGTTGCAGAGTTTTTCAAATCTGATAATTTAAGTGCTATCCACGAAAATCTGAAAAATAATTGGAGGACTAATCTTAGTTTTTCTAATATCTGTTTATATTCGATATTTGGAATCCATTGGTGGAAGAATTTTCAAAATCTATTCATACGTGCTATCGTGAAAAATCTGTAAAACAATTGAATGTTGGATTATTTCTTTTTATCTCGACTTCTTACACCTGTGTTTTAATTTCTACATAAAAAATCTCCTTTATCATCCATAAATTGAACAGTAGGATAGGGACCGCCCACCACTCTCGATTCAACTTTTCTTTGAACTACAAAATCATGTCTCGTATTATTTCTAAGCTCTCAACTTCTTCAAATCACTGCCGAATAAATGTCTGCAATTCTATAGAATATTGCAAAATAAGTTGAAGTCGATATAAATGGTGGAGGGTAAGCCCTATCTTACAATTCAACCTGTTCCCTTCAAACGAAGGTTTTAACTAATAAATGTGAGGATCAAATAAACATAACAAATTAATTATCTTTCGTACACCTATGTATTATTATTTATACAGTGTGCGCCTAAAGTATGGAATATATTCAGTAAACCCGAAATAAAATATTTTTGGAAAAAATCCTCGAACAGGTCGATTTTCTTTTATAAATATACACATTTTTGCATAAAAGTCGATTTTCAGTCGTCATTTGTTTTTGAGTTATGACGTCATCCATTTTGTTTTTAAATGGCAACCCCCTATTTTTGTTTTTGATTTTGAGAGATCTCTTTATTGTCGAACTGGAAATATAAAAATATTGCTATCTTACATAAGACATTTTTGGAGTAAATGACAATTGAAGGTGAAAACTTGATATTTATAGTTTTTGCAAAATGACCTTGTTCCAGCGCTTTATTCCAAATAAAAATGATCTTGACCTTCCATATAATCATATAATACAATATGGTTTCAGCAAGACGGTGCACCCCCGCACTAGGCGATGAGGAACGATATAATAGCCCGCGAGAGAGATGAATGCGCAGAATTAGCCAGAAAAATATTCAAAATGTTCAAGAAGAATTTCTACTAGTTCGAGAAAAAAAACTGCCTATTGCGGGGATGCACCGTCTTGCTGAAACCATATTGTATTATGTGGAAGGTCAAGATCATTGTTGTTTGGAAAAATTGCTACAAGCGCTGGAACAAGGTCATTTTGCAAAAACTCTTAATATCAATTTCTCACCTTCAATTGTCATTTACTCGAAAAATTTCTTATGTAAGATGGCAATATTTTTATACAGCCAGTTCGACAATGAAAAGGTCTTTCAAAATTAAAAACAAAAATAGGGGGTTGCCATTTAAAAACAAAATGGCGGACGTCATAACTCAAAAACAAATGACGACTGAAAATCGACTTTCATGCAAAAATGTGTATTTTTATAAAAGAAAATCAACCTGTTCGAGGATTTTTTCCAAAAATATTTTATTTCGGTTTTACTGAATATATTCCATACTTTAGGCGCGCACTGTATATGAAAATTCTGTTTATCATCCATTGGAATTGGAAAGCAGGATAGGGACCACCCACCACCCTTAGTTACACTATTTTTAAAACTACATAATCACGTTTCGTTATATTTCTAAATATTCAACTTCTTTTCCAAAGAAATTGCTGAAATTTTACAGAGTTTTAGCGAATAAATAGAGTGCTATTAAGGGCGGTAGGTGGGCGCTCATTATTAGCAGCAATCTTTAGTCTACAAGTCGAATTTAATTGTGTTAGTATACATATTTGTTTTCCTGGGTCAAGCTTTTTTTCGTCCTATCTACAAAACTTTTCCGGTACATTTTTTTAAATCGGCTATTTTCAACAATTGAATAACAATTGAACAACGAATTTATTTGTGTATCTTATTTACATTCATTCGGTGCGTACAATACTTGAAAAATGATCAAAATCTGGCTATCCGTTCAAAAACCGGAAAACAATTGTAGGACCAATTTATTTTTTTAGTCTTATCTGCATCTATTCGATTTGCTAGAAAATTTGGCTTTCCGTTGAAGAGTTATCCACGAAAAAACAATTGATGAAATTGGTTGGTCCTACCGATGAAATTATGTTTAAAATATGCTATTTTCTTCAAGAGTTATCTTCTTAAAACCATAAAACAATTATTTGCAAACCTGTGTTTACTTTTTTATCCTCTTGCAAAGTTTTATCTACCTTTTTGTCCGCTTGCAAAACCGCTTACTCGACTATTTTAAATGCAAATTTTAATATAATTCATCCGTTGAGAGCTGACGGTGACTCACGCATTTTCGTACTAAGAATTGCTTTGCATTTTATATCTATCTTTTTCTATCATGTACGAAACAGTATGAAATAAAAGACGAAACGTGTGTCTGCGTGTTAAAGAATAGGGCAGCGGTAACGTAGGTCTAAGCTCACGCATGACTCTTGCATCGCATTGGCACGCTTCATATAAACACACAAAACACGGGAGCGCCACGTCAAATAACATAACCGTAAAAAGTTTGCGCGAGAATTTTTAAATATCCCGCCAATAAAAATCAGCGCGGCACCAAATTTTCTTACGGACATACGTTTACTTAAATCTTGATTCATGCGATTTTAAGCGATGAGTCACAGGCAGCTCTCAGCGGCCCGACTATACATGAGTTTGGCTGTTGATCCAGTGTTCAAAATTTGTTTATAATAATGCCAATGGAAGCTGGGATTGACACATCTTGTTTAATAAATGTCTCACAATTGCATTTCGTTCCATATTATATTTGTTAGAAAGAAATATCAATATTGCATGTATTTCGACTATATAGTGCGCGCCTAAAGTATGGAATATAATCAGTAAAATCGAAATAAAATATTTTTGGAAAAAATCCTCGAACATTTTCTTTTATAAAAATACACATTTTTACATGAAAGTCGATTTTCAGTCGTCATTTATTTTTGAGTAATGACGTCAGCCATTTTGTTTTTAAATGACAACCCCCTATTTTTATTCTTGATTTTGAGAGATCTTTTCATTGTCGAACTGGAAGTGTAAAAATGTTGCCATCTTACATGAGAATTTTTTCGAGTAAATTAAAATTGAAGGTGAGAACCCGATATTTAGAATGTTTTCAAAATTACCTTGTTCCAGCACTTGTAGCAATTGCAGTGATCTTGACCCTCCATATAATACAATATGGTTTCAGCAAGACGGCGCAGCCCTGCACTAGGCGCGTCTTTTTTTGTTTTTTTTTTTTAATCGAACATCTCGAAATTCTTCTTGAACATTTTTAATATTTTCCAGGCTAATTCTGCGCCTTCATCTCTTTACTGGGCTATTCTATCAGTCTTCGCCTGCCAATCCGCCTATACGTAATGCATTTGTACAAAAATGGCGCATAGTGCGCGGTTGCGCCGTCTTGCTGAAACCATATTATATGTATGGAAGGTCAAGATCATTTTTGTTTGGAAAAAAAGCGCTGGAACAAGGTCATTTTGCAAAAACTCTAGATATCAAGTTCTCACCTTCAATTGTCATTTACTCCGAAATGTTCTTATGTAAAATGGCAATATTATTATACTGCCTCGACAATGAAAAGATCTCTCAAAATCAAGAACGAAAATAGGGGGTTGCCGTTTAAAAACAAAATGGCGGACGTCATAACTCAAAAACAAATGACGACTGAAAATCGACTTTCATGCAAGAATGTGTATTTTTATAATTGAAAATCGACGTGTTCGAGGATTTTTTCCAAAAATGTTTTACTTAGATTTTACTGATTATATTCCATACTTTAGGCGCGCACTGTATAAATCAGTGGAGCATTAGAAAACGTACTTCATCTTTTAGTGCAGCAGGCGCAGGCGCCATCTAACATGTAACGCTGAGTGATATAACATATATTTTGGGTTATACACGTAAATGTTTATTAAGCAACATTTTGTAGTACTAAAAATGTTTTATTAAAAAGCAAATCTCTTGATGCGAAATCCCAGATAATCCTAATGCACGTACATAAATAGCAGTGATGAGTTGCTTATCTTAATAGTGGAAAACTTTCAAAATTTACCTTGTCAGTATTTTTTTTTCGGTAATATATCTTGAACAAAAGCATCACTATAACAACAAACGTTTCAACCTCGTGCATCGAAATAACTGACAAGTTAACTAACTGTATAGCAGTGCCATCTGATAAGTAATTTAGTAAATATCAGCGTTTGGTAGGCTGTACAGAACGATTGATTAAAATTCGAAGTTTCGCAACTTCGAATATCGATGTTTCGAAGTGATTGAATTTTTAGAAAAATCGAAGTTGTGAAGTTTCGAATTGTAATAAATCGCTTATTTGATAAGGCTGTTAAAAGTTGTCTTATTTCAATAAAAAAATATGAAATCTAACAAATATAAACAATCGGCCGTGACGAAATAGCAGAGTAATATTATATTATTAAACGAGTTTAATACTATACTGTTTCGTATCATAATAAATAATTACTTAAAGATTTTTCTGTTTATATTGAATTATAACGAATAATTTTTCTATTTGAAAATTGCGGCAGTTCGCTGACAAAAAACAAATCGTAACCATATTAACAACTAAACTGCTGAGAAAGTAAAATCGTCGTCATGTCATTGGCAGAAACCTGTTGGGCAATGAAACCGCTATCATTTGATTGGACGTCACCTGTGGAGAAAATGATTCGGTCGAATAATGAACAACTTTCTCAACCAAACACGATTTAACAACATTTATATTATTTAATAAGATTGCGAAAAAATTATTCACTTCTCTATGTATCTTTAAATCAAATGATTAAACGATACTTTATGCCAATCTCACATTTACCTGAAGAACATATGTTTAAACATACTGTACATCTTACAACTATGTTAATTACCGACTTTCTCTTATCCAGTAAAAGCTTCATAAAACAACTACATAAAAAACAATAATCCTTCAGTATAATTTACTACGACAGAATATCGCCTATCCTGTAATATTACCAATAATGTAACCCATTATTATTTTTCAACTTAATCTCCGCAGGATCGAAAAAACTGGTTTTGATTTGAATACTTTGTACAACGTAATTATCTCGTTATTTACAGCAATTTCCTCTGGACCCATCACGAAAACACCACATCATAATAAACAATATTAATTTTAATTTTGTTAAATTAATTACAACTTCCTCTGAATGCTTATGGTATGTTAACGATTTCCATAAATTCTTTCCGGTTATGAACTGTTCGGAATAATGAATTTCAGCCTTATAAGGTTTTAAATGGTGATTTATAGAATGCAATGGAAACAGAATGATTCATTGTAATTTATTCGTTATTAGATGTTGTGCAAGAAATTCTCGATATATAAATTAATATTACTCAGACGTAATGTCGACATCGAGTCATAACTTTCTCTCGGTATTGTTTTATGTTTCTTTTTTTTAATCTAGATAATTATTTTAGGTGATTTGCAGGATAGCGCAATATGAGTAAGTTTAATTTATTTTATTATGTAGTGACTAATACTAGAAATGTAGGAATTTGATAATTATAAGAATTCAAACTGATCATTTATTATCATAAAGTATGTTCATTAAAAAAAAACCTCAAGTGTGCCATGATTTTTTAATTTTAAAAATTTAAGTTGGTATGTTACTTCTCAAAATTAAACAAATTGTAGTCAATTTATAGATACTTACGTTAAAATTTTCACTATAAAATTATATTAAATGTTGTATGTACCTTCCTTCTTCTTGAACACAAGCCTGAACTCTTCGTCGCATGCCCTCAATTACGCTTCGCAACAACACTGGATTATTGTTAATTTCTATAAATTTATCTCCAATTCGTTGCGCATGTCATCTAGATTGTGTACTGGTTGTGCATAAATACAATTTTTCAGGTATGGCCACAAGAAAAAATCGCCATGGAATCCGTGCATTTCGACTTATTATTCGGTCCTCAAAAAATTCCTCCAAAATGGCCAAATTATCCACTGTGCAATGAGGAGTTGCTCCGTCTTGATGAAAATATCCACTTTGCAGTTCGTCATCATTTAATTTATTTATAAAAGGCAATAATATTTCTGTACAATAACGGTTTGCAGTTATCGTACCTAAAATTAATGCACAGTTATTGAATTTTTATTATTAATAATAAAAATAGGATTTTACCTTCAAAGAATATCGGTCCAACTAATCTTCTCCCACTAATCGCTGCTCAAACGCCAACTTTCTCTGGATGTAGTGGTTTCTCTCGATATATACGAGGATTTTCATCCGACCAAATTCTCATAGTTTGAGAATTAATGTACCCATCCTTGTAAAACCAAGCTTCATCGTTAAAAAAAGTAATTTGTAAAACATCCTCGATTACATTTTGTAAAAACCACTGACAAAATTCCAGTCGTCTGGGGTAATCAACAGGTAATAACTCTTGCACCGATGTTATGCGATAAAGGTATACTTGCAAATCTTTTCGTAGAAGCTTGTGGCATGTTCCTACCGATAAATTCATTGGCTGTGACAAATGACGCAGAGAAGTCGTAGGTTCATCTTCAAAAATTTCTTGGGCTGTGTTAATAGCATCTTGAGTTCGTTTAACTGGTCTACCACTTCCTGGTTTACGGAGAAAACTACCCGTTTCACGAAATAATACAACAAATCGTGATGAGGTATTTTTAAATTCATCATAAATAATGGGCACGTTAGGAAATTCTTCCTGAAACTCTGCTAAAGGTGGGTCGAACGAATACACCCAATTTCCGTTCACTTGAATCCCATTTCGGAAATAACTTTCAATTAGAAATGTTTTTTGCTGTTGCTGTAAACCATTGTGAGCACGGAATAATTGTGACTTCTAGAAAGATCTGACGTTTATATGTCAATTCCCAACAAGTGTCAAGTATGCCAACTGAAATTTTTAAAACGAAAAAGTCATGGCACACTTGAGGTTTTTTTCTAATGAACATACGATAGGTACTTCTACTTTACTCTTAGAGAAAATTTGTTGATAATCATTTTTCGCCCTCCTCTATCTATTGCAGATGCCTCCGACGTCAATCATATTTGATTTCAGATAAACTCTGGTATTACTGTAATCAGGCCTCGATTATTTACTGCTAGAATAACTCATGTCTCCCTCTCCTCTTACATTCAAGCATAAATAGTAATAATAGTTAATGGGTTTGCGTAGAACCAAAGTGCATCACGACTTACAAAATCAATATTATTATTTGAATACACGTAGACGAGCGAAATTATTTCATCTCCACTTGAAACCTCATCTCCCAATTTTAAACAGGATTGTTTCAATTTGAAAAGCCATTTGCATAAACGAGAGATGATAATATTATAAATAAATATATTTGCTCGAGACTCTAAGTATCCCATTAACATTTGATGGTTGATTCAATGAGCACCTCTCTGCCGAATTTATTAAAAATATATTAAATGCAAAGGGTACACTTTAATATGTAATTTATTCAAATCTCAATTCCCTCTTGATAAACATCACAAGAATTTACATGTAATTATGAAACTCGCGGTTTAAACTCGTAATTCAAGCCGAGGACGCTTTTCAGTGCTTTCAACACGATTCTTAGCAGGCAGCTTTGATGTGAGTAAATTTAATATACCCACTATGTACACTATATATGGGCATACATACATAATACATAACCAATTTAGGAAATATATTACATTTATTTCAGGTATTTACGTGAGATACCCATTCGAGGTTGGCTCTGCATTTTTTAATTAAGAATTTAGAAAAGTTGAATGCATTTGCACTATGCAGATTTTAATACTTGTTATTTGCATAAAGCAAACAAGATTTTAATAGGTAATTAAAATTTGAAATTAATTTACACGTGCGTTTTTATGTAGTGAAAACAAAAGGGAGGCACTTCAAAAGGTTTTCATTCGCAATTAGAAACATCCCGGAAACATTGTAATGCTTTACTCTATACGACCGAGGTATAAATTCAAATCGTAATTAAAATAGTTTTACAAAACAATACAAAAGGCAATCCGTGCACCAATGTTTGACATCGCTGCAAATGTTTTGTCGTATTTATTGTTGAATCAATAACTTTGATATTAAATATTAAATGCGTCTACTTCGAATGGGTTGTTTATATTAAAAACATAATATTGAAATACGATTTGTGTACAGTTAAAATATAAAAAATGCAATTACGTTGAATTAACATTTAAATATTTTATTATTATTTTATATCATTTGTAAAGTCAGACCGAATTTAACTTTATCAATCCAATATAGTAAACGTTATTAAAGGTCTCAACTGTGCAATAAATTTTTAGATCGTCATTTATAGGGAGTGTTAATTGTTATTAAACCGGATATGCCTGCAATTGAAATTTCAAAAAGTACATGTTATGAGTTTCTTAATTAAGTAATTGCGTATTAAAGAAACGTAGTAATATTACTTTAGTTTATCTGCAAATGTCAACGAAAATTTGGTAAATGCACTTGTGTTGGGAGAAAATCATAGATGGTGCTAGCAATAAATGAAATTTAAAATTGCTGCTCGACACATAGAACTATAGGAGTAAATGTAACAAAGACGAAAAATGTTTCGTCTTTATTACATTTATTCAATAAATCTGCAATAAGTGAGGTTCTCAATTTGTCTTAATTTATAGGACTATGTTTTTACAACAGTTGCTGAACTGAAGACTGTATTCATATGTGAGTTCTATCAAGGGTTCCAATTACAAAAGGAAACCCAGTAATATCAAGAAAGCACCTATGAAATTTTTTAATCCCTTCTACATTTTCTGAGAATTCAGTATATCTTGAAGGTAGTAAAACAATAACTCGAGACACTCTTCGTACTGTCCGGCTTGCAGTAGAAGTGTAAACACCAGTGAAGTCAGCAAAACTTAGGAGATTATTCCCAGTTTCATAAAATGAAATGCCAACGACCGATTGATTGGTGAAATACTATTGTTTCTAAAAAATAGCAACGTTATAACAATTTATATTTTATTAGATAATAATACTAGTGATGGGCAAGATCTAGTATCTCAAAGATCGATCAGTTGATGTATCGAGCCGCTCGATCTTTAGCTCGATCTGCTCAATCTGCTCGAGCAGCTTATGAAGATCGAGCGGCGTTGATCGATTAAAAGATCGAGCGGCGTTGATCGATCAAAATATCGAGCGGCGTTGATCGATCAAAAGATCGAACGGCGTTGATCGATCAAATGATCGAGCGGCGATGATCGATCAAAAGATCGAGCAGCGTTGATCGATCAAGAGATCGAGAGCAGCTTGAAAAGATCGAACGGCTCGATCATTTGCAAAGATCGAGTACTCGATCTTTTTTGATCGATCTTACCCATCACTAAATAATACCCTATCTATCTGAAGGTAACTCCAGTTGCACTTCAGTTTGTCTCACTTCCAAAACAGTTGCTTTTCCCATGCGAAATCGTTTTGAAAAGGAAGATTCGTCGAAAGTATTAAAATAGTCAGCTCTTCCATAAATTTGTCGCGGTAAACCAATATTCAAGATTTCCACAATTTATCAAGAATATAATAATAATAATAATAATAATTTATTGGTGCTCATCACAGTCGTATTACACAAGTCAATATACATGCAATATTTAGATACATTAAAATAACGTGTGTTTGTAAATGAGTGTAGATTGTATTTTAGGCAACCAAACATACACGTTGGTAACACAACAAAAATATCACTATGGATTCATTGGTGTAACATAATGTTAAAGTTGAGATTCAAAATTATCAGTACATAACAACTTAACTGACCCACACTGGACGAAAAAACCCTGTTGACCCGTTCCCCTTCATAAATAACTAACTTGAAATAACTTACCTAGATTAACTTTACAATGATTGCACGCTACTGGCGAAAATGACATTAAACTTTGACAAATTGCGGTGAAATACACTAAGCACCGACATGGAAAAACTTAACGTCAATTAAAATCCTAAATTTCATTTAAATTTTGCCGCCTTTTCTACAATCATTTACAAACACATTGTACATTAAAATAATCAGTAGGCAGATCAACTGGTGGCTTATCACAAAATTAATATCATTTTCAATTATTAGGAACTCTATTATACTTAAATACTAGTTTATAATGTTTACGAAATTTGCATTAAAATTGATATACGATTGCAATTTTTAGTTAGGTTTTCAGTAAGCCGGCAAAGTCCTTCACTTATGATTTAAAATAGAGCTTAGGATTTGAGGGGTAAGGCCACTCCAGAAAATTTTTTTTTTGTTAAAATATTACCTACCAGCTGGTAAGGCCACTCCAGAATTTTCAAGAAATCGATTTTTTTGTTTTGTTTGTTAATATATTGCCTTAAAGCCTTAAGAATAAGAAAAAAAAACGTTTCATAACACTGAGAAAGGTCGTTCTCGAAGGTTTTTCCAATGCACGCTCTAAGTGCATTTGGATCTACACAGCGCGCTTGAATTTCAAATTTGGCGTAATGATAATTACTACAAATCTAGATCGATTATCTTGAACTTTCTAGAGTGATATTTCGGATACATTATCTAGTGGACAGCGTACGGATTTTGCAATAAGTTACAAACTTTACTGTTGTACAAAAAATGAAAATGAAAAATCAACTTTTTTTTAAATGTGCACCATTTTCCGAGAAAACTGTATTTTCAATTTTCTTTTTGATAGCTAGTGGCTTTCGGTATATCATCAACGAAGCAGCAATACCACCTAACCACCATTTGGACCAAAATTCAGATTTTAACATAAATCTTTACTCAGAAATTAAATTTTTAGGAAATCGATTTTTTTTTTGTTTTGTTTGTTAATATGTTGCCTTATAGCCTTAAGAAAAAGAAAACATGTTCATAACCCTGATAAATTCTAAAGAGGTAGTTTTTGAAGGTTCTTCCAATGCCCGCTCTAAGCGCTTTTGGTTCGATACAGCGCACTTGAATTTTAAATTGGACGAAATTATAACTCCTAAAAATCTTGATCGATTCTCTTAAACTTTTGAGAGTGACATTTGAGATACATTATCTAGTGGATAGCGTACGGATTTTGCAATAAGTTATAAACACCATTTTCCAAGAAAACGGCATTTTCAAGTTTCCGTTCGCTATCCAGTAGTTTTAGGCATATCATCGACGAAGCGGCAATACCTCGTAACCGCCATTTAACATCAATCTTTCCCCACAAAGCTATAAATTATTTTTTTTGCCTTTCCTGTCAAATTTGGTAAATCTGAGATAACCGCGATTTGGACCAAAATTGAGATTTTAACATCAATCTTTACTCAGAAAGCTGTAAATTAGTTTTTCTGCCTCTCCTATCAAATTTGGTAAATGTGAGATAGGCGGTATTGCCGCTTCACCGACAATATATTACTTAAAAAAATTGTTTTTTTGTTCGAGGTTGAAATCTGCGGGAGCAATCGTTTCGTCCGTTTAAGGCCTCGCATGAAAGGTGCCTTGCAATCTTGGGTTCTGAAGCCGCCATTTTAAAATAAAAACAAATAAGAAAACCGTTTTCTTACACTTAAATGCGTGTTTAATAAAGAACCTAAACTAAATTTTCCAATGCTTTTATTATACTCTTGAAAAAAATCTTTTTTTCTGGGACCTAGAGTGGCCTTACCCCTTAAGTTATTTTGGTGCAAACGGTAAGCTGTTTTGACTGATGAGAGGACGCAACTGTACAATAAATCTGTAAATCTTTCTTTCTTACTTGGGCTATCATTTATTATTAAAAATAATAATGCAATCAGTACCCAGATTGGTGTTCAATTGCCACTGATGGAAAACTTAAAGTGATGCTTGTTTTTGAAAGATGTTTAGGCGGGTCCTATTTCCACCTGATTTTGACATGTCCAACTATGCAGAGCACCAACAAATCAACGATGAATCTGGTGCCTGGCGTTGAGTGAAGTGTAAACATAACCTATATTTTTATAAACATTTAAGCATGCACGTAGCATACTATAAGCATAATTGGTTTATTACTTGGAAATAGTTTGTTTATCACATGCTTAGCAACTTCTGTTATTTCTGGAGGTATGCAAGAAATGTTTAAGTCCCGTTCTCTATAACCCATTAATACTCAACAATTTTGCACACAACAAAAATAACTTAAAATCACTTAATTTAGTTGAATACAGTATACTATTGCCTCCCCTACACCATTTTCAGTTTATTTTTCTCTAGGATAAGAAACAAATTGGTGTACTCAAATGAGATACAAATCAGTGAAAACCTTAATTGTTTTTATTTTAAAAAGTGTATTTGACATGTTAAACATTGACTCTATACATTGACAACGGTAACTAAGGGAGTCCACGAAGGGGGAAAGGGGTGTGCAAGGTGGCAGCTGCCATTTTATTAGGAACAGTTATCTGCCAAATTTCATTTTTAAATTCTTCCATAGTGGATATATGAAATAAAAACAATTTTTTTCTTTTAATTCTAGAGGGCTGTAACTTGGAGAGGAAAGGGTTTTGAACAAAAAAATTATATGAAAGACCTCCCTAAATTTTTGCTGAAAAATCACTCTTTAAAATCTTTCGCATCAATTTAGAAACACCCTGTATATTCATTTAAAACCTTGAAAATATGCAACAAATCCGTTTTATTATATTGAAATATGCAAATAATTAATATGTCAATAAAAAAATACATAACTACTTTCCTGGCTAATGCCATGACGAATATTGGATTATACAAAAATCGCAAATCGTATTTTGCATTTTATGCACATCTCTCGCATATTTCAAGGTAAACCGACAAAAACATATGAACGCATAAATTACTGTTTATCGCAGGAAGAATTTGGTAACATTTGGCCGGCATTTCCTTGAATGACTAGATGTTGGCCCAAAATCGAAAATTGCACATTTTGCAATGTGTTGTGCGACAAAATGTTAAATATTACAAATATATGTTAAAATATCCATTAAAGACGAAATATGCATTGTATCGGTAAATACGCATTATATGCAAAATATGCAAAAATATACATTTTGCATAAAATCCTGTCTTTAATTGTTACTGTACGTTTTCTATTTATTCGAAATTTCTGTATGAAACAAGGGTTTTACAGAAGTTAAATAATCGATGGAAAAAAATAAATATATGGTGGGTGGGCACTACCTCACTATCTTGACAGTAGAACATAAACGAGGGTTTTATAGATGTAAAGTAAACGACCAACAAAATAATGAAATGTTATTTTTTGTTTTTGTTTACGTAAGAACAATTTGTTTAATGCTCAACTGTTTAGATTGTAGGATAGGGCCCACTCACCACCCACCATATCAAATTTACTTTAATCTACAAACTTTGCTTATGTATTCGTTGTTGCTATATAACTTGTGTTTCAGTTATTTTAACAGAAAACCAAGCACAGAGTTTGTAGGTTAGGTAAACGTGGAAACGAAAGGTGCTGGGTGGGCCCTATCCCGTCATCCAAGCGCTAGAACATAAACAAGGGTTTTACAGAGGTAAGGGAAGGGAAGAATTATTGTTTTTATTTGTATTTTGCGCAAGGGGAAAATGTATGAATTTATTAAATTAAAGTAATATTTTATATGTTAAACTTTAAAAATTATATAAATTATAAAATTATATAAAACATTATAATAAAAAGTGCGTTCCGTGATGTGTACGATGAACGCTAAAATAGTATAATATAGTGCGATTGAATTAATTGGCCAAAGTTGGCTACCAGCCAAAATACATACGTCTTTTCCTAAAATTATTAGCTGATGTATATTGATATTTTTTTATGGCCTGCTTTGATTATTTTTTTATTCTATACATTTTCTATTTATTCGGAATTTCTGTATGAATGTTTTGCGCCCCCTCCTGTAAAAATTTCTGCGGACGTCCATGACGGTAATATTTACCATAGGTGTGAACAGAAAACACCATCACTTTTTCTTTGCAAGGCAATTCTGTAATTGCTAACAAATTGATCCAATAGATCCACTCTGCCCAGCGATGCATTAAAGTTACTGAAAAGTCTCGGTTAGGGTACTGAGATCTTTTCTTTTTTCTTTGACGTCCACCGTTTCACTTGCGACAGTGTTTCTATGCCATCATAATGAGTGACCATTGTAACCACACTGTTGTCATTCCATCTTACAAACGGAAGAAAGTTATGTTGATCTCACTGGAAGAAAGAATTGGGCATTTTTAGTACGATTTCCCCGTATAGTTCCAGTAGCTCGTATATATTTCTCTCTCAAATGTGTTAAAAGATTGTAGCTTGCAAAATAATGATCAAACTACACTACGTGATCTTTTGGTTCTTTGGCAGTTTTTAAAAGCTCAATAACAACCTGGGATCTCAGTGGATTTTGGAATATAAACATTGCCAATAGTCGGCTTAGTACGTATCAAAAGCTTAGCTGTATCCATTGGAGGTATGGTTTGATCAATGTATATTTGCGTGTGCGTCATTATCGAAGACCTAATTTTCTCGCCTTGAACGACATACGTACATACACGATTGCGCCTAATTCAACGTGCCAAAGAGAGAGTAAACGCATGAGAATGTTGTCCGAAGTAGGTTCAGCTATCTATGACGTGCACGCAAAGATCCATTGATCAAAGTACACACATCTTCCAGTCTTTGTGCGTACTATTTTACCCTTGATAAACTGTTTAGCAGAATGGTGTCCGAAATACCATCGCTTGATCGTGTTGGAAATTTTTATTTGGCAAGTTAATCAAACGTCGCACTTTTTTTTATCATTTCTGTTAAGCTGGCTGTTGTCTGCCAAGTGCAGATGTTTTTTTTTTATTTCCACGTATCTATTCCTACTACCTAATACAGTTTGAAATAATTGGAACACCAGCGTCGCAGCGGCGGCACGTGGATGTTCGGCGGTGAGGCAACGGAAGAAAATTTGACCGAAAAGCAACGGAATATTTGCCTCCTTTATTAGAATAAGTAGTGCAGCACAAGCGGCATTCCTGTCTTTGCCTCCCTCGCCTACGGAAATCCACGAGCCGCCGCTGCTGTCATTTTAATATTGCCTGGAGCGTTACTCCATTTCGCCGCAAGTTCATTTATATGTTATCTTCAATATTTGTTTAAATGTTTTTGTAATAATTCATATTACGGTTAAGGTAAACACCTATTTCCGGTGTAGGAAATTTTACCAAAAGTTTTTCAGAGCAGAAATTATAGTTTCTCAACAATGACAACTGCTGGCCGGTTTCTGGCCACTGGCCGTCATCAGTACAGTGCGCCCGTTAATAAAAACACGCTCTGCCATGAATTTTCTCGGTAGTTTTAAAATAGTTGAATAGTTTGCTACGCCATCTGGTCGTCATATGATAAAGATCGAACTAGAAATAGTTTGATCTCTACCACATGCGTTTCACATTAGGGATGACTAGATGGCGTAGCAAACCATTCTACTATTTTAAAAGCTTTTCAGTTCTTCGGATTATCAAATAAGGCATATGTTCAAAGTTTCCTGGTAATTAAAACATTAGTTTTTGAGAGATTGCGTGCACAGACAGACACACATTCAGACACACCTGAATTTTTTTTCCAGAAATCATTTCTAGGGACCTCTGGACAGATATTTCCGTTAAAAAATATGCAGAAATTTTTCACCTTACGAAGAAAGTAAAAAGCTGAAAAACTACTAAGAAAGAAGATCTAGTAGGCGGCGGCTTGACACATACTGACTAGGAGGTAGAATTTAAAGCAGGCGAAGCTTCAGTAGGATTACGCAGCCACGAGTTGAAGAAAAAATTGTGATTCTCATATCTGATGTAATTAACATAAACATACACACATTCATGTGTGGTAAGTAAAACACGTGTGTTGAGAATTTTCACAAATTTTTAATGTCGAATGACCATCTGCCTGATGAAGCCACTGTGTGGCGAAAGTGTTTCGACATTAAAAATTTGTGAAAATTCTCAACACACGTGTTTTACTTACCACATATATTATGGAATTTCACCAAGTAACAGCCTCATCAATCCAATATACACACATTCTTTATGCACTATTTCCAATATTATTAAATGCAATAAACAGTTTAGATCAGAAAAAAATGGCTGGATATTATTGAAAAAAATATTATTTCACGTTACGGTGGGATGTTGTTCCAGTAGATAATCCTTGAAGAATGATAATTATATTATATATTCCTGCAGTAAATTACTCATTAGTAGATTCCACACTAGTTTGCAGTATGATCATCACCTTGTGCATGGATTTGCATTTTATGAAGACAATTTTACCGAAATTCACTTTTGAAATGGTCTGCACGATGATATATAAATAAACCTTTTTTTCACCAACCAAGAAGTGTTAATACATCATTATCTTTTAGACAAATAAAATAGTAACGTAAAATACGATAATTTCGATTGGGTGCAGTACAACTATCAGGCAATAGATTCCGCTATTTTACTGTTTCTACCATTAGAAGAATGCTAGAGATGGAAAACTGTCAACTTCATAAGATATTATGCCCATAAACACCAGAAGATTTATTATGTGCATTATTTGATTGCGCATTTATTTATCCATTTATTTATTATTTTTATCATGTGGATAATTTTATCTCTAAGTATGTGTGTGCGTGTGTGTGTGTGAGAGTGTGTGTGCGTGCGTGTGTGCGTGTGTGTGTGTGTGAGTGTGAGTGTGTGTGCGTGTGTGTGTGTGTGTGTGTGTGGGTGTGTGTGTGTGTGTGTGTGTGTGTGTGTGTGTGTGTGTGTGTGTGTGTGTGTGTGTGTGTGTGTGTGTGCGTGTGTATGGGTGTGTATGTATGTGTATGTTCGTGAATGAATGTGTATGTAATTATATGAATGTGTATGTATATGCATGTATGTGTACGCAAGTGTATGTATGTATATGTATGTATGTATATGTATACAATTGCAAGTGTTTTAGATTCATATTATGATTGTAATTATTATGTTTTTAATTATAATTTTGATGGCCACACTCAAGTGTTCACTTTAGTGGTCAAATTTCTTTGTTTATTGCCTTTATAATATATTGTAAATTTATATATAAATATGTTAAACTGTTGTTGTGCAATAAATTATTATTATTATATTATTATTATTATTAACGGTGTTTAAAATATTTATATTCTGACAGTAATTTTCCTGAAAGATAGAAACCAGTCTGTCGGTGCACTGACGAGGAGACAATATTTAATGTTTACATTATTATTGTTATATTTGTCGCCGTTGGCATATTCCTATATCTGTCGGTGGTTATGCCACTTAGATTTGGGTTTAGTACAACATTCAGGCAACGGATTCCGCTTTGGCGTCTCTATCTTTAACGATACTTTTCGTTTGCAATTTTAGTCTTCACTAGACTAATTAAACAGGTCTACAAATAAAAACTTGTTGATTGTTGTTTTATATTTAAAAAGGGATATATCAGCTCATTTAAAAAATGTCCCGTTTTTTTCTCCATCACGTCAGGATTTGTTTTTTACAAATCAAGAAATAAATATTTAAATATTATGTTTGAAAAATGTATATACAGTGGAACCTCACTTATACGAAGTCCACTTATACTCTGTTATACGATTACTTATCTTTCCCCGGCATGGGTACTTAATTATTCACTTATACGAAACAACCACTTATACGAAGGGATGATCGATCTCCCAATTTTGCTTTCAACAGCGCTCAGTTTGAAAATGATGTTACAAAAAATAATGTCACTGTTTGGAAGAAATTTACAAAAAAAATGTACAGGTTTGAAGTAATTTACAAAAAAAAATGTTTGGGAGAAATTTACAAAATCTTATGTATTTATTTATCTTAATACTTAAAAGTATTAGGTTTTAACAGCAATTAAATTCATTTGTTTTTCTTTGCTAGACTACCAGCAATGAGGGTTGGAATATGTTTGGACTTTCTACAACGCTCATTTCGATAATTTGTGAAGAAAATTTAAACAGTTATGGAAACATTAAAAGAAAAATCCATGAGAGCACTTAGAAGTATTCAGTTTTAAGAGCAATTTGATCATTTGCTTATTTTAAAATTATTTTTACTGTCTTCAGCAGCTGTAATTTTGAGTTGATGGAAAAAATGATACATTTCAAAATCCATTAGAGATCAATTTCAATGCTAATTCAATTAATTTGTTTCTCTTTACCGGGAAAAAAAGTTATGAGCTATGAAATTTTTTAACCTTACGGAAAATTACGAACAAAATATACAGAGTGGAAGAAAAAAATACAAAACAATTCTTGTTTAACTTCAAGAAAAATTCTATTGGGTTTACTCAAAAAAAGGTTTGGGAAGAATTAATTTTGTTGCTTATGCAAGAAGAAAATTACAAAGGAAATAAATAGAGTTGAAGAAATAAAAATACAAAATCCACTGAAGGTTTAAAGCGTTTAATTTTAAGACAAATTCGAAAAAAATGGAAAGGATGGATTTTGTTGCTTATTAAAAATAATGCCAGGATTCAATGAAAAGAAAATACGAAATCTTACTGAAGATACTAGAAAGTGTTCAGTTCTAACACAAATTTTATACATTTATTTATGTTAACTTGGAAGAAAGTTATGAGGGATGAAACTAGTTTTTGATTTAAGCAACGCTCATTTTGGAATCCAAAATTACAGAAGATATATAGGCCTAGGCCTGGATAGCTTAATTTCGAAGGATGGCTTGTAAGCTTTTGTCACAAATGAGGTTATGTCTTGTCTCTGCTTTTTCACAAAAAAAAAATACCACAAATATAGAATTATTTACACAACTCCTCCTCGCTATTAGTCTGTGCTGAATTACAGATGATAAAGATAAAATGGTCACTCAGTTTGAAAATGACTAGAGTATAGTCGAAACAATAGTCACATTTATCAAATATACAGTGGTAAAACAAAGTTTTAAGTGTTTTATTTCGAAATAATATCAAGATGCACCACCAAGTAAACGCAACTAATATTCAATAAGTTTCTTGCTTTATAGAACAACTGCTAACACCTGTAATATATTAATTCACAATACAAAATGGTGTAGCAGCTTGGCATGTGCCGCCATCTGCCTCAAACAGTCAACCAGTTCTTTTTAAGTATATTTATTTAAATAGATGGCATTGTCGTAATGTTTAATTATCATGCGAGAGGTGGACGTATAAATAAAAAGTGAGGATAAATTTTCGAAAGAAATGGTAGGTGATACAACTACACTGTGTTCGTTATTATTTGATAGCTGTTTGAATTTCCCGCTACTAAAAAAACTTTTAATGTTGGTACTTACCAGTGGCAGGACTATTAGGGAATTTATTTTGAACTAAACTATAACAGATGTTCAAAGTGTTGCCCATTTTGATCCAAACACAAATTTACCCGGCGTTTCATGTTGTTAAAGACATTTAGTAAAAGTTCAGGTGTAACATTGTGCACCGCTTCTGTTATTGTATTGCGCAGTGTGGAGTCGATCAGTATACACTTTATTTTTTAAATATCCGAACATAAAATAGTCCAGCGGTGTCAAATCTGGTGAGCGAGGTGGCCATAGATCTTTGCTAATTAACCTATCTCCGAAGAACTGCCGCAGGTGATTTAACGTTGTATTTGCAGTATGCGCAGTAGCTCCGTCCTGCTGAGAGTATCCTTGCTGCAATTCATCATCATGAAGTTGTTCGATAAAAGGATTCAAGAGTAATTCCCGATAGCGAGCTGCGTTAATATTGTCATTAAAAAAAATAGGGCCATAGATTTTCCTTCGGGACATTGCCAGCCATACACCAACCTTCTGAGGATCTAACGGAACCTCAACAAATATATGGGGGTTTTCTGCAGCCCACACTCTATGGTTTTGCGAGTTCACATAGCCGCTAAGGTGAAACCAAGCTTCGTCACTGTACAACGTTAAATCTAACAAATCTTCATCATTCTGGAACTCGTTAAACCTATTGCAATACTGCACTCGGCGAGGATAATCAGGCGGTAGCAACTGTTGAGTTGCAGGTATAACGGCTTCATTTTTTGAACTAGCACATATAAATTACTATAAAATAGATCTTAAAATCTAAAATAGCAAAATCACTGTTGTAGTTTTATAAAGCTCAAATTGTAAAAGACAGAGAGTATGGTAATTTTTCATTAAGTAATGAATTAAGTATTAATTGAAAAAAGACTCTAGTGTAATCTTTTCATTATCCCTAATTAACAAAAAATAAGGATAATTGATAAAATCAAATTAAAGAGGTATTAACAAGTCCACAAGACGGAATAAAAGCGCCTGCGAATGATAAATCAGTCAGGGTGGTTGTATCGTGTTTAATTACTAATCGGGGTTAGCCAATTAATGCAGCCAATACCGGACTGCTTTAACCAGATATCATCTCAAGAAACGACTGATGGCAGTCCCGTGAGATCATCCCGTCTCCTTCGCACTCGCACTCCGGATTACGAGAGATGCGACCGATGGGACCAAAGTCGCCTCACGAATGTAACTGTGGTTTCAGGAATTCGAGTCGAGTTGCAAATTGTATTGTCTCGTATTTATTTGTGTTTGGTTAGCTTAGAGAATGTTCATCAAATTTGCGGGGACGTAATTATTTGGATTTGGTGATGGGCTATTTTAGATATTTATGCTTTATGAAACACGCAGTTATTAATTACGACGTATTTATCTTAAAACTTGAATCGAAATAAGAATTTAATTAAATTCCCATTCCACATTATAAATTGTTCCCGATGTATAGCCGGGATAATTAAAACTTTCTCAACTCGTGTAGTTTCCTTATAAGATATTATTCCGATCGATATAAATGAAATATAATGCAGGAGCTTTCAAACTCGAGTTAGAAACTCAATTTAAAACGTAATAACCCAGAAACGGTTTGATTATAAGACTAAAAATTAATACAAACTTATGTATAAAAAAATACAGCGCCCCCGTAATAAATCTATTAGGCCCGAAATTTATGTAATCCCTGAAAGAAAATTGTCTCTTTAGAAACTTAGTTTCCGCGAAGGTTGCATTCATTCTGCTGCCGGGACTATTTCCCGACAATTTTCTTTTTTCCCCTATTTTTCTTCGCAACACAATTTTCACTCGAATAAAAATAAAACAGGAGTTATATGTACATACCATTTACTTTTAAAGTTAAAGTATTATTTCGTTCCGAACTGTCTTTCAACTGTAATAAAAAGGTGCTGCGAAAAAGGGGATTCCTTTGTATTATTTTGTTTATGTATTCCAGATGTTATGGAATTGATGGAATTTTTGTTAAAATAACAATATTTTATTATTCAGTTAATAGTTGCAGTGTAAATAAGAACATATCAATTGATCATAAATTAAAATAGTGGAATGGTTTGACGCTAAGACAAATATTATAAAGAATGCAGAAGCATTAAACCTGTTCTTAACTCTGCAAAATTAAGTCTTATTAGGACTACTGACAAATAACTTATTGAAATAACTACTTCCCTGGCTAGTGCCACACCGGATATTGAATAATACAAAAGATATTTGCATGTTATTACTAGTACTACTGTACCGTGATTTTTTCAGTGTATAAATAACTATTATTATTTTTTTCAAATTTGGAACATTTCCCCGAGAAAGGCTCAGCACTCAATTAACTTATTTATTGTAGAAATGAAATTATTCACAGCATTACTCTGAATTGAAAATATAATCAAATTGAATTTAATTTCAGAGGAAAACTAATTATTAAATGTCGAGTTCGTCAGAGGAATTTTAATATGAAGTCATTCATTTACTAGGGCACGTAATGAAGTTTACATAAAAGGAAATATAACATTGTATTAGAGTGTTCCTGTCGTTTTATTCAACTATACTTGAGAAGGGAATCGCGCACGTCTCAATTGGATCATAACATAAACTACTCCTGAGCAATGGCGGCTCGTGGAACATGTTGATGGTAGAGCCACTTATACAAAAGATGATTTGCAAATATAATTTAATTTTTGTAGAATTTAGTCGACACGTTTTATATATTGTTTTAAAATTTTTCACTCGAGTAGTACACAATTCGAATATTAAAATTTTTTAAAATTCACAACTCGCGAAATAATTGGCGGATTTTCAAAAACTCTATTTAATTTGATAAAACGATGATTTGCAAATTTAATTTAATTTTTCTAAATTTAGTCGACACGTTTTATATTTTTTTTTTATTTTTTTGCTCGAGTATTACACAATTCGAAAACTAAAATTTTCAAAAATTCACAACTCAGGAAATAATTGGTGGCTTTTCATAAACTGCACTTAATTTGATAAAACAATGATTTGCAAATCTAATTTAATTTTTGTAGAATTTAGTCGACACGTTTCATATTTTTTTTTTTAATTTTTTGCTCGAGTATTACACAAATCGAAAACTAAAATTTTCAAAAATTCACAACTCAGGAAATAATTGGTGGCTTCTCAAAAACTGCACTTAATTTGATAAAACAATGATTTGCAAATCTAGTTTATTTTTTGTGGAATTTAGTCGTCACGTTTAATATATTTTTTTTTTATTTTTTGCTCGCGTATTACACAATTTGAAAACTAAAATTTTCAAAAATTCACAACTCGGGAAATAATTGGTGGCTTTTCAAAAACTGCACTTAGTTTGATAAAACAATGATTTGCAAATCTAATTTAATTTTTGTAGAATTTAGTCGACACGTTTTATATATTCTTTTTATTTTTTGCTCGCGTATTACACAATTCGAAAACTAAAATTTTCAAAAATTCACAACTCGGGAAATAATTGATGGCTTTTCAAAAACTGCACTTAATTTGATAAAACAATAATTTGCAAATCTAATTTAATTTTTGTAGAATTTAGTCGACACGTTTTATATTTATTTTTAAATTTTTTGCTCGAGTATTACACAATTCGACAACTAAAATTTTCAAAAATTCACAACTCAGGAAATAATTGGTGGCTTTTCAAAAACTGCACTTTTGATAAAACAATGATTTGCAAATCTAATTTAATTTTTGTAGAATTTAGTCGTCACGTTTTATGTATTTTTTTTTATTTTTTACTCGAGTATTACACAATTCGAAAATTAAAATTTTCAAAAATGTACAACTCAGGAAATAATTGGTGGCTTTTCAAAAAACTGCAATTAATTTGATAAAACAATGATTTGCAAATCTAATTTAATTTTTGTAGAATTTAGTCGACACGTTTTATATTTAAAAAAAAAAAATTTCTCGAGTATTACACAATTCGAAAACTAAAATTTTCAAAAATTCACAACTCAGGAAATAATTGGTGGCTTTTGAAAAACTGCACTTAATTTGATAAAACAATGATTTGCAAATGTAATTTAATTTTTGTAGAATTTAGTCGTCACGTTTTATATATTTTTTTAATTTTTTTCTCAAGTATTACACAATTAGAAAACTAAAATTTTCAAAAATTCACAACTCGCAAAATAATTGGCTTATTTTTAAAAACTCTATTTAATTTGATAAAACGATGATTTGCAAATCTAATTTAATTTTTGTAGAATTTAGTCGACACGTTTTATATTTATTTTTAAATTTTTTGCTCGAGTATTACACAATTCGAAAACTAAAATTTTCAAAAATTCACAACTCGGGAAATAATTGATGGCTTTTCAAAAACTGCACTTAATTTGTTAAAACAATGATTTGCAAATCTAATTTAATTTTTGTAGAATTTAGTCGTCACGTTTTATATATTTTTTTTAATTTTTGCTCGAGTATTACACAACTAGAAAATTAAAATATTCAAAAATTCACAACTCAGGAAATAATTGGTGGATTTTCAAAAACTGCACTTAATTTGATAAAACGATGATTTGCAAAAGTATTTTAAGTTTTGAAGAATTTCGTCGACACGTTTTATATTTTCTATTTTTATTTTTTTGCTCGAGTATTACACAATTCGAAAATTAAAATTTTCAAAAATTCTTCCCAGACCAAAGTAACTGGCGAAAAAGTGTTTTAAGAAGTAATTAAAAATTCTTACTGACCTTGAAACTACAGGTAGTGCCACGGCTCCTTGGCTCTATATAACGAGCCGCCCCTGCTCCTGAGTATATTACTTTTTAATATACTGTGTCATTATTACAATTAAACGTATTAATTATCTTAATTAATTACAGTGCTGGAAGAAAATGCGGCATGGAATATGTAAATTTTACATAATGTGGAAACACTATGGATTAGTTTGGAAGTCGCGTTCGCATTTAATAAACTGTAATGTTGATTCACATAATTCATCTCTCGTAGAAAAGTAAATAGTGAACAAACAGTACAAAGTTGTGAGAGATTCAAATCATCCTCAAACACTGCAGCTAATTTATATTTGCTTAGTTATAAGGAAACTCTATTATTTATAATGCACGATATCTGAGTTGTATACAAGTCGGTTCTTTGCCTAAACTCGTAAACTAGCTCTCCGTGGATTATAGCTTTGTCTTCTGCACGGCCCTCTTTCTCTTTCACTTTTACCTCGCACGAATTGTTATTGTCCGTTTCGGCGACGACGTGAAGACTTGTTTAAAGGAGAACAAGGCATGGGAATTCAAGATGGTGTCTGTGTCTATAAAAATTTCGAGACCAGGTGTGCGAGCTCATTTGAACGCTAAATACATTTATTTCTACATAACTATTTATGCGTTTCACATTTGTGCTTATTTATTCGCGATGCATGTCGTATTTTAAAATCGATTTCAATACGCGATGCACTTGGCAACGAGAGCTTTATTGAAATAACTCGATTTTTCTTATTATGAGTTATTCAATTACGCACGAACTCCCATCTCGGATTTAATATGCCCTACTATTGTCAGGTAAATTAACTACCTACGAGATGAATATTTCTAATTTGGATTCGGAAAATATTTGATATAAGATGTTTGTGATATAGGATAGAATCGAAACGCTGAAGCGTAATTTAAATATAAATATATTTACACAACAAAATATAAATAAATAGTTCTAAGAAAATTTGGTTTACTTGATATAAAAAGTACATTTGGTAATACCGCGAAATATTTTTTGGGTTTTCCAACAAAATTGTGATGCAAAGACATGTCAAAATTTGTCATTATAAACATGTCTTTGTAGAGTATTTATATGTATATCCAAAACATGCTCTTAAAAGAATTTTGGGAAAGAGATTTGGATATTATAGTAGATAGTATCAAAGGTATTTATTTTATTATTTTACCTAACTGGTCATCGATCGCGAGATCCTTCAGCCGTATAGATTTGTGTATTTGTGTGTACATTAGGGTTGGAATTTTTCTTCGAAGATTTCTAATTTTCGAAGATTCGAAGCTTCAAGGATTTAGAGATAATTTTCGAAGATTGAAGTTTAGAAGTTGCGATGAAATTTAACTGTACGTATAAAGCAATATGCATAGTTAAGCTCCACTAATCTAGATGGTAAACAAGGCATATCAATTCAGCTTTCTTCTCTTATACGTTCCGTAGTTTTACTGTTACAGAATATACATGACACTGTGACAAGATAGGGAAAGATGTAGCGGTGGGTACGATAACTATGAATTAGTTATATTGTTTAATAAAGTTTACGGCGCATTGTCAACTTGATACTCGTTGAGCACTTAAGCGTACTCATGAGGTAAAACTGATGAAAACACAGTCGATCTTTGCTAAACTAAAGAATATTCTCAATTGCAACTCACTGACAAAAATTTACTGTTACTTTGCTATAGAGGCGGGTAACTCATGAGTGGGTCAACTCTTAAAAATGAGTTGCGGAGTCATTTGACTCCTGTGTAAATTTGCAGCTCAATTTGATTCATGTGTTTTTTTTCTTTTTTGATCTCATTTTTTAAAGAAACATTTTCTCACTTTTCCAACAGACTCCCGTAATCGACTCTTTATAATCGACTATTTTCACTGAGTCAACTCATTAAAAGGAATCATTTCACCCACCTCTTCTCTGCTAACGAGGAAATGTTTGTACCAAAAAAAATGTTTACTTTGTATCATTAATGGTATAGTATTAACAATCTTAGAAGCTTATTATTATTTTATCTATTAAGGCGGCTGCCTAAACCACCTATATGATCCTGTAAGTAGGTGTGTATGTACATGAATTTTATAAATTGCCAATGAATTATTGAAGAACTAAATATGCAATTTTTTTTATTGGCATGAAAAATCAATCGATCCCGGTTTGATTTCTATTATGAATATTTCCATTTATGCAACTTGTAACTGTCACTTGATATTTTTCAAGCGAGGTTTGTTAATTGACAGTTAAATTTTGTGTATTAACGAATATGCCACCATAAAAAAGAATTAAATTATTTTTAATATGATTGATATGGCATGTGAATTAAAGCCGGTTGACGGAAATGCGAAGGATGATTTATTATTTGTGAGTTATACCGGGTGGACCATTTAATGTGTTTTCAGGAAATATCTTCGAAACAAGAAACTTTAGAAAAAAATGACCCAAACAAAAAATGATTGTATTGAAGGGGGCCATAATAACATAATTTTATTTTTTTCATAGATGGCGCTGTTGTTGCTAAATCGAGGTCAACTTAGTTTTTTTTAATGGAAACCCCTACTTTTTATTACAGAATCAGAGTCCTTGTTAAAAAATGAGAAGAATTCACTCAGATAACTTTTTCGTCAGAGTGATAGATGGCGCTGTAATCACGAAAAGAAGTTGTTGCATTTGGACGCCTGCGTATTCGAACTTCGCGCGCATGTGTGTATGTGTGTGTGTGGTGTGTGTGTGTGTCAAAACATGACGTCGGCCGTATTTCCATGAATTACAATTTTAAATTGAAAAAAAGCTGGAAATAGCTGGATTTTGATGCTTTCTTTGACTGAACAAAAGAAAATTTAGTTTGGTAATCAGTCGGTCTTCTGCATTGACGGCGAAAACGTTACAATGGTGCGGTATACAATCGCGGAAAAGGCCGACATGATTTTCGTGTATGGTGAAGCTAGACGCAATGCACTTGATGCGTGTGGCTTGTATCCTGATCGAGATCATCCGAGTCACATGACTTTTCTTCGGATCGTCAACTCATTTGTGGACACTGGCAGCCTAAAACGAACCAGACATCGAAGACGCACCGTATCCCAGGAGAATGCCGAAGTTGATATTTTAGCTGCAGTTGCAGTCAAACCCAACATAAGTTCTTGTCAACTGGCGCGGAGTTCAGGCATCTCCAAAACGAGTGTTCTGCGAGTTCTTCATCGGCATAAATTTCATCCTTACCACGTATCGTTGCATCAAGAACTTCATGGCGACGACTTCCAACATCGAGTGCAGTTCTGCAATTGGGCTCAGCAGCAAATACGCAACAACCGGAACTTCGTTTCCATGATTCTATTCTCGGATGAAGCAAGTTTCACGAATCGTGGCCAAATCAACCGGCATAACATGCATTATTGGGCGGAGGAGAATCCACATTGGATCCGACAAGTGGACCATCAACGACCATGGAGCGTCAACGTTTGGTGCCGAGTTCTGGGAGATCACGTCATTGGCCCGTACTTCATCGACGGAAATCTGAATGCTGAAAAATACGGTGAAATTCTGACGGCTCATCTTCCTGCTTTACTCGAAGACGTCCCTCTGCTGACCCGATTGAGACTGTGGTATCAGCACGATGGCTGCCCTGCACATTTTGCCCGTGTCGTCCGAGATATTTTGAACCGCCAATTTCCGAACAAGTGGATTGGTCGTGGAGGTCCAGTGCCTTGGCCGGCACGTTCGCCGGACTTGACAGCGCCGGACTTTTTCCTGTGGGGATTGCTGAAGGACAAATGCTATGCCGACATACCGTCGACGCCTGATAACATGAAGGAGCGTATTCGCAATGCTTGTGCGAACATCAACAGAGACACCCTACGAGAAGTTCAGAGATCGTTTCAAACAAGGATCGCAAAATGTCTCGAGATGAACGGCCATCATTTTGAGCACCTGCTCTAGAGATGATTTCAAGTAAGTTAAACACAAGTGCGCGTCTACACACACTTCGACCCAATCGACTTCTTCTAACCTGCCATTTCTTTTCAGCTTCCTACAAATTACGCTCCAGCCGGACATCGACAACATCAACCTGCAGAGCGACATGAGGCTGCCAAATCTGTCAGCAGCGCTCACGCTGAGCCCAGAATATAAAAAGCAAAATTGAAGTTATTTGTTTAATTTGAAATTATTATAAATTTTGAAATATCAACTTGGAAATGGATCAAAATTATTTATTTTGCATTTCCAAGTCGGTCGATCATACAATTACACTCTTGAATAAAATACTAGTTAAGTTTACGTCACATTCATATCCTTTACAAAAATAATAACAAAATAATGTAACGAACATTATTGGTGATTTTAGACGGGCATGTTCGCGGGTGCGCACACACACACACGCGCACACACACACACATGCGCGCGAAGTTTGAATACGCAAGCGTCCAAATGCAACAACTTCTTTTCGCGATTACAGCGCCATCTATCACTCTGACTAAAAAGTTAGCTGAGTGAATTCTTCTCATTTTTTAACAAGGATTCTGATTCTGTAATAAAAAGTCCGGGTTTCCATTTAAAAAAACTAAGTTGACCTCGATTTAGCGACAACAGCGCCATCTATGAAAAAAACAAAATTATGTTATTATGGCCCCCTTCAAGACAATCATTTTTTGTTTGGGTCATTTTTTTTTAAAGTTTCTTGTTTCGAAGATATTTCCTGAAAACATATTAAATGGTCCACCCGGTATATTTTCAGATGAGATAATTATACTTTTACAACTTTTGACATATATTTATTATAATTACACATATTAATATTCGACACCTTCTGGTCTATTAACCTTCGGGGCTAATTTTAATTTTAACAAGACTACAAGAATTTTGTGACAAACATAAAATTAATAGTTGATGGTAAATAAAAGGCATGCATTATTGAATTTTTTAATTAACTAACAATAATATTAATTATTGGATTGATGAGGCTGTTACTTGGTGAAATTCCATAATATATGTGGTAAGTAAAACACGAGTGTTGAGAATTTTCTCAATTTTCCACTTTGTGGCGAAACATATGTCGCAGTGTTCGACATTAAAAATTTGTGAAAATTCTCAACACTCGTGTTTTACTTACCACAAATCATTTAAAACACATTCTCTACGTAAAAAGTACAATGTTTTAATAGTTATATATGCAACAAGTTAATAAAGTAATACTTTTTCCCACAAGTAAGTAAGTTTGATAATTTCTACAAATGGAAAAAGTTACTTTATTCACAAGTTTCATACAATAATTTCTCTACGACCATAGATTTAAGTAAATTTAAATCAAAGTCTGACAGCTTTTAACAGTCGGCGGAACTGATTGATATGAGCGAAGTGTTCATGACACACTTTGCACAAACGATTTTATGGCAGCGTTAAAAAATGGACCGCGATTGGCACCTTTTTAAAGCAAAATCATGAAAAAATGAACCGCCATGGCACTTTTTCCACGCTTTTTAAATGCTTCAGGAATCACATATTTTATAAACGCAATTTAAAGGAAAATGTGAATATTATAACATATACATACTTTCTACACTACGTACATGAGTATTTGGTGAGTCGGTTCATTTTTTGACCCCATTTTGGAACAAAGTTTACATCTACTGGTACTAGTACTGCGTTCGTTCCTCAAACTCGGTTCTCTGATTCTTGATGCTGGTCTCAGTAAGCGTAGGTGACGTAGGTGACTAGTTGGAAAGCCAGATTTTCCAAAAATTCCCTACTTCTGTCGGTATTAGAGCTATTACATTTGTGTATTGATGCGATCAATATTTAGTAACTAATAAAACAGTACCATTTTCCACCTTCGGGTATTTCTTGTACAATCTTAAGCAGCACAGAGCTTGTCAATTTTTTCGGGCACCTTTTATATTATTAAAATCCACAATCATCACGGGTATTCCCGTATTCTGGTCTATATTATCAGGATGATGTAGGCTTGATATCAATAATTTATTCTTATTGGCTTTGGGTTTGTAAGAGATGAGTATTTAATTTCTTCGAAAGCCAAACATACTGGATTTGACTGGACATGACTTTGCTGGACAAGTAAATTCTTCTCGTGACCTCCTTTTATCCTTATGTGGCTATAAATATTGGTTTATCAGAATAGAGTGATTCCAATAGCTCTATACTGGTAAACCAGTTGTCGGTGGTAACATTTCCATCACCGGTCACGATTTCATAGACATGTTCTGAAGCACCAAGATCGTATTTTGTGAGCATTTCTTTCGACCCATTGACACGAGCCTTTTTTGAGCGATTGCCAAATTATGTGGGATCCAACGCGAACAAATCCTTTTGACAACCAAATGTTTATGCAATATTGAATTTATGCTGGTTCTGCTGATGTCCAAGGATGCCTTAATCTCACGATAAGTCCCTTTACGATCTTGCATTTTGCGGTATCAATTCAAGCACAGCATCAATGTTTGCCGGAACAACAAGCGATTTTGGACGACCTTTATAAAATTCGCTGTTGAACAAACTATGGTCATGATTGAATTCGCTGAATCTTAGTTTATGGTGCTTCATCGCCAAATATCAAATTAAATTCATCGATGCACTTGAGTTAATCCACGACGAAAGTTGTAAAAAGTAATCGAACCAAAATGTTTGCGATTTAATTACCATTTTGGCCGAGATGAATTCTTCAAGGTACTGTAAACACAAATAGCGCTTGTATGTCAAAATGTTCTGCGTAAAAATACCATCAAAGATGTCAAACTTTACGGTAGAGACGTCAGTTGCCAGGTGGCAGCACTAGGGTTACCCAATCCCGAAATATAAAAGCCGACCCATGTCGGCAATGTAATCTTATACCAATCATACAATACAGCCTTGCAGAAGGCGGACATTTTAATTTTGCAATAACGTTGCATCCATGCTGCAACATTATTCCGCATCTATTCTGCAATATTGAAATCTTATAATGCAATATTTTGCAACCTGGCTGTATGTACTATATGGGAACTTTTCACCATTTTTGAAGTGAATTTTCACAATGTGAATGTATTATGTAAGCGTTTATTTTCCCGTTTTCGTTAAATGAATAGTTTTTGCTACTGTTAAAAAGTGAGTTTCATCTCCATCTTTGATAAATGAAAATTAGCGCGATGTTTGAAGTGAAACCTTTTAATGAAACTTTATAACTGCATTTATCTTCATTTCCTATAAAGCAACTTTGACATTCTCTAGATTAATTACCTTTCGCACAGGATAGTTTCTTTATTATGCCCCAAGCACTTAAACATAAACACATAATTCTTCAGATGTTATCTGCTTTCCCGCCAACGTACCGGTGAATCGAAAATCATAACCAGTTAAAATAAATAAAATAAAAATAACCAAATAAAATTTTCCGCCTCTCTAAACCTTGTGAGAAAAAAACATTTTTTCTAAGTTTTTTTTATTACCCTAAATAACCTTGAATGACCTTCACTCGATATTTGGGTTAAAAATATATGTGATTTTTTCAGATTTTTAGAACAGTTTTTTTGAATAAACCCTGTTTTTGGGATTTTTTGGTCATGCAGGGGGTTTTGATATGGCTTCGTTTAAGGGCTCAAGTTATTTAAAATTCCGTATTGGGTGGCATTTGGGCCATCTTAACCCGGAATGCCCTTGAACCCATAAATTTTATATACATTAAAACAATGATAGTAAAAAAAATAAAGTGGTGAAATGGGTGTCTGCAGATCTCCTCTTCGCGTCGGCCAGCAATCTCTACCCTCGGCCCAAAACCTACCACTTTACGCCCTTGACACTTTAATAAATTCTATTGCGCTTGTTATTTTTAATCTAAAATCATTTCACGCCATTTAGTGAATTAAGTCATGTATAAAATTCAAATAGGTTATGACTGGCTGTCATTTCATGCACGGTGAACAATATTTGTGTAATTGTTAATTCGATTAAAATTGAACGCTCATTCTGGTTTTATTATTTATGTTGGTCATCAAAATACAATTAATTTTAACATAAGAATAAATAATTGAAAATTATATAACCATTTATAATTGATAAAATTTAATAAATTATTCGTAAATTCGTAATATTTTACCACACTGCAGTCTGTCGATAGTATGTGCATGCCATGCGGTGAAATTGTTAAATGAAATCGCTGAATATAATTTATGCATTTGGAATACTGATAAAAACTCACACGTTACAATTGTAACGGTAATAACATTTTTAACAGTTTATGCTTCATTCTATTTGAAAGTTAGTGCTTACCTTAAATGCAGGATTTAAAATGGAAATCCATAACTGGTTGTTGATGAATATAATGAAAAAATTAAATACGATAAAATGGATGCAATGGTGACATCTATTGGTGTATTCTTATGTAGTTCAAAATTTCTCATTTACAAGTTGAAATTATTTTGAAAAAAACTGTTGAATCTGCGACCTAGAAATGAGAGTTGTCGGGTAATGGGTTAAATTGAAAATAAACCATAAAAATATAAATATATATGGAAATATGGAAATAAATATGATTATGATTATGATTACACCATCAAATCGGAAAAGTAATATGATGGCCGCATCACCATTAAAGTAAGAAATTGGATTACTTTATAAAGCTCTGCTTAATGATAATGCTTTATTATATTGTATCTTATATATACAACATCTTTATTTACAGAAATAAAACTACAAGAGTGAGTAAAAGAATGATAGACAGTATAACAATTTTATTTTTCCTGTTCATTGGCTATCGACCCGCGGTCTTTCAGCCTATTGTATCTTATTTTTAACAGTATGGCTAAAAAACTCCATTTTACTTTACACTATCCCAATCAGAAGAAACAGTACCGTATTTAATATTTCAACAAAATACAAGTAAATAACTGCACAATCTACAGAATCAATTTCCTTATATCGAATATTCGTTGCTGTATCATAAAACATTCATTCAGAAATTGAAGTAAATAAATGATGTGAAATATTTGAAGCGAAGTATTTTCGGTGCCGTGCAGTTTCTCAGCAACCAATCAATTTCCTCTCGAAACCAAGCATTAGACGTCCGATCACAATAATATAACTTTTACCTGGTTATCATAAATTGACGGATCATTGAATTATCCAGCAACGAGTAAAAGCCATCAAATACGGCGCAATCAATCCAATGTAAATATTGAAATTTATTTTATGCATTCATTTCGGTATTCAAATTTCGTCATTTTGAATATCACAATGACTATGAAATGCGGTGTATAAAATGTAAAATATCGCGTTTTGTAAAAATACAGGGCGGAAAATTTAAATATAATAGAGTACGAGTGGCTCGATGTCTGTGACGTTCTCCTTTCCTATTTGTTTTTCAATATCATATATTGCATTTATTCCCGAAGGAGGACAAAGTTTGATGGCTTCCAGACTCAAATATAAAAGTAAACTCATCAAATGGCGGTCTTCTGTAATAACATATCGGGGATCAACGAGAAATAACAAGGATAACAAATAAAATCCCACTCTATCTAATCCGCAAGGAATGAAATGTTTGCCTTTTTGAACGGACGGAAACGAATAAAATATACAATTTACAATGATGTAGACGTAATATAAAATCGAGGTTAAATATTAAATGAATAACTTTTGCGTATTTATAAGTTATTAGGTTAAAGCAGTTCTTGTAACTTTTGGATAAATATTCAGACCCCGCGATCACACTCTATTATTTTTTTTTTTAAATATAGAGCCCGTTTGAGTTCCATTTTGAAATGTTCACTGTTTCTTTAGAAAGCACGATGATATATTTTTTTCAAAATTTCAAGTTGGTGAGTTGATGATGAAAAATGCTAATGAAATTTATAAACAAATTAATAATAATTTGTTAATTTCAAAGCAGATTTTAAATAGGTACACCACAACATAGAATGACTCAAGATCTCCGAAGTCGACCTGTTGCATTTTTTTTAACAACTAATGGGTTTGACGATACAATTGTTTGAAGGTTTGCACGACCGACGTTTTTCGTGATTCCTTGCAAATTAAAACCGTGCATATTTTTATTTTTATTTGTTCCCCAAACATGACTTCCATTATTTCATATGTAAAATGCGTCTGCAAAATTTTAAAAATCGAAATCACCCATTAAAATTCAGTGTCTAGTTTGACGTGGAATGAGCGATATATACAAGAATTTACACATACAAGAAAAAAATCAGGCTACTTTTCGTCCCTATATAATTTAATAACTAAGCAATATCTAAAACATATGTAATAACATTTTATAATAATTAGGTTAACAGATGTATCATTGCGATTAAGTCATTATTTACCTATAAGGCAATATTATTAAGGAATGCGGTAGAAACATGATACGTCTTCTGCTGTCTAAGGCTGTTTCAGCATCCATTTTGGTGTCGTTTATTCTTAAATTACCTCCACTGAAAACGGATACCTGTTTTATTCAGTGAATACAAATATCATATTTAAATGCTCCTTGTAAGTATGGAAATGTTATATTTTTGAGATGCTAATATTTCATCGTCTTTATATCGAACCGATACATTTTTATGTATATATACAATGAATCGCTATTAACTGTACAATTATAAAATTTTGATACATAAAACAGTAGTCCGATTTGGTTCTTTGGTCTTATGGTTAAGTTTTGTAGATCAGACTTTCATTGATAACACCGGTTATTTAACCCTGCATCGGCAACCGGGGACGATATCGTCCTCCTGAATTTTTGGTAAAAAGTCCCGAAATGCTCGTTATTTGCTGTTCAAAAGAAAATGTTTGCGGCCATGTAATTAAATATTTCTGAAAAATACCTTCTGGAATATGTAGTTTAAGACATAATTGAAATTTTCCCGTCGATTTTATTTAATAATAAAATCCTCTCCAAGTAAATAACAATAGCCATTTATTCCATTTCAACTGTTAATACAGTACGTTTCCCCGGGAGTATTAAGCCTCTCAATAGAATATTCAAGCAACATATATACAGGTGTCTTTTCAAAGGATACCAACATAAGTCTACCGCATATTTATCTAAACGTCCGTTTGAGAGACTGCAAAATATAAATAAAACATTGATTGTATTTATACCTCTATTGTATTTTGACGTCGCCGCCTGACATTTACACTTTATATATTAATACCGGACCGTGGTTAACTTTAAAATGTTACAGAATGTCGTAATATTTAATCGGACGGTATAAATAGATTTCGTAAGACGAAAACTGCTTGCGATTCGTTTTCTTTAATAAAAGCGGAATAAATATTTCTGCTCGATTTTCTCACAGGACGCGCTCGATCTCTTATCTGCTGTAAAATCGCGAATGTGATGCATTTGGAAGAAACCGTTGGAATCGGTTTATGTTATGTAACTAATAATGATGGGATACTTTCTTCACATGCACATAAGGTATTGTAAATGATAGTCCTAATATCTTATTATGAGCGAAAATGTACGATACTTTTCACAATCTTACATACAATACTTAAAAACAACTACTTTTCTGGCTAATGCCACAAGGAATATTGATTTATACAACACATTATTTGCGGGTTAATTAGTTTTATTAAAATTCAATAATATTGAAATTTAGTGTCTAACTTAAATACTACGTGCAAGTCTAGAAACATAAATCACTTAACCATGAATAAAGAAAAAACACATACAATGCTTTTCAGCCTGAAAAATAACGACACTCATGATAACATGCATAAGCACCAGAAACAAAATGGATATTTTTACTATTCAACATAGACTCCATAAATCGAAAACAGGTACGAGGCATTCTTTAATAAGCTCCCAAGAAATGTTCAAAATCTGCAGTTTAAGAAATTCAAGAAATCACTAAAAACTTTTCTTGTAAAAAATCATATTACGATTTTAAAAGTTTTCCGATTAATGTTGATGTTAGCATATGACTTGATAGTATATTATATTTTTATTTGTATTATGATTAAATAGTGACATGATTTTAAAATATTCGTAGTGTCCCATGTACTTTATTATAGAACACGTATTTTACTTATTTACTGACCACTCTTAACTTCATGTACATGAATTATATTCAGTATTATTGTGTTAAATTTTCTGACGTATGTAAGGCTTGTCTGTCAAAAACATGAATAAATTACTACTACTACTACTACTACTGGTTATTTAGTGCCCTTGTGCAAATACAAATATATTCAAACAAACTTCTGCTATTTCGATAGCTGCGCTGTTTTTAACATGCAAAATATTGGTTTTGGCATTCCCTAGGCAAGTCCTATAAGAAATTGTTGAAAAACAGTACTGAAAAAGAATCTTGAAAAAAGTGCTGAGAAACAGTCTTTAAGAAAAGTTTTGAAGCAAGAAGTTCCGAAAAAAAGTCCTGAAAACAGTCCTGAATAAAAGACCCTAAGAAAATGTCCTGAGAAAAAGTACTGAAAGAATTCCAAAAAGTCCAAAAAAAGGGCTTTGAAAAAATGTCATAAAAAAACAGAAATGTCGCGAATAAAGAAATTCTTGAAAAAAAGTTCTGACAAAGAGTCTTGAAAAAATTCTAAAAGAAGAGTCCTCAAAATAAAGTCTTTAAAAAAGTCTACAAAAAAATTGTCCTAAAAACAGCTCTGAAAAGAAAGTCAAGAAGAAAAATCTTGAAAAAGCCCTGAAAAAAGTTCTGAGAAAAAATCCTTAAAAAGTCTTGAAATTTGTCCTAAAAAAGTACCTCGAAATAAAGTCTTAAAAAATCTTGAAAAATTAGTCCTTAAAAAAGTTCCGAAAACAATGTCCTGAAAGAGATGTTTTGAAAAGTCCTGAGCAAAGAATTCTTAAAAAAGGTCTTGAAAATAAAGTCTTCAAAAAAAGTCCTTAAAAAATGTAACTATAAAAATCCTTAAAAAAATCTTGCAAGAAATTCCATAAAAAGGTCCTAAAAAGACCCAAAATAAATTCTAAAAATGATTGCCCTCAAAAAAAATCCAAGGAGAGTTAGAAAAAGTATTTGGAAAAGGCATGACGAATTCTAGAAAAAAATCCTGAATATACTGGGTGTATCTGAATTCTAGTAGACCCCAAATATAATTTAATTTTTACTTTCTCCGTTACGAAGTATGAGAAAGTATTGCGATCGTGGTTTTTTTTTCAAAAATTTATTTTACGGAAATATCCATTTTGGGGTCCCTAGATTCCATTTCAACAATTTCTGGAAAAAAAATGTGTCTGTGTGTGGGTCTGGCTGTGCGCGCTGTATCTCAAAAACTAATAGAGCAATTGATATCAAACTGTGAACATACGTCTATTTGATAATCTGAAGAACTGAAAAGCTTTTGGTAAAATTTCGTACACCGGAAGTGGGTGTTTACCTTAACTGTTTTTTGTTTTTTGCCAATATTTTCCTAAATATGAAAAATATCACAAAAACATTTAGACAAACATTAAAGACAACAAAGAAATGAACATCTTTTGCATGAAAACATTTTTCAAAAAATCATTTTTATTCGAGAAAAAAATTTATTATTATTTTTTTAATTTTTGGTTTATAATTATGAAACGATAATAGTTACAGCAAATTTAATGCTAAAATGAACAACTTATAAAGAATAAGTTTTTTTTCGAAATCCCTTTAGTTTTTGAGTAAACTGAGTTTTTGAATTTGAAGTATAGCTTTTCCATCTTTCATAGTTCTGAGTTTACATAACGCTCGATGTACATTTAAAATATGATTTCAATTGAAAATAAACCACGGAAGCGTAAATATAAATGATACCATCAAGTCGGAGAAAGTAACATGATGACCACATCACCATTTTTTATATATATCTAAATGAAATTTAGATGGTGTTTTTAGAAAATAAAGTATGTCAACATGTGGGCTTTTAATAGAAATTAAATTTCCGGTTTAACCGAAAATTACCCTAACTTTCAAATGGAACCCCTGTATATTTTTATATAATTTAATTTGTCTCTAAATTCTGAGTTCATAGATGTATCATAAGTGACCTTTTAGTTGTTAGTTTTTTTTTGTTTAAAGTTTAAATCAGAAACTAACAACCAAAACTTCTGTAAACTCAGAATTTAGAGACGAATTAAATTACGTAAAAATATACAGGATGTTCCATTTGTAATAGAAAAGTTATTTCCGGTTAAATCGGAAGTGGAATTTTTATTTAAAGTCCACACATCGGCACACTTTATTCCCCAAAAACACCATACTAAATTTCATTAAGATATACTGGGTGTTTCAGACCACCCATACACCCCAAATATCTCGCGAAATACAATCGGATTTTTTTTTGGGCTCTATCATGTGATGTGAAATTTAAACCACCACCACTCCCCCCTGGGGCGGGGTGGGGGGTAACTTTGAAATCTTAAATAGGTACCCCTATTTTTTATAGCAGATTTGGCTTCTACTCTAAAATCTATTAGGTTTTTATTCGAAACATTTTTTTCGATCAGTAAAAAAAATTTTTTTTAAATTTTTGTTTTCGTTTTTAATTAAAAAAATCCTGTTTGTCGTTACAAACATTCATACATTACCACAATGGAAAAGAATAGAATGGAATTTGATAATCAAATTGATTTTTAATCGTTTCTACGATTTTTTTTACAAAGAATTTTTTTTTTGCTTATATATCTGACATAAAATTACGAATGTCTTCAATCAACGCCTTATTTAAGAGATGACTACGTAAAAAATGACATAATCTATCATTTGATGCGAGAAATAAATATAATTCAATAAATGTTTTCGCTGAATATAGCGCCATCTGTCGCTCATCGAAAAAAATTTTTCGGATAAAAACCTAATATTTTTTAGCATATAATCCAAATCTGCAATAAAAAATAGGGGTTCCTATTTCAAAGTTACCCCCCTCCCGACCCAGGGGGGCGAGGGGCGGTTCACATTTCACACCACATGATAGGGCTCAAAAAATTTTTGGCCATATTTTTTTATCTCAATCCGATTCGTATTTCAGGAGATATTTGGGGTGAACGGGTGGTCTGAAATACCCTACATATAAAAATGCAAATGATATTTGGGGAATACCAGAATTTAGTTACCCCCGGTATAAGCTTCAAGCTTTTTATTCGCACTATTTTTTTGCGGGTGCTCACAGGGTTATTTTAGTTTAATTCCATTTATAATTTTCAAGTGCAAATATCTGCTATACCAAAATGACTTTATTTTGGATTATATATTATTATTGCAACATTAAATAAATAGGTATTAAATAGTACCTACGTTCATATTCTTAATCAATTATTCAAATTGAAAAATACACTTTGTCTTTCACTCTCGAAGTTGCGCGTTCAAAATACGAAATTTAACTGGCCATATCTTGGAAATCTGCACCCAACCATAATTACGCCCTAATCCGACAATCCTCAGATGTGCTGCTTGGAATTTGTGAAAATTAGGTAAACAATTGTGACAACAATAATTTTGAGTTTTGGCCGGGTTCTAGGGCGTTCCATTCCACTGTGCAAAGCCAGAATTCGAGTGTATATTATTCATTGTGCATTTTTAAAGTTTTTTTAATTATTGAATTGATAGCATAGTCAGTCCAGTACCGCAATAATGCCATCGCGTGACTGGGTTATTCGTTGGCGTTAAATTTTTGGTGGGATTTAGAATCCTAGGAAACTATGTCACATATTTTGGCTATTTTCCTAATCAAACACATTGAGTTAGTTTGACTATTAATTCCAAATTTTAGTACTCCATCCTTCAAATATCCAATCCCGATATTAAGTCGTGAAAAATTCTAACAATTTGATGATACAAAAACAATAGCCATTCTATATGATTGTGTAGCATAAGCTATTAATCGGAGGAATGGCGATAACGTCAGAACGGATTAGGGCATTGCCTCCCAGGAAATGAATTGACTTTACAAAGGAAGTTGAATTCCTGGGAAATTAGTACAAGCGTAGTCGTAGTGCTGTAAAACTGTTCGAAGCCAATCGACCCCATTTAATCTAACTCATGCAGACGCGACAACAACATCAACAATTCGGCGAGGTATTCAAGAGCACCTTGTTCCTAGCTACAGTTTATAAGTACTAAGAAGCTCATGAGGAGCTTTTAATTCCTCTAACAGTGCCGAACAAATCGTTGCTCCTCCACATACCTTGGCACAACATCGAGATATCTTCTTCGTTCCGGAGTACAAGATGGCACTAGTCGTCGTCACTTCGATCTGCCCTTAAGAACAACATTGCCAAGAGCTCAGCATACTGGTCCAAAGCAACCCCACAACAACTGCTACAGTTGAATTTTTATGAGGATTCCATACTGTCGTAAAAGTGTGAAATGAATTTCCTGGAAGGCCGAATCTCTACTCTTTCAGGTAATATTTGTCATTGGACCCCATTGGGCATTGGGCATTGGCAAAGAAATCATTTCCAACCATCTCACTCGCAGTTAAGAAAGGAAAGAATAATTCGGTCCCTCACACTTTACGGTCGCAGCTGTTACAACCGTTTTACAACAGTTTGGAATCCTTATAAAATATCAACTATAATATCACAGCCACATCGGAGTTGGCTTAACTGCCAAATTCTGCAACCGATTTCGCCCAGTTGTTTTAACATCATCTAGCTCCAGGTCAACAGCGTGTCATGCTGAAGACGAAAATTAAGAACGGGTACTTTTAGCTGCCTCTTCATGATAATAAACAATGATTGTTGTTAAATTATTTATAAAGATATAATTGAAACAAGTCTAAAGTAATGTAGTCTACTTTTTGGAGCAAATCTGTAATTTATACCGAGGCGGAGATAAGTTCGTAGTCCTAATTGGATTAATTACATTCCAAGAAACTTTAAAACAAATGACACGTCAAAGTTTTAGGGATAATTTACGTAAAAGTAAAATAATAAGAACTGCATAAAAACGATTAATTACAAAATTTAATGCAAAACGGGAATCCCAGTCATGCTCAGTTTTAATAGGTTTCCTTAATCAAATTACGCGAGCTTAATGATATCCATTGAACTAATACAACGTTAATTATAAATAAACAGTACGAACTTAAATTAATTATATTCTAAATGTATCGAGAATTTCAACCCCCTCAATATATACACGGAACACCCCGGAAACTTCCAACACCGGACAATTAATATATAGCCAACAAAAGTTGCCCCCGGGCACTCACAAAACTTCCCCTTGAACAAATTAAACTGTTACTCTTAAAGTTTTAATCATACAATAATAATCATATTTAATTAAAATCTCAATTGGATTTTTAATTGCCATTTTAATTAACATGATGCGATACGGATGAGTCGCTCGATATCATCGTGTGTTTGATATTCATTAAAATTTGTTACCTTAACCAGTTTAAATCATTCATTAAAAAAAAACATCGTTAATTAGAAAGAAATGCACTGCCGTAGAACGTCGAGTGGCATTTCAAACTAGCACCGTATTGATTTTTGTTTGCCCTTTTGATGAAACTTTTACTTTGTTTTATTTCTATCAACATAATGCCGTTCAGAAGAATTAGCAAGGGTTGGTTAATATAATATTACTGCCGGTGTTAGGCGAATACTGAAAAGGTGGTGTAATTATTAAATGATAATTTAAGTAATATAAGGTGTGAGCTATATGAGTTAGCCATGCATGAGAGAGAGAAAAACATAGCAATCTTGTCTGAGATTAATTTATTTTTCTAATTTCCAATCTAGTCTCATGACGTAATAATATGCGACATACCTCATTTAAATACAAGAAAACGAAATGTAGCCTGAATATATGAATATTCAACCTGTTCGTTAATCTGCAAGTAAAAAATTAAGTCTTACTAAGACTATAAACAAATAACTTATTGAAACAACTACTTCCCTGGCTGATGCCACGCCGGATATTGAATGATACAAAAGAAATTTGCATGTTATTACTAGTACTACTAGATAATAACATTGGTTTAAGATCGTTTATTTCTACATACAAGACTAACTAATGCAGATTAACGAACAGGTTGAATATTCATATATTCAGGCTACATTTCGTTTTCTTGTATTTATCTAATGCTTTCTGCAACAAGTAAAGTTGTTTCTAATTTGTATACCTCATTCATCTCACAGCCAACTCTAAAACAAAATTTTGTAGCTCACGCGATATAAAAATGTGCATTTAAAACAGCCGAGAACCCGGTTTTGCGAGTGACTAGAAATGTACGTAAAACTTTGCAAGTGGATAATAATTTATTTACCTTCACCATGAATATGATCTTTATATTTATAATATTATTAAACATGTAACGTCAGTTGAATCGTGACAGTCCGCGATAATTCTGAATAACTCTGCGGTGAAATATAATTAAAGATCGTTTCAGACACGCTTACGCGTGAAATTTTTTTCACGGTTGTCATCTTGTACTATGTAGGTAAATATTGCTCTTTATTATACATGAAACTATGAAAATTTGAAGCCAGTGCAAGCTGAAGGTGACTCTTGCATTTTTTTACTTAAGCCTAGTAACGTAAATTAACATCGGACAAGTGACAAGTGTCAGCATTCAAAAAAAATATTGTCACTAATTTTATAAACTTTCTTGTACTTGCATTTTTCAGTCCTTATTGTAAGTATAATGAAATAAAACTAAGATTAGATACATTTTGCACGGTGTACAGAAATTTTCTTGGCATTAAAAATAATTACATTCTTTTTTCCTGAGAGGTCATTAAGAGCACTTAGAAATAACTATTCGTTTATAAATAACTAGCTACGAAACATATGGCCTCATTATCAAATAATGTAAAATCGTATATAATAACATGTAATGCCAGTTACCGTTATGAATTTTAAATTTCCCACCAGCTCGTAAAACACACAGACACACATGCATTATATTGTTACACATTCACCGAACGTATGTTTATTTTTAACCCGAAATGAAAATGAAATGTTGCGTGTTGCAAATCCGAGGAAATGTATTGCCTCGAAACGAGCCAGATTGCTTTAAGGTTTATTTACACGAAGCTAAATGATTTATATGTATATCGCAGTATCTAATTATAATTCGATTTGTATAACGCGTATAAATTTAGTTTGCATGTGCAGCTCGAAAATCAAGTTTTAATGATGCCGGAGTGTTTTAAAACTTATAATTAGCAATCGATACTCGTATCAGATATTTGCTCTTTTATTATTCAAGGGGCAAGCAATTACAACGATCTGATATTTTATAAATGACTCATAACTTATGAATCGGATGTTAGGTAATTATGTTTTGTATGTAATGAGTGTGGGTATATATTATATCATGAGAAATTAATTTCGTTGGTTACTTTACTATCATCGAAACGTATCAATAATAAACGCCTAGTAATTGAAGCTTAATGCAATTTAAAAAAATTACAAGTTATATGTAGGGAAGTAACTTGTTGGAAAAAATTTGAAGAATAATTCTCATATTAGGAAATCCAACCAAAAAGAAGCTGTTAATAATAATAATAACAATAAGTCATCTATTTAGCAAAAGCCGAGCTTTCGTAAATGTTGATTTGCTTCTTCAGGGATAACACTAGAAATTTAATACAAAATTAGCTACGTTGTATTTTTTTTTATCGCATGTCCTCGAGTGCATTTGATTCACTATTGCTTAACATGGAGCCTTTGATATTACTTCAAACCAAGGACTTGTTCGATGAGAATGATGAAGATGATGTGTTTGAACTAGATCGCGACATATTTTTAACAGTAACAGTGTGGTAAACGTGTACGCGGCCTCATCAAAATCTAGAAATCATTAAAGCAATTAGACTATCAGTTGGAAGAAGAAGTTTGCAAACCTATACCTATAGAACCAGAAGAAGAAATTAGACAGATTTTTAAGTAATATGAAAAGATAAAGATTGATGGTTAAAATAAGAAACGATACATGCAGAGAATAATCCAATACAATACCCATAAAGACGACTATTGAATAAAATTAATAAACTTGGTTTGGATATGTACACAGGATAGAAAAATAACGCAACCGAAGAAAGTGTTGTAAGCTGGAGAGCTAATAAAAAACCGCCATTTAGTTTTTAGCAAGGGAATCGTAACCATTTTATAGTGTGTCAAAAATACATTCATTCTAAGTCTATTTGCAAATTTTAAAGACAATTCCTGTTATTTTTGTGCCAATTTAGAGAAGTATTTTTGTTTTTGTTTAATAGTTATAAAACAGAGTTTATAACTAAGTTTTGCTGATTTTATATAGTTAAGCATACTCTACTGATTATAATTCCATAAGTAAAATAAAGAAGTTATATAAAAAACAAAAATTATTTCAATTTGAAAATGGTCTGCGTATGTAGTCCGCGTGACCACTGTTGTCTCGTTTTGATGCGCGACCACTGCAGGGTTAAAAAAATGGTGATGTGGCCATCATGTTACTTGATGGTATCATTTATATTTACGCTTTCATGGTTTATTTTCAATTGAAATCATATTTTAAATGTACATCGAGCGTTGCGTAAACTCGGATAAAACTGACGTTTAAAACGTCAAAATTATGAAAGATGGAAAAATTGTACTTCAAATTAAAAAACTCAGTTTACTCGAAAACCAAAGAGATTTCGAAAAAAACTTATTCTTTATAAATTGTTCATTTTAGCATTCTCTACAATTATTATTAACATAAATTTGCTGTAACTATTTTCGTTTTATAATTATGAACCAAAAATTAAAAAATAATAATAAATTTTTTTCTCGAATAAAAATGATTTTATGAAAAATGTTTTCAAGCAAAAGATGTTAATTTCTTTGTTGTCTTCAAAGTTTGTTTAAATGTTTTTGTGATATTTTTCATATTTAAGAAAATATTGGCAAAAAACAAAAAATAGTTAAGGTAAACGCCCACTTCCGGTGTACGAAATTTCACCAAAAGCTTGTCAGTTCTTCAGATTATCAAATAAGACGGATGTTCAAAGTTTCAAATCAATTGCTTTATTAGTTTTTAAAATACAGCGCGCACAGACAGACACACACACACTCACACACACAGACACACACACACACACACAGAGACACACACACACACACACAGACACACACACACACACACACACACACACACACACACACACACACACACACACACACACACACACACACACACACACACACACAGAGACACACACACACAGAGAGACACAAAAAAAAATTCCAGAAATTGTTGAAATGGTATCTAGGGACCCCAAAACGGATATTTCCGTAAAAAAAATTTTTGAAAAAAAAATCACGATCACAATACTTTCTCGTACCTCGTAACGGAGAAAGTAAAAATGGTGATGTGGCCATCATGTTACTTACTCCGACTTGATGGTATCATTTATATTTACGCTTTCGTGGTTTATTTTCAATTTAAACCATATTTTAAATGTACATCGAGCGTTGTATAAACTCGGATGAAACTGACGTTTAAAACGTCAAAATTGTGAAATATTATACTTCAAATTCAAAAATTCAGTTTTCTCAAAAACTAAATGTATTTAAAAAAAACGTATTCTTTATAAGTTGTTCATTTTAGCATTCTCTACATTATTAACATAATTTTTTTCTCGAATAAAAATGATTTTATGAAAAATGTTTTCAAGCAAAAGATGTTAATTTCTTTGTTGTCTTCAATGTTTGTTTAAATGTTTTTGTGATATTTTTCATATTTAAGAAAATATTGGCAAAAAACAGTTAAGGTAAACACCCACTTCCGGTGTACGAAATTTTACCAAAAGCTTTTCAGTTCTTCAGATTATCAAATAAGAATTCAAAGTTTCATATCAATTGCTCAATTAGTTTTCGAGATACGGCGCGCACAGATAAACACACACACACAAACACACAGACACAACATTTTTTTTTCCAGAAATTGTTGAAATGGCATCTAGGGACCCCAAAACGGATATTTCCATAAAAAAAAATTTTGAAAAAAAATCACGATCACAATACTTTCTCGTACTTCGTAACGAAGAAAGTAAAAAAGGCCGTGTAATATCCATATGATACTTGGGTAATATGATCAGCCTTATGTGTTTATAAATGCATAAATAACGTATATTATTTATTAGTTGTTGATAAAGTATATATTACGATAGTTTTTCGTATTTTTGCTTTTTGATCATTTTTCCTCAAGGCATCGCCAATGGTAGTATGATTTTTTTGCCAAATTAACTAATATTAATTAGCATTTCAGATGTTCGAATCGTCAAGTTTAGGAGAAGTCTACATTATTTTTAGCTAAATTAAAAATTGAATCTTAAATGTTTTTTCAGTAAAAAAAATAGCAAAGCTATAAAAATAATATTTATAATTCAGGGTGCGGTATTAAAACTTTTAATTCTCAATGGGGCGTGTTGCTGCCAGCCAGTTTTAATGGATACCTTTGCACTAATTTTTTAACGGTTGTATTAAATTTTTGATTTTTCAGTTCATCTTTCGAGTATTGTGGATTTAATATAAGTTACAAATGAAAAAAATTGGCAGTATTATTTTTCGATCTATTTCTTTAATTCTTTAATAAAATTTGTTTTTTTCTATAACTAACATAGGAATGCCGCGCAATTTTTCTTTTTTTGGAAAATGTGTCGCGAGAGTAAAAATACTAATCTATCATAAAAAGCAGATTTTATTATGTCTTGTCGGCCTGCGAGTCGGTTGGACTTTCTACCTGGACCTATACACCATCGTCATTGGTCGCTGGGTGGCCGGTCCTACTATCTTCGTTTCGAAATTTAATTTTAGGTGGGGATGGACTGCGACTCCATTTTTTCCAAAAGTGTCGACAAGACGACCCCGATTCCCAGCCACGAGTGGCAGGGATGGTATTAAAGGAGAACGATGGTGAGGAGGTTTGTGGCTTAACTCTTCTCAGTCATAAAAATGCTTTGGTCAAAAGACCAGCGCGCCAGTGTGTGATTCTCGCAAGCTACGCCTAAGCGTTGTGCCGATTAAACTTCACTAACCTCACGTATGTTACCCGGGATATCACCTTCGACTCGATCCGGAGGTATCGCTACCTGTATCGTCAAACGACTGGTCATAAAGCAATTTTCTCCTCACTGGCATGTTCCGGGCCTGTATCCCCAGCGACTACCTTTCCCCAACGGTAGGAGGCTTTCAAGGTCACTATCTAAAAAAATCTCCAAATCCCTCCTTTCCATTCTTCTACCAATCCAATCCATCTTCCTGTTTAATACCATTAGCAAAGTTTTAAAACGCCTGGTTATTGAACAGTTCGGAACCATCAGCATCAGAATAGCTTCTGTACTGGAAGTTCCATTGACTAAGACACTTCCCATAGTAGTGAATGCTGACAACAACAACAACAAGCCCACTGCAACTGTCGTCTTTAATATCACAGTGAGTTAATTTATGAACTCTCTGCATCAGCATCATTAAATATTTTCTTTCCCCCCGCTAGGACTCTTTTACTCTCACCTCTGGAGTTCTTTTTTCCACTCTCTACTCTCTATTTATTCACGAAATCCTTTCTCCCTCTTAAAATAGTCTGACTGTTGGGTACTTCTTCTGTCGGAACTCGGAGATGGTGGTATAATGCAGTTAATACATACAAACTTAAAATTTAAAAAAATTTCAAATTTAAATTATCTCTCACGAGAGAAGGACTGTGCAATAGCTGTGGGTTTTCTACACGATTACAATCTGTTAACTATAATAATATACCGTTCACCGGATGGGAATTTCGATATATTTCTAGCCATAGTAACTCAGCTATTAGACAACATAGACTTGAGAAAAAACATTCTATTGGAGGGTGATTTTAATGTACGTTTTAATACTGTTGATGAGAAACCCACCAACCTATGCAAACAAATGGAATCATACGGCTTGATCGGTTAGGTAAAGTTTTGTACCAGGAAAAAAACAGCCTGAATAACGTCTTCTCTAACATAAATGTATCTGACATTGAGACACACCTTGCTGAAACTGGTTTATCGGATCACACTGACATGTCAGTCAAATGGAAAATAGATCTTGTCCCGCCCAAACCTTAATTTAAATGCATCCACCCTTATACCCGAGGGGGCATTTTTGAATTTCACAATTCACTTGAAAATATAAACTGGAACTTTATCGAAACCGACCAATACTCACAAATATACTCTAGCCCTTCCCTTTATCCGTTTCAAGAAACAGCTTATCACGCAGTTCAGTGGAATGTTAAAACAAATAATTGCTCGAAAAGAGCCTCATCCAAAAGAGCTCAAGAAGCGCCATCTCGAACATCACACTACCTCACTTTCACCCCCACTTCCCAGTACACAACAATGTGAGAACATACCAGCGCGCCGAAGCGTCTAGCTTTTCGATTTCGGAGCCTCCGCTTATGGGCTAATCATGTCCCAACCAAAACACTTAAACAAACAAGTCTTAAGAGGCACGAAGACTACAACAGACCCTTAAACCCCTGCGATAAGAGAAAGAGAGAGCGCAGCGCGCATTTACGATGCTATCTTTTCAGAAGGCCACTCGATCGCCGCGACAGATCATTCAGTATATCGAATTCATCATGTAAAGCTTCATTTCCATCCTTACAAAATGATTGAGGTCCAACAACGCAACTTAATTTGGTTGCATTGGAAACAGCAAGTAATTTACCTCACGATATTTTTGTTTCACTTCCACTTATAAAGATGTATTCATAAGTAGAATATGCGTGATCAAGAGTAGGAAATATTTGACCTAATTTTTTCGGGAAGGACAATTGCTTGGTTACCGTGTATTCAGAACGTTACTAGGAAAATATTTAAAAAAAATTGTGACAGCTATTGAAAATACAAATCGGATTTCAGCAAGAAGGGGCTACGGCCCATACATCGCGAATTCGAATGTATGTTTTGAGACAAACCTTCCCTAGGTTCTCTTCACGATAGGTAATATTTTTGGCCGATACGCTCGCCAGATTTAGCCCCTTGCTTTTATTTTCTTAGGGGCTACCTCAAATATATTGTTTACAATAACCGTACCACAATCCTGAAATCTTTAAAGAAAAATATTCGTGACGATTCTATACTGGAGATAATTGACCGAATCCTTAGAAATCGGTTAAATCACTGCATCGATCATTTCTTCAACATCTGAGACTGACTAACGCGGCAGACAGAGACACACAGCCTGTGTATTGATAACATTTTTAGTTTAGCAGAAAATGATGTAAGAGTCAAAACTAATGGAAATTAAAAACTAAAAATTGTGAAACAAAAGCAAGAATTTTATTTTATCAATACCTAATAATGCATTATTATTATTATATATGCTAGATATAAATGAATCTAAAATATGTATAATTATAAGTTTAGCCGATTACAGAAGAGATGGCGCCACGACCCATATTAATTAGTTTAATATACGAAACCTATTAGCTGCGCAGTTTACAAAATCTAATTTAATATTGTTTAAACATCTTTATTATCCTCAAACCACAAAACTTCCTGTAAACCATTTCAATGCACATAAATTAATCCAGCACCTACCTTTGCAGCAGCATTCTAATGAAAGAAATTTTATTGGTATGATTATGTTAAAAACTTTGAAATTAAGTTGTAATTTAGAAAGTAATAAAAGCAATTACTTCCGCCCACAGTTTACAGCCAATTATTACAGCGATAAAGTATACAGAAAACACTCACACATACGCACATAATAACACCATGAATCATTTACAGTGTAATGCTGCATTAATAAAAGTGTTGGCCAGTTAGAGGAACAGGTATCCTCAGATGATTCCATCTATGGCAGATTATGTTTCTCAAGTGCATTCCAGAAGTCAATTCCGTTTTAAAAGCACGATGATGGCACCATATTTCTTCACGAGCACTTTAGGTCAAGTCAAACAAATGGAAATTCGTTTCGACGTTTACAGTTGAATACATGCTAAAATTACGAATTGTAATTAGTAATTAGCAGTGAAATGGTGTTATTTTATTCCATTAATGGTAAGTAGTACATATGAATAGTTAAACTTATTTGCAATTATTACCAATTATACATACCGTGTGCCCAAGATGCAATTTTCAATTTCAGTTTGTATCTCTATTATTGAATTTTAACGGTCAGAATAAAATTTAAATAATTCCTTTACCTTGTAGCATTATTTTCGAAGTTTTTAAATCAGAATATTTACAAACTACTACTGCAATATTACTATTACTGTTCACAGGGATTCCTAGAGCGAATCAACAAGCGCGTTAAAGTTCAAGGACATCATTTTGAGCATTTAATTTAATTAACAACCCCGATGGAAAGAAGTGAGACGCAACTTTTTATCTATGCTAAATTTATTTTTTGCCATTATAGTGCCATCTGTTAAGAAATAAAAATAATGTTTCAATAAAAACTTATGTATTTTTTTCCGTAAAATCCGATTCTGTAATTATTTGAAATATCAAAGTTGCCCCCGCTCCACTGAAGGTTAGAACAGAATGATTTCGCCTTCATTTTTGGTCTGGGAACGTTCTTTGGTACAACGAGTATTTTTCGAGTTATTTTGATTCGTCAGGTTAATTGATACACCCGTTATACTTACAGGAGAACTGGAAAGGTGTCCCAAACTTACACCGGTTTACCGTACTGGTTTTTCTATTAAATCACGGAAAGGTTAGATCTGTCATTTTGACATTTCAAGCTTGCATCAACGTGAGCAGTTGTAACGTAATTAGTAGGCCTTTTAGTTTTATGGCCCTAGGGTATTATGCACAACATAATGTACCTTGTATTCTGGTGATAAATACACAATATTATAATAGTAAAACATAACTAAATATATATTGAACAGTGTTTTATTTGTTTCCAGGGGTGGCTCGTTAAATACCTGTAGTTTCATGCTCAAATAAATCGTTCGTTTTTTCTTCAAAAAAGGAGGGGGGGGGGGGGCTATATTGTATAATTGGTGCTACCGTCAACATGTTCCACGAGCCACCACTGAAATTAAATACAGTTTTTAAAAATCCACGAGTTGTGAATTTTTGAAAATTTTAGTTTTCGAATTGTGTAATACTCGCGCAAAAAAAAATATAAAACGTGTCGACAAAATTCTGCAAAAATTAAAATACATTTAAAAATCATAGTTTTATCAAACTAAGTGCAGTTTTTGAAAATCCACCAATTATTTCGCGAGTTGTGAATTTTTGAAAATTTTAATTTTCGAATTGTGTAATACTCGCGCAAAAAATAAAAAAAAAATATAAAACGTATCGACAAAATTCTGAAAAAAATAAAATACATTTGAAAATCATCGTTTTATCAAACCAAGTGCAGTTTTTGAAAATCCACCAATTATTTCGCGAGTTGTGAATTTTTGAAAATTTTAATTTTCAAATTGTGTAATACTCGAGCAAAAAATGAAAAAAAAAATATAAAATGTGTCGACAAAATTCTGCAAAAATTAAAATACATTTGAAAATCATCGTTTTATCAAACTAAGTGCAGTTTTTGAAAATCCACCAATTATTTCGCGAGTTGTGAATTTTTGAAAATTTTAGTTTTCGAATTGTGTAATACTCGAGCAAAAAATTTAAAAAAAATATAAAACGTGTCGACTAAATTCTACAAAAATTAAACTAGATTTTTAAATCATTATTCTATCAAGATAAGTGCAGTTTTCGAAAATCCACCAATTATTTCACGAGTTGTGAATTTTTGAAAATGTTAGTTTTCGAATTGTGTACTACTCGAGGGAAAATTTAAAAAAATATATAAAACGTGTCGACTAAATTCTACAAAAATTAAATTAAATTTGCAAATCATCGTTTTGTCGAATTAAATAGAGTTTTTAAAAATCCACCAATTATTTCGCGTGTTGTGAATTTTTGAAAATTTTAGTTTTCGAATTGTGTAATACTCGAGCAAAAATTTAAAAAAATATATAAAACGTGTGGACGAAATTCTACAAAAATAAATTAGGTTTGCGAATCATCGTTTTATCAAATTAAATAGAGTTTTTGAAAATCCGCCAATTATTTCGCGAGTTGTGAATTTTTGAAAATTTCAGTTTTTTAATTGTGTAATACTCTAGCAAAAAATAAAAAAAATATAAAATGTGTCGACTAAATTCTACAAAAATTAAGTTGGATTTGGAAATCATCGTTTTATCAACCTAAATGGAGTATTTGAAAATCCAACGATTATTTCGCGTGTTATAATTTTTTGAAAATATTAGTTTTCGGATTGTGTAATGCTCGAGCAAAAAAATAAGAAAAAAATATAAAACGTGTCCACTAAATTCTACAAAAATTAAACTAGATTTGCAAATCATTGTTTCATCAAATTGAATACAATTTTCGAAAATCCATCAATTATTTCGCGAGTTGTCAATTTTTGAAAATTTTAGTTTTCGAATTGTGTAATACTCGAGCAAAAATTAAAAAAAAATTATAAAACGTGTGGACGAAATTCTACAAAAATAAATTAGGTTTGCGAATCATCGTTTTATCAAATTAAACAGAGTTTTTGAAAATCCGCCAATTATTTCGCGAGTTGTGAATTTTTGAAAATTTCAGTTTTTTAATTGTGTAATACTCTAGCAAAAAATAAAAAAAATATAAAATGTGTCGACTAAATTCTACAAAAATTAAGTTGGATTTGGAAATCATCGTTTTATCAACCTAAATGGAGTATTTGAAAATCCAACGATTATTTCGCGTGTTATAATTTTTTGAAAATATTAGTTTTCGGATTGTGTAATGCTCGAGCAAAAAAATAAGAAAAAAATATAAAACGTGTCCACTAAATTCTACAAAAATTAAACTAGATTTGCAAATCATTGTTTCATCAAATTTAATACAATTTTCGAAAATCCATCAATTATTTCGCGAGTTGTCAATTTTTGAAAATTTTAGTTTTCGAATTGTGTACTACTCGAGTGAAAATTTAAAAAAATATATATAAAACGTGTCGACGAAATTCTACATAAATTAAATTAAATTTGCAAATCATCTTTTTATCAAATTGAATAGAGTTTTTGAAAATTTGCCAATTATTTCGCAAGTTGTGAATTTTTGAAAATTTTAGTTTTCGAATTGTGTACTACTCGAGGGAAAATTTAAAAAAATATATACAAAACGTGTCGACGAAATTCTACAAAAATTAAATTGGATTTGGAAATCGACGTTTTATCAAACTAAATAGAGTATTTGAAAATCCACCGATTATTACGCTAGTTGTGAATTTTAAAAAAATTTAGTTTTCGAATTGTGGAACACTTGAGCAAAAAAATCAAAAAAAAAAATATAAAACGTGTCGACTAAATTCTACAAAAATTAAACTAGATTTTCAAATCATTATTCTATCAAGATAAGTGCAGTTTTTGAAAATCCACCGATTATTTCACGTGTTGTGAATTTTTGAAAATTTTAGTTTTCGAATTGTGTAACACTCGATCAAAAAATAAAAGAAAATAATATAAAACGTGTCGACTAAATTCTACAAAAATTAAATTAGATTTGCAGATCATCGTTTTATCAAATTAAATAGAGTTTTTGAAAATATACCAATTATTTCGCGTATTATGAATTTTTGAAAATTTTAGTTTTCGAATTGTGTACTACTCGAGGGAAAATTAAAAAAAAATATAAAACGTGCCGACTAAATTCTACAAAAATTAAATTAGATTTGCGAATCATCGTTTTATCAAATTAAAAAGAGTTTTTGAAAATCTGCCAAATATTTCGCGTGTTGTGAATTTTTGAAAATTTTAGTTTTCGAATTGTGTAATACTCGAGCAAAAAATAAAAAAAAAATATAAAACGTGTCGACAAAATTCTGCAAAAATTAAAATACATTTGAAAATCATCGTTTTATTAAACTAAGTGCAGTTTTTGAAAATCCACCAATTATTTCGCGAGTTGTGAATTTTTGAAAATTTTAATTTTCGAATTGTGTAATATTCGCGCAAAATATAAGAAAGAAATATAAAACGTGTCGACAAAATTCTGCAAAAATTAAAATACATTCGAAAATCATCGTTTTATCAAACTAAGTGCAGTTTTTAAAAATCCACCAATTATTTTGAGAGTTGTGAATTTTTGAAAATTTTAGTTTTCGGTTTGTGTACTACTCGTGGGAAAATTTTAAAAATATATATAAAACATGTCGACTAAATTCTACAAAAATTAAATTGGATTTGAAAATCATCGTTTTATCAAACTAAGTGTAGTTTTTGAAAATCCACTAATTATTTCGCGAGTTGTGAATTTTTGAAAATTTTAGTTTTCGAATTGTGTAACACTCGAGCAAAAATTTAAAAAAATATATAAAACGTATCCACTAAATTCTACAAAAATTAAACTAGATTTGCAAATTATTGTTTTATCAAATTAAATACAGTTTTTGAAAATCCACCAATTATTTCGCGAGTTGTGTTTCCATGGTTACTTGTTCCCGATAAGCCTTTTATTAATTTAGTTTCATGATTACTTTCAGCGAGCCTGTTTAAATCAATACCTTAACAGATTAAATCTCGGAGATTAACTGTTTGACGCACACCGAATAAAGATTACTTTATATCCATTTTACGCTGATAAATAATAGATGACGCGAAATAGTTCCAGTGATTATGTCGGTTGTAAAGTTGCAGTAAATGTAAAAGAGTAATTTCGCCGGGGCCGAGTTTACATAAGGGCTGCAGGGTTGCGGAGGGGCGGGCGCGAGGAGGGTTGTAAGAGGGATACGGTGGTTTTGCTTATTCATGAGAAATGCTTTTAAAATGAAAATACTGCTCAAAAAGGAATAAAAAAACAAGCTCAACTTAAATAAGTTTACTTATTACTTGTTCTGAATAATTCGAGAATGGTGAAAAAGTTCGGGGGAAGTTCCCTTTTCTCGGGAGTGAGAAAGCGACGGAGACTCAAGAACAAGGAATGCACATTTTAATGCGCAAATTTAATCCCTTTACATCCACCTTAATGACGTTTTTAAATTAGGAAACAGCCAGTTAATGACAGTAACAATGCGGCTTCAGAAAGGATGATGGAATCTGAAGCTTTTAATGTAACAGTCATAAAAAGATATATTGTAAGGCTGTAAATAACTTATATTCATAAAATCATAAGTCAGTTTGATTTAAAGAACTTTATTTAATTCAGTGGCGGCTCGTGGAACATGTTGATGGTAGAGCCACTTATACAATATAGTCAGTTTACTCAAAAACCAAAGAGATTTCGAAAAAATCTTATTCTTTATAAGTTGTTCATTTTGGCATTATTTACAATTATTTTTAATGCAAATTTGCTCTAACTATGATCGTTTCATAATTACAAACCAAAAATGAAAAAAAAAAAATTATTCAATAAAAATGATTTTATGAAAAATATTAACAAAAGAAGTTCATTTCTTAGTTATCTTTAATATTTATTTGAATGTTTCCGTAATATTTTCCATATTAAAACAATTATTGGAAAAAAACAAAAAACGGTTAAGGTAACACTTCCGCCGTACGCAATTTTACCAAAAGCTTTTCAGTTTTTCGGATTGTCAAATAAGGCTTGTTTTTCATTTTTGAAAGAAATTTCACGATCACAATACTTTTTAGTACTTCATAATGAAGAAAGTAAAAACCTGAACAAAAGAGTCCTGAAAAAAGTCTTTATAAAAAGTCCAGATATATAGTCCTGAAGAGGCTTAAAAATAGAGTGCTGACAAAAAAATGTCCTGAAATAAGGTCCTAAAAAAAGACTTGAAAAATGTCTTGAAGATAAGCCCGAAAAAAAGTCCTGATAAAAATATTCCCGAAAAAATATTCCGGAAAAGCCTTGAAAAAAAATCTCGAAAAAAGGCTTGGAAAAGAGTACCGAAAAAAGCCTTGCAATAGTTCTGAAAAAATCTTGAAAATGTCCTGAATATAAAGTACTGAGAAAAGTCTTGGAAATAGCCTTGAAAGAAAGAAATAAAGTCCACGATCAAAGAGCAGGTGGCACTAAATTTGGTACTAACACTTCCTCAATTCTATTGCTCGAGTTTTCAACATTAATTAATCGTTTATCTATGGTCCTGATGCTTTTTTTTCAGTAAAAAAAAAATAAAAAAATAAATTCAAAAAAGTCCTCAAAATGTCCTGAAAATAGTTCGAAAGGCCTAAGAAAAATTTCTTGGAAAGAATCTTCCTGTAAAAGACCTGAAAAAGTCCTGAAAAGAAGTTCTAAAGAAGGGCCTGAAAAAACCCTAAAAACCTCGCCTGAAAAAGTCCTGAAAAAAAAACCATATAAAAGATTTGAAAAAGTTCTAAAAAGAGTTAAAGAAATCGTGGATGAAGTTCTGGAAATGAAAAAAATGTACTGTAAAAAGTCCTTAAAACAGTTGGCCAAAAGTCTCAAAAAAATTCCTGCAAAAGAATTCATAAAATAAAGTCTTGTAAAAAGGAGACAAAAAAAAAATCTTAAAAAAAATTATTGAAAAAACTCTTTAAAAAAAGTTCAGAAAACAATGGCCCGATAAAAATATCCTGAAAGAAAGACCTTAAAAAAATCCTGAAGAATAAAGTCCAAAAAAGAGTCCTAAGAAAAGGGTCCCCAAAAAAAATCCCTATAAAGACCCTGAAAAAGTCCTGAATATAAAGTACTGAGAAAAGTCTTAAAAAAAGCTTTGAAAATAAAATCTTGAAAAAAGAGAGCTAAAGAAAGTCAGTTAAAAAAAATTAAATAAATTTCAAAAAGTACTCAAAATGTCCTAAACTACCTCTAAAAAATTTTGAAAAAATCTTCTGTAAAATCCTGAAAAATACCTGAAAAAATCCCGAAAAGAAGTTCTATAGAAGGGCCTGAAAAAATCCCGAAAAACGTCGCGAAAACAGCCCTGAAAATGTCCTGAAAAAAAACCCTAAAAAAGATTTGAAAAAGTTCCAAAAAGAGTCTTAAAAAAGTTCTGGAAAAATAACCCGAAAAAATGTACTGCAAAAAGGCCTTAAAACAAAATTTTGGACAAAAATCTCGAAAACAGTCCTGAAAAAATTCCTGCAAAATAATCCAAAAAATAAAGTCTTAAAAAGTCCCGAAAAAAAGTATTGTAAAAAGGAGCCGAAAAAGAAAGTCTTAAAAAAAATTACTGAAAAAAGACTTGAACAAAAAGTTCTGAAAAGCATATCCCGATAAAAATTTCCTGAAAAATGAATTCCAGAAAATAGAAATCTGAGAAAAGGGTCCCGAAAAAATCCCCATAAAGGACCTGAAAAAAAGTTCTGAAAAATGCCCTGACAAATGGTCCTCAAAAAAATTGTCTTGAAAAACAAAGTTCTCAAAAAGAAACCTGGATAAAGTTCTCAAAAAATATTGAAAAGAGGTCTTAAAATAGAGAAGTCCTGGAAAAAAGAGAAAAACAAAACTCCAAAAAAAAATCCGGGTTAAAGTTTTCAAAAAATACTAAAAAAGAGGCCCTAGAATAGAAAAGTCCTGAAAAAAGGATCCCAAAAAACATTCCTATAAAGGACCTGAAAAAAAGTTCTGTAAAACAAAATTAAAAAAAAAACTTGGATAAAGTTTTTAAAAAATATTGAAAAAAGGTCTTAGAATAGAAAAGTCCTGGAAAAAAGAGTCCTGAGAAAAGGGTCCCGAAAATAATTCCTATAAAGTTCTGAAAAATACCCTGAAAAAAATTGTATTGAAAAATAAAATTGGGTATAAAGTTCTCAAAAACGCCCAAAAAAATACTGAAAAAAGGCATTAGAATAGAAAATTCGTGTTAAAAATCTTGAAAATGAAGTCCAGAATTTCATCTAGAAAAAGTTGCAAAAAAGTTGACAAGTCACCATGAGCAGTGGCGGCTCGTGGAACATGTTGATGATACCACTTATACAATATACCCCCTCTTTTTTGAAGAAAGAAAGAACGATTTATCTTCCTAGACCAAAGTAACTAGCGAAAATGTGTTTTAAGAATTAATTAAAAATTCTTGCTGAGCTTAAAACTACAGGTGATGCCATGGCTCCTTGGCTCTATATAACGAGCCGCCCCTGATTTAATTGATTGTATTTATTTCCTAAATCCTTGAAATTAAAATGTATTCTACAGAGGAAGAAATTTAAATGTTCAGATGGTAAAATCTTCATTATGAGGAGTTGCAGTTTTTTTAGCCTAGTGTTCTCCCATGTACACGTTTTAAATTCTATATCATATTTAAGTTTGTTTACAAAGATAACCATGGCAACTTTAACTAAATACTCTGTGATCAGTTTTAAACAATCCAATACATTAACATTACAGCCACCACCGTAAAAAGGTGATCCTGATGTATAGTCCGAACCGGGATGATATGACCTGTGAGACCTGTGTCTCTCTCCGTAGTTGCCAAGAAATTGGTGCGAGCAATAATATTTACATGTGTGAATAATATTTCAGCGGTTCTCGTCGAGACTATACTCCACCCACTTTCAGTCTTCGAACACCCTTTATAATTACCAAATTGCCACTGTTCGTTACGTTTGCCTGTACAGCTTTACATCATGCTCACCATGAAATTTAATTGGTTGTTCGTTTAAAAAAATAAATTCATCCCATTTCAATTAACATTTCAATATGTAACGTCGGCACAATTATATTTTAATCTTTGCAATATATTTTTTATCCGAATATAATCTCGATGTAGAATCGACCGATGTAATAATTATTCACAAACAAAAAAAACTGTACATATATGAAAATCCGCTATACCCCCCGTAATGGAATTATTGCATTTTAAAAGTATAAATTGCGTAATAGGAAAATAAATTCGTGATAAAAAAACAACAGAGTGGAATTGTCGGATGGTCGAGTGAGAGAGTTAGTTGATTCGTAATTTAATAAAAATTCAAATATTAATTTACGAGTTGAGTGCCGGATCCTGTTTATATTATAAACGGATTAGGATTGCAAATATCATAGACGAATGGATGGATAAACAGAAAAGAGAATCAAACTGGAATTCACTTAGACATTCTCCAAAGTGTCCATTATTTATTTTAGCAATTGAGTTTGCGAGTTTACAACGGTCCAATGCTAATCCCTTTATTTGCGAGGATAGTTACAAATATTAACGATTTGTGTATGTAATTCTAATTTCCGCGAAAACAAAGTTTTACCATCACAATACTTACATTTCTCGACTTTTGCAAAGCAAAATTGAGAATAAATTAATATTCGGCATTTTTTATACACATGTTGTTAAGTTGAATGTTTTATGGAAAGGGCTAAGACTTATATCAGCTTTATAGTTATTCTTGGTCCTATTTGCACCAATATAATTTTTGTTATGAATAAGTATACTCTGATCAATGGATCTTTGCGTGCACATCATAGATAGCCAATATTTTTATGCATTTGCTCTCTCTACGATAAGTTAAATTATCATATGTCAAAGGCGAAAAAACTCGGTCTTCGGTAATGACGCACACGCAAAGTTCCATTGATCAAACCATACTAACATTTAGTTGTATGATTGTAAATGTAATAATATACACTGTGTACATGAAGTAAGGAATAAATTCGATTGAAATTCAGGGCATTTTCTTTCAGAAAAATGCTCGGACACCTGTATTATTATTTTTTAACGCGCATTTTTTGAGATAAAATTCAAATGTACAGGGTGTCCCAAAATCGAGATACGACCCCTAAGTTAAAATTTTTAAATGTAAACCCTCATTTTTTTGTTGCATTTATGGATTCTACGTAAAATTCTGAGTTTTTTTCATGTGGCATACCCCCTGTTGATATTCAGCTGTTTTCGAAGAAATGGCGTTTAAAAAAGTACAACTATTTTATTTCTGGTAAAAGATAACATGGTTTCATCGAAACATTGGAATTAATAAGCAAAAATCATTATTTACTTAATGAAATGATTTTTCTTTATTAATTCCAATATTTCGATGAAACCATGTTATCTTTTACCAGAAATAAAATAGTACTTTTTTAAACGCCATTTCTTCAAAAACAGCGAAGTATCGACATAAGGTATGCTACATGAAAAATACTCAGAATTTTACGTAGAATTCATAAATGCAAGAAAAAATGGGGGTTCACATTTGAAAATTTTAACTTAGGGGTCGTATCTCAATTTTGGGACACCCTATAGATTTGAATTTTATCTCAAAAAATGGGCGTTAAAAAATAATAATACATGTATTCGAGCATTTTTCTGAAAGAAAATGTCTTGAATTTTAATCGAATTTATTCCTTACTTTATGTACGCAGTGTATACAACTAAATTTATTTATTTATTTATAATATCTAACGAATAATAAATCGATCGAACGCTTTTAATACTAAAAACTCACAGGCATTCTCTTTCGATGGAGAGAGTTTCATTCTGCAGAGATCAAAAGTAATAACATAAATTCAAATTTAAAATTATTAACAACATTAGTAATTTCATATACAAATATTATTTGCATTATTTATTACATGAGCCATGAACTATTCACGTTTATTATATGTGGAGCTGTGCAATGGACACCCTTGGGATGATGTTTTATTGGCTATTGAATTGATAATTTGTGTATCAATGGCCCGACATGATTTGGCTTATAAATTTGCCATGTGTCATCAAAAGATTCATTAATTCCATAATATAACGCCATAATTTGACGCTGATCGTAATCACGGCATTAATTTTGTTTTGTATACACCGTGTTTTTGCTTTTTAAGTTTTTAGTATGCAAATTATATTCCGATTTTAGAATAAATGAGATGAATTAATAACGTTAAATTGCAATATGTTTTGTACCGTATTCTATTTAATGATGATATTTTGAATATAACTTGCTTTTAAAATATTTGTGAATATTGCTTTTGTTTTTATATCGTATTTTCGTATTCTCAACATTGTGTTTTAATTGACTTGTCTAATGTTGCAAATAAATACTGTAATAGACCAAGAAAAAATCGATTCTATTTTATCTGACAACTTTAATTTAAATACAATTTATGTATAGATAGAACAAACAATAAATTTATTTTGTAATTTGAATGGTGAAACTAACCTATTACGAAGGAGTTTATAATAATCTCAATGTTTCCTTTACAAACAACTAAAATAAGCTCATTTATGAACTGGTGGATGCGCCGGGAACTTAAAATCATGTACTCGCCGTAGGTATTTTTATTGTCGCAAACACAGTAACATGAGATCTTACGAGAATATTTTTTATTGTCGCAAATATTCATCGAAATTTTTTTGGTACTCATGTATTACGCCGGAATACCATCAAAATAAAATAAAACTAAATTAACTTATATATCAACATCTTTATTGCAGACACTTTAACAATATAAAACAAAATAATTACAATTTGTATTTTGAAAAATTAGGTTAGTACGTCGTCTGTTTGGGCTATCTGCCCAAACTAAAACTACGAAAGTAAAACTACGAGTCGGTCCAAAAGGAGGGAGGAACATTAACCTCACTCCAATTTAAGCATAAGCACCAAATCGTTGCAACCGCTAACTCTAACTGGTAATTGAAGACAAGCTTGTTTTATGGTGGTTCGGCATCATACACAAGACCATTTTTTTTATTTCACCATTTTAAAGCTCCAGCAACCACCTATTTACGAAAAAATAGGAAATAACGTGTAGCATCCAGCGGAATAATATAAAAACAGACAATTTTGCGCTCGAGACAATCACCTCCGTAGGCAGTTACGATGAGTTCAAGCTAGGAGGTTTTAGTCCTCTACATCAGACTCTAGACAATCAGTTCCACCCTATGAACCCGCCTTTTAATCCACAAGACCCTAGATTTCAGTATACGTACCCGGATGCCTAGAGAATTAAATCAATTTGGTATGAGGAGACGATCTCGTATTGGCTTCCTTAAACATCCGCCCGAATGACAAAGAAGTCCACTTACCCCAGACACTAAGGGATGATATAACTCTGATTCTAAAGAATAAGGACCTCTTTCGAAGAAACGGTCCACCCACCCAGACGATCGTGCATACGATTAATACAGGACAACATATTTCAATTTCTCCAGTTCCTTATTGGTGGATGCTACCAAGTCGCACAGACGTTTTGAAAGGGAAATCGTCTCCTGGAATCTGGAGCTATTGAAAAATGTAATGAGTGCATAGGTCACCCTGGTTGTTCTAGTACATCAATTATCACCAAGCCGGACACCTAACCGATTGACGATCTTCTGCACTATATCAACCATGCTACGTTAATATTTAGAAAAGACGGCGTTTATCACCTCATTGTTAACAGTTACACAAAAAATGGCATTCGGACCTCGAAACGCCCTCGCAAACTCATTACCCTTATCTAGACGACATCAACACGACAACCCAGTACCTGAGAGAACTGTTCTTCCAACTAAGAAAATTCCACTTGCGGATTAACAGAGGAAAGTGTAATTTTGAATGTACAAATATAGCACTATATTACAAGTCGCAAGAGAACCCAGAGAAAGTATACGTCATCCATCGCCAAACCACCTGCAGCAACCCCTCACCTAGCTCATGAAGAAAGGGGCGAACTGAACGAACCCCATCTGGCTGCATTTTATCAACTAAAAGACGCTCTTACCATAATAGCAATTCAAGCCATCAACTTTGCGTACAGATAACTGTGCCTACGCTCTACTACAAGCGGGGGATAAATCGAACGACCTATTGAATACAGTTGAGCAGAACTATAACACCACCGAGGAAGAAGCACTCCCAATTGTATGGGCAATCCAAAAATTCAGAGGACACATCGAGGAGCTCCGCTATTATCCTCACAGACAACAGGCTATCATAATGGCTGATGTCTCGCTGGTCACTTAGTGGACGGCTATAAATGTGATCATTAACCACTTCGCGCCCATGCTGCTTTGATTTAATCCCAGGTTTGATTAAAAATTACTTCTTTGTTGTTGTTAACTTTTTCTACGAAATATGATATCACTGTCACAAACTTTCCCATTTATGCAAAAAAATATGAAAAAATATTCCATAGATAGCGCTACAGAAGTAATTTTTTTTGTACAATGTTTTTGTTTTCATTTTTCGCTTGTTGCCACATGTGGCGAACCTGGGCGTGAAGAGGTTAAAGATCCAACTCTCTAATCATGTGATTGGAAATACACTATAAAAACTCAACATATTAGCCATCCTGCTTTTCCGGCCCTTAACCAAAGATGTTACAGATTGAAATAAAACACTTTCACTTTTTTATACCACTATATTTTATTTATGTGACTAGTTTCGACCATTCGCTGGTCATTTTCAAACATAAGTAAATGCCACCAACATTACACATTCAAAGATATTGCCCTAAACCTGGTCAATAAAAAGACGCTATTGAAGTTCCGAGAAGACCAACATCGAGTCGAATAATTTAAAAAATCCACGGATCATTTGAGAGACCGACCACCCCGAAGAAACATCTAAATGGACAAACTGAAAATATATGAATACCAAACGCATCCTTAACTATTCTCCGGATATCGAGGCAGAGAAGTGACCGCTAGTTATGCCAAGCCATTAAAAATTCCACGACAACTGGCCATTATAGAGCCGAACGTACCATTCAAAAAATTATGCAACGTTACCATTGTCCTGGAATTTGTGCCAGCAATTTGAAATTTGTAAAACGTTATCAAGCCTGCCAAAAATACAAAGCCTCCAACTGTAACCTAACCGGACAGCCGTCTTCAAACATCCATTATGAAGAAACGATTTCATCGCGATCGACCTCTTTGATATATTTCGAGAGGGTCCTTCAAGAGAAAAATGGATGTTCATCGCCGGGGACACTACCTCCAGATGGATACAACTTTTTTTTCTGTGGGATGACTTGTCACTGGCATTTCGTTTCTTATTTCATGTTTCGTCGAGAACCACAACGACGTACTCTGGAGACGCCACAGCCCGCCACGTGACATCCAGGTCCGGTATTGTCAAACTGCTGCATCTCCGACGGTCGTCTAGGAATGGGCTCCTGCGTGAGGACCACCATCTTGACGTAATGCCGGCGCAAGGCTAACACTCTGTACCGGCCAAAGGGGTGCGTTTCTTCACTGCTTCACCTGCCAGCTACACTTATACGTGCAGCCCAATTTTGCTCTTCTGCCAGAGCCATCGACGACGTTCCGAAACCGCCATCCAGCCACCTACAGAAGTCGCCATGCTGATGCCGCGATCCAAAGTCGCTACCTGCGGAAGTCGGCGCCGAAGTCATCCAAATACCAGCCTGTCACCCATCCAGATACTGCTCCGGACGAGCAGTGCCAGTCTTCGCGAATCGACCGAGCCCTGCCGGGAACGAAGACATGTGTTATGTGTTGTATTTAATCTGGCTTAAACCCATCCTCTTTCCTGTGTTTTGCAACAATCCTCAGCGACGCCGTCACCTTGTAATTAACCAGCGGTCAACGTGGATCCCTTATAGACAAAGTATGCCTACTCTATGGCTTTTGTTTGTCAGTGAAATTATCCAGTTGGCCACTATTTTAGGCTGGTTTATCAATCGAGTCAAAAAGAAGGACCGCGATCTCAAAATCGGAGAACAGACTAAACTCAATGGGCAAGCAAACTATTTACCATCCGATTTACGGTGATCTCAACGTGCTGCATCTTTGCCTAACTCACGGCTGCCTACCTGACAATCCTGTAGGCTTTCAACATGGTCTACCCACCATCATACAAACTGAAGCTTTCCTGCCCGAAATTACCTCACGTTTGGCCTGTCTGTTCGAGACCCACCATAGTATCCAGGAACAACACGAGAAACGTCAGTACCAGAGAAAACAATACGTCGACCAGAAATGCTAACCCTTTCAAGAAAATTCGCCCGAATATCTTGTCTGGCTCAACAATCAGCAATGCCTCAAAACGAAGGTCGTCCCCGTGAACATTTAAAAGAGATGGACCATATATAATTTTGACAATCAGGGAGCCTGTTCCTACGAAGTCGCGTCCCGACGGGATATAAATAACCACCACCATGGTAGGCAACACCGCATATATTTATCACTTGCAATACATCCAGTTAGGAAAGCACCCGCCCCGCTCTTCCACTACCACTCTGTATAACTCAGGTCGCAGCGCTCTGTGGTTTCAAGGTCGTACCACGATTCCAACAACAAACCACTACGATTACAACCCCGATCAATTGTATTAAGTATGAAGAGTAATATCACAACTTGACAAAGCGCGATAAAATCCAAGCAAAACACAAAATTGGCTGTCGAATCCAAAACTGACGATTCCAACCAAGAGCAGATACAGTGTCGGCAGTTGCCCCAGCCACGAAAAACGCAGCTGCACCACTTACTTGGGCACAACGATGGCCAAAATGCCTAACGCACCAAACAGTTCAAAGATTATTGTCTCCAAAAAATATAAGATCATTGTCACTACGCAGTAGCTGAAATAGACTAACTCAACCGAAGCCACCGCCCAACGCTGGGCATAACGGTTGCTAAAAAGCCTATCCCGCCGATCAGTTCAAAGACTATTTTCCCCCCAAATTAAAAGATCATTGTCACTACGCAAAAGCTGAAGCAGACCAACTTTACCCTTGACATCGCGCAATTCAGGACACTAACCGAACAACCGTATATGAAATTCTAACATAGCATACTTGTCGCGGACTGCGAATTATTCCCACCCCACCATCCCATTTCTGCAAATTGACCAGGATTTTCGAGGACCTAAGAATTATCTCCCACACGCCGCTGCTACTGTTGCATCATGCTTCATGCCATATGCGTTAAGAACGACGTTCAAAACCTGAAATCATCATTGAAAGGTTTTACAAAAATAGCCAAAATGGTAGCGACAATGCTGCAATTGCTATTCACTGTCAAAACCACAGCTGACCACGCTGCCATAGATTAGACAGCGTTTCCACATCCTAGCCTTTACCATGACTTATCAAGTGAAACTGAATTCACACCATCTTAGCCAATGTGAACATAAACCCAGAGCAAAGTACGGATTCCAACGCAACGATTCGAATGCATAAAATCGCTGCTAGACAACAGTGGTAATCCAATACGATCCAGCATAGCAAGAGATAAATTACAAATGACGCAGAACGTTTTATTGCCTTACAGAGGTATCACTGCTCACTCCCAGTATCTCCTTCCACTAGCCGACCACACTTGCAGACACCACTCCTCTAACCTGTCCCTCTCTGTGGATGAACAACTAGTTATCCCTTACAATCGCTCCAGAGCCCTTGTCAGAAATCCAAAAAAGCTGGCCAAAATATGAAGGTGTCGTTCAATTTCGATGAAACATTTGATTATGGGGTTTTTGAGATCGCTGATTTCAAATCTGAAATCAAGTTTTTCAAAAACAAAATGGCAGATTCAAAATAATGGACCACTTGTATGAAAAATTGTAGGGTTCTAAATCGATTCAGTATATGGTGGTTTCTGAGGCCGCTGATTCTAAAATTGAAGTCAAATTTTTCAAAAACAAAATGGCGGATCCAAAATGGCAGACCACTTATATGAAACATGATAGGATTCCAACGAAATCTAGGATATGGTGGTTTCTGAGGCCGCTGATTCCAAAACTATAGTCAATTTTTTTAAATCAAAATGGCCGATCCAATATGGTGGACCACTTGTTGGAAAAACGATGAGAATCCAACGAAATTTTTTCAAAAATTAAATAGTGGATCTTAAATGGCAGACCAGTTATGCCAAAATTGATGGATTTCAATGAAATTTCGTATACAGGTTTTTTAGGGTGTCTGATTTCAAAAATAACTGGCCACTTACATGCAGAATTGCATTTTAATTACAGTTTATATATTGGCATTTATTCAATTTTTCTTTGAATATAGTAATTTTGTCGCAATTTGATTCAAAAAATGTAATGCATAACAATTACACTGCTAAAAATCTCCACACAAGTACATACATTAAATTAGTAATAATTATAAACAAACACGTTTCCATCGCTTTCGACAGTTGCGCTATTATTTTCTACATCAACACTGAATTGGTTAAATGTAGTATAGAAAAGTTTCTAAACTTCGGGCATACATGGTTTGCTGTCTTTGGATTTATAATTTTGTAATCTTGAAATCAGGGAATCTTAAGATGTGAGAAGACGGTAATAAGCATCTTCTATTATCTTCTCATGTGGGTATTTTCGAGAAAAGCTTTCACGATAACGTCTAATGTCTTTGTTCCGGGCTCCTTGTGCATCCTCAGATGACTGTCTAATTGATATTGTCCTGCAAAATAATCCTGCTACGTTTTTTTTGGTTCCGTCATCGCCGCATTTGTACGCTAATTGTAAGTGAAGCAACCATATCGACGCGCGCCGCTCAACAAAATGTCTCCCCAGAGCCAAGGTCGCAGCTCGTCGCAAGAAATGTTTGACGATTTATATTTGTTATAGTAATATCTTGACTGTAAAATGTAAACCAGCGCGGGATCTCGCGGGTTGATAACTATTTTGATGCTTTTCGCAAGATAAATCTATCCGAGACTATATTATGCAGGTGTTTATTCAACGCCATTTTAATAATTTGTAAAATATTATTATTATTATTATTATTATAAGTATAGAAATATTCTACATATCTTCAGAATCACATTCCATCAAACCGATTTGAAAATGTACACTCGATTAATTAACTATACGTACTTAACACTAGTCGAATATTTCATCCACAAATAGCGTATCGTGAGAGTCACTGGCAGCGCTAACTTCTGACTGACGTACAGCTTCGGGTTTCGAAGCTACACATCTTTCCCTTCGGTATAATACGCAGCCTCCCTAACAATACTCTATAGCGAAAACTTTACGATTTTCAATTTCATTTTTCGACTTTTGGCCAGCTTTTTTCTACTTTGCACCACTGTGCGCCGCTTCCCTTTCAAACTACACCAGGACAATCCGACTCAGAATATACTAATTATTATTTATTAGTCCCATCCGTGAATTCCCTAATTTATTTTTTTACATCAGTTACTTCCCAACAAATATCCTCTTTCCTCCTTTGAATATTTTGTATCCATTATTGTTTCGTTGTTATGTCAATAAAACAAAATTTCAAACAGGAACCTACCCTGTTTTTGATTTTTTAGATACAGTATTTTTCTCTACAAGAACAATTTTTTATAAATCAAAATCAAAAATATGCATTTCAGCGCCGCGGGTGGGTGACCATCAGCAAGATAAAAGGATATGCAATTTCAGCGCACTGAGGGTCACCGGTGACCAAGGGCGTTTCCAGCCAACTAGTCTAGGGGGGGGGGTTAATTAAAAAAGATAAATAAACTGGTGCTTCCGCTCTCATACACCTGTTCCGTGAAATATCCCTATCCTTTTCCAACGTTTTAAAGCGTTGGAAAATTTACCGGTTTATTATTTGTTTGGAATATGGAATATCTGTAATTTTTAACGATAAAAATTGATAAGCCAAAATTCTTAGGGGCAGTAATTACCCGATTTGAAATAACGAACAGGCATTTAAGGGCACATACACAAAATATTTGTGAACCCATTTCCATTAAAATTTATTCGAAATTTTTTTTTTTTAATTTTCCTAATTTTTCGAGGTTTATTAAACATTTTGAGAACCGATGCTTTTCTTATTTAATTATGTCTGCATGGAATGTGTGTTTGTTTACTTAAAACGACAGATACGATTTCTTGCCTCCGAAATTTAAAGTGTTATCACAACGTTTTTTTTTAAGATAAACAGTCCTCAAGTTCATTGACGCTTAAAGAGCACTCGGATATTTCCTACGCGCTTGTTGTAATTCGATATCTAAAGCCGATGCCGTTTAAAAATTAGGTCACAATACCACTGCTCCCAAACATGTTGCGTATTTTCACTCATTAACTTTAATATTTAATTGCGGGCTTTTTGTTACAGTTATAAACAAAATAATTGCGAATATTGTTTAAAAATAATATAATCTCTTTGTGGTTACGAGCCTGTTCGTTATTTTAAATACTCCCTGTAATACAGTCTATTTGAGTTATGAAGTGAAATTAGGAGCTTAACATGTAAAACCATATGTTTGCATTTTCTGCTACAATACAAGAGTAACATTACAAGAGTGAAATGTGTTCAAAATTTCAAAAGCTGCTAAATTTTGTTTACATTTGCAATCGAAATGAAACAGTGAATATTATGGTTTTGAATACATGTGAAAATAGAAATAGCAATAACTGATACATGTGATTTTACTGTCTGTTTTGAAGTATCATTAATAAATACGTGTTGAAATAGTATATTATATACTGAAGGAAAAAAAAATGAAACATTTGAAATTCGTATTTTTCGGCGTATTTTCAATCGATTTTTTTCGACGTTTTTTGCCCAAAAACGTGTTTTCTTGGGATCATTCCAATCTGAGTTTATCCCCTAAAAGTAGGGCCTAAATGAGATTTTTGCGGAAAGAATCATCAAATTTGGTTGAAAAGTCGCTGAGTTATGTGCGAAAAACCTCAAAATGCACTTCTTTCAAACACCCATAACTTGGTACCAAATCGTCGTAGGAACTTCGTTCTTTGATTCCTGCATAGGGAATTGATCAAATTTTAATGCCTTTATGGTGGATCGAGTCGACAAAATTTTTCCAACTCCATACACATCGTCAAAGTTGGACATGGTTTTCTGAAAAAAAACATTTTTTTTCACAGGGGTGCTAGAGTGGGGCGGAAGGGGTTACGCTTAAGTTCGCATTCATGACTTTAAAGAAGACACTTGAAAGTTTTTCGCCCTCAAAGGTTCATCAAAATCGATTGAAAATGGCGGTTTGAAAATTCACGAATTTCAAATGTTTCATTTTTTTTTCCTCCAGTGTATAATTTTCACAATTATGATTTATAGATAAATTAATAATTATACATCATGAACTTATAAGATAATTTCATTTAATTTCGAATACGATTACAACTTTTTAGTACACTGTTACGAGTTGTTTTAATTGTAACCGGCAATAACAATAATTTCGTTCTTATCAAAATAATTAAGTATCTATGCATTTCCGGTCATACATTCTCCTATCAGCACAATTATGTACACATTCATCCATTTTTAGGTGTACGTACTTAAGTGTTATCACAATGAATATAAAAATACATATTGATAACTCACTCGGAATACTAACTAAGCTGTTATCATCATTGCATTATTCCCAGTAGATAAGAGTACTATATTTTCACTCGGCTCTGATAATGATTTGAATGGGTAATTAACTAGTACAAATTGTGTGTACCCCTTTTTGCAGAAACTTTATATGTACTGTCAATATACAGTGTGGTCAAAAAGTTTTGAACACCTGAAATATCTTGAAAAATATTTTTTTTCATATTATTAATTATGCACGTCAATAAAAGCAACTTTTACAGAGCATTGTATTTTATAGCCCGTCCGCTAGTCCATGTTTTTCCGTCCTACTTTACGTAAACTGGGCCAAAATATGGACTTTAATGACAATAGAAAAAGTACAAAAGTAAATACATTTATAACATGATAAGCAGTAATGGAGTATGCATTTGAGACTCTAAGGCAGTACAAAATTTAAGGAATCTTAATGACAATGAAGCATCTAACTTGATTATTTAGAAATGCCATTATAATTTCTCGTTTGAAGCTCCCAGGCACGTGGGGTACAAGTCGGGGGCATCCACCCCTTCTGCAATATGGTGATAAATGCAACAGCTGAGTCAAAAGCAATTTTATGCGGTTAAAAAATAAAGATGATGGTTGCGACCGTTACTATCTGGTGATCCATTGTCAGATAACTTTGAATTAAACAACTTTCGAAAGTTGTTTAATTCAAGGTTAAAAAATGACCTAATATTATTGTTTACTAATATAGTCAATAAAAATTCATAATTAAAATGTATAAAACAAAATGAGCGATGTATTAAATTTGTAAATTTCCGGCCTGGAAAATTTAGCGCTTTTCTGCAATGATTCATGATGCTGTGATATTAAAAAGTAATTTATATGTGCGGCCTTTTTTATTTGGCCCCGCGTTGTTTTATTCCTGTTCTCGTACTTGCTTTATAAAACGGAATTTATTTACGTTTTCTGCAATATCCATTCGGGGAAACCTTATACGTTCATATATCTATATGTGTCTGTCTGTGCCTGTGTGTGTGTGTGTGCGTGTGTGCAGGCAACATCGGATGGCAAATATCGCGAGCGAAATTGAATTACCCGAAATGAAAATTATTACGTTCAATACATGTTTCACTTTTGTGATTTGCATTTTATTTCTATACAAAATAAATACATACACCCGCGAAATTTAATTTCTTTATACGTCAAAAACATTTCCATGGAACGCGAACTTTATGCAAATCCTACATCGCGGCGTTCGCATTGAAAGTTATTTACTAACGGCAACTCACATTTTATTTTTCATATCAAATATTTAATCAATAACAAAATACTATACCTAGACGTAATTACAGCATCATGTTAACATTGCTTAATTATATAGTGTGTTGCAAAAAGAACTTAATCACAGTCGCCTATGAATTGAAGGGCACGTTTCTCTGATTAACGTTTTTTGCGCAATTGTCAACATTTTGTATCAAATCTTAATTGAAATATGTGGAAAATTTCTAGCCAATTTTAGTACTAGAAATCATATTTTTAAGCTAACATCTTCTAGGTATTGGAGAAATTGATTATTTCAACTGAGTTTTACGAAAGCTTCGTGAATCTTCTCAAAATTCATTGCTGTCTGCAATGGTGTATTCGTGACTTTCTTTATTGAATCAATTTAGCTTTAGCTAAAAACATTCATTGCTGCAGTGGCGGCTCGTCAGGTTTTGGTTTGGTGAGGCACAGATTTAATATTATCTACACATCTTTTTAAAATTTCCCCATTTTTCTTCACGTTGTTATGTTTCGGTTTCAATTTGCCGAGCCGTGCTTAAAAAAACTAATTATATTTTGTTTACCTAAGATATGAAATTTATAATTTGATGATATATGATCTTTACTTTTGGAATGCTTATCAATAGAGTGCCCTATTTTTTTTTACTCGTCACAACCTTTTTTATGCCATACCGACTCATTGCTATTTGAAAACATTATGCAAGGTCACAAAATAATGGATTTCTAATTATTGTTGTTAGTCAACTACATTAGTCAAACCACGCAGGCGTGCACCCAGGGGGGTGACTATCGGGCTTGAGACCCCCCTCCCCAACACCTTAATATACCAAATGTTAACCACCAAACCTGGCCATAGCAGAATAGTGCTTTTTGGTATTTTATTTAATTGTTATGCCATTGTCGCTTGTCGAAAATTGGTTCTATTTTTTACAACTTTACACTCTGATCACATCAAAATTTCCAAAAATCTAGAATTGTTGCGAATACAGTTTTTTTTTAAGAAATCTATTTGAAATGAATTTTGGAAAGTTTCAAGTCTATATTAATTGTATTTATATTTATTTTGAGTCTCTAAGATTGGTTCAAATTTTTACAATTTTACACACTAAACATATTAAAATTTCCAAAAATCTAAATGGTGCAAATATAGTTTTTTTAAGAAATCAATTTGGAATGAATTGTAAGTAAATTTGGAAAGTTTGAAGTCGATAGCAACGAGTGTGTCAAGTTGGCACCCCAATGAAGAGTTCTAATAGTTCTGAATGGAGTTCTCAATTCCTTTTGTTGTATCTAGAAGTACTATCAACTTTTAAAAAAGGCTTCCGTAAAATTGGGCTGTCAGGAATTTTTTGAAAAATGGGGTGCCAACTTGACACAGCACCCCAACATTGTTATCGAATAGTTCTGAACTAGTTTTAAGATGTGTTTGGGTTAGTACTATAGTTCCTGATACTTTTAAAAAAGAGTTCTGTTAAATTTCCAGAGATAAAAATTTTCAAAGTTGGAAATTCGAAATATTCAAATTTATAATACTCACTTAATATTGGTCGAATCTAAATATTTCATAACAACTATGGATAGAACTCTCAAAATACAGGAAACAGCTATCAGAACTATCCGGAACTATCAAAAATATTTTTTTTGAAAAAAGTCGCAAAGCAAAAAAAAAATTAAGAGTTCGAGGAGTTCTGAGTCAATTTTCTATTTCTACTCATTGAGTACAATAATTATTTCTTATAAACAAATTCGATACAATTGAACTATTAACTATTAAAAAAAATCAACATTTTGAAAAAAACAAATTTTAACAGTTCTGGGAGTTCTGATTTGACTTATGGGTTGTATTCAAGGAGTTCTGACGAAAACTCTCATGGCAAATTGCGACTAAATGACAGGAAATGGGTATTTTCAAAATTTAATTTTTCCATTATCGAATGTTAAATTTATTTAAAAATGCCATAAATCGCGATTGTATCGAATTTGTTTATAAGAAAGAATTATTGTACTCAATGAGTAGAAATAGAAAATTGACTCAGAACTCACTGAACTCTCAATTTTTTTTTTCATTTCGGATTTAGAATTATTTTCAAAATGTTGTTTTTTTTAATAGTTCTGGGAGTTCTGATTTGACTTATGGGTTGTACTCAAGGAGTTTTAACGAAAACTCTAATGGCAAATTGCGATTAAATGACAGGAAATGGGTATTTTCAAAATTTAATTTTTCCATTATCGAATTTTAAATTTATTTAAAAATGCCATAAATCGTGATTCTATCGAATTTGTTTATAAGAAAGAATTATTCTACTCAATGAGTAGAAGTAGAAAATTGACTCAGAACTCCCGGAACTCTCAATTTTTTTTTCATTTCGGATTTAGAATTATTTTCAAAATGTTGATTTTTTTTTAATAGTTCTGGGAGTTCTGATTTGACTTATGGGTTATACTCAAGAAGTTCTAACGAAAACTCTAATGGCAAATTGCGATTAAATGACAGAAAATGGGTATTTTCAAAATTAAATTTTTTCATTATCGAATTTTGAATTTATTTAAAAATGGCATAAATCTGAGGGCAGAAAGACCGATAGGTCGATAGCCCTAATAAAACATTGTTTACTACTACTGGCATAAATCGCGATTGTATCGAATTTGTTTATAAGAAAGAATTATTATACTCAATGAGTAGAAATAGAAAATTGACTCAGAACTCCTGGAACTCTTAATTTTTTTTTGCTTTGCGACTTTTTTCAAAAAAATATGTTTGATAGTTCCGGATAGTTCTGATAGGTGTTTCCTGTAGTTCTTTGTGAATTCTATCCATAGTTGGTATGAAATATTTAGATTCGACCAATATTAAGTGAGTAATATAAATTTGAATATTTCGAAAAATTTTATCTCTGGAAATTCAACAGAACTCTTTTTTAAAAGTATCAGGAAATATAGTACTGACCCAAATAAATCTTAAAACTAGTTTAGAACTATTCGATAACAATGTTGGGGTGCGGTGTCAAGTTGGCACCCCATTTTTCAAAAAATTCCTGACAGAACTCTTTTTTTAAAGTTGATAGTACTTTTAGATACATCAAAAGGAATTGAGAACTCTATTCAGAACAATCAGAACTCTTCATTGGGGTGCCAACTTGACACACTCTAGCAATTGTTTTTATATTTATTTTGAGTCTCCAAAATTGGTTCTATTTTTTACAGCTTTACACATCGAGCATATCAAAATTTTAAAAATCCAGTAACGTTGTGAATGTGGAATTTTAAGAAATCAATTTCTAATGAATTTTGAGTGATTTTGGAAAGTTTCAAGTCAATGGCAATTGTTTTTATATTTATTTTGAATCTCCAAAATTGGTTAAATTATTTTTTCAATTTTACACCACATCAAAATTGCAAAAAAGTTTTTTTAAGAAACCAATTTGGAATGAATTTTAAGTAATTTTGGAAAGTTTCAAGTCTATAGCAATTATTTTCATCTTTATTTTGAGTTCAAATTTTTTACAATTTTACACACAGAGCATATCAAAATTTCAAAATTTCAAAAAATCTAGAAATGGCGCAAATAGAGTTTTTTAAGAAATCAATTTGGAATTCATTTTGTATAAATTTGGAAAGTTTCAAGTCGATAGCAATTGTTTTTATATTAATAATTTTGGGTCTCCTAAATTGGTTCCATTCTTTTTTACTTTCTCCGTTACGAAGTACGAGAAAGTATTGTGATCGTGATTTTTTTTTCAAAAAATTTTTTTACTGAAAGATCCGTTTTGGGGTCCCTAGATGCCATTTCAACAATTTCTGGAAAAAAAAATTGTGTCTGTGTGTGTGTGTGTGTCTGTCTGTGTGCGCTGTATCTCAAAAACTAATACAGCAATTGATATGAAACTTTGTACATCCGTCTTATTTGATAATCTGAAGAACTGAAAAGCTTTTGGTAAAATTTTGTACACCGGAAGTGGGTGTTTACCTTAACTGTTTTTTTGTTTTTTGCCAATATTTTCTTAAATATGAAAAATATCACAAAAAACATTTAAACAAACTTTGAAGACAACAAAATAATGAACATCTTTTGCTTGAAAACATTTTTCATAGTCATTTTTATTCGAGAAAAAAATTTATTTTAATTTTTTAATTTTTGGTTTATAATTATAAAAAGATGACAGTTACAGCAAATTTGTGTTAATAGTAATTGTAGAAAATGCTAAAATGAACAACTTATAAAGAATAAGTTTTTTTCGAAATCCCTTTAGTTTTTGAGTAAACTGAGTTTATGAATTTGAAGTATAATTTATCCGTCTTTCATAATTTTGACGTTTTAAAGGTCAGTTTCATCCTAATTTACGCAACGCTCGATGTACATTTAAAATATGATTTAAATTGAAAATACACAATGAAAACGTAAATATAAATGGCTATGATACCATCAAGTCGGAGAAAGTAACATGATGGCCACATCACCATTTTAATTTTAAACTTCGACCATATCAAAATTTCCAAAAATCTAGAAATGGTGCGAATTCAATTCAATTCAGTTCAATTTATTTATTTCCAAGAAGAACATTTGATACATTCATGGGTTGCTCGGTTTACTTAAAATTAAGGAAATATAAATATATAAAATCATCATGACTTAAAACAACATGTTAAAATATACATATATACAAACACATATACAGTTTTTGCAGTTTTTCTAAGAAATCAATTTGAAATGAATTTTGAGTAATTTTGGAAAGTTTCAAATCGATAGCAATTGTTTTTATATTTATTTTGGGTTTCCTAAATTGGTTCAATTTTTTTTTTCAATTTTACGCTCCGACCGCATAAAAAAATTTAAAAATCTAGAAATGGTGCGAAAATAGTTTTTTTTTAAATAAATTTTTAATGAATTTTAAGTAATTTTGGAAAGTTTTAAGACGATAGCAATTGTTTTCAACTTTATTTTGAGTCTCCAAAATTGGTTCAAATTTTTACAATTTTACACCCTGAGCATATCAAAATTTTCAAAAGTCTAGAAATGCCGCAAATATAGTTTTTTTTTAAGAAATCAATTTGGAATAAATTTTGAGTGAATTTGGAAAGTTTGAAGTCGATAGCAATTGTTTTAATATTTATTTGAGTCTCCAAAATTAGCTCTATTTTTTTAAAGCTTTACACACCGAGTATATCAAAATTTAAAAATCCAGTAACGTTATGAATGTGGCATTTTAAGAAATTAATTTCGAATGAATCTTGAGTAATTTTGGAATGTTTCAAGTAGATAGCAATTGTTTTTATATTTAATTTAAGTCTCCAAAATTCGTTCAATTTTTTTTTCAATTGTACACTGCGACCACATCAAAATTTCTAAAAATCTAGAAATACTGCGAATACAGTTTTTTTAAGAAACCAAGTTGGAATGAAATTTGACTAATATTGGAAAGTTTCAAGTCGATAGCAATTGTTTTCATATTTGTTTTGGGTCTCCAAAATTGGTTCAAATTTTTACAATTTTACACACTGAGCATATCAAAAGTTCCAAAAAATCTAGAAATGGCGCGAATATAGTTTTTTTTAAGAAATCAATTTGGAATTAATGAGTTTATAGCAATTGTTTTTATATTTATTCTGCGTCTTCAAAATTGGTACTATTTTGTATAACCTTACACTCTGATCACATCAAAATTTCAAAAAATCTAGAAATGGTGCGAATACAGTTTTTTTAAGAAATTAATTTGGAATGAACTTTGAGTAATTTTTTTAATTTTCAAGTCGATAGCAATTGTTTTTATATTTATTTTGGATCACCAAAATTGGTTCTATTTTTTACAACTTTACACACCAAGCACATTCAAATTTTCATAAACCCAGTAATGTTATGAATGTGGCATTTTAAGATATCAATTTTGAATAAGTTTTGAGTGATTTTGGAAGGTTTCAAGTCGATGGCAATTGTTTTTATATTTAATTTGCGTCTCTGAAATTGGTTCTATTTTTTACACTCCGACCACATCAAAATTTCCAAAAATCTAGAAATAGGGCGAATACAGTTTTTCTTAACGAAATCAATTTGGAATAAATTGAGTAATTTTTGAAAGTTTCAAGTCGATTACAATTCGGGGGCTTGAGCACATTAAATGTGATTTTCATATTGACATACACAATTAATAACTAATTTCCGGTAACGGGAACAACAAGCCTGGTATATCTTCTTTTCCGTTCCAGTTATCGTTACAGTTCCCGGGTTGTTGTGCCGCGAGGTTCTCTCTCTACCACGCGGGTGATTTCCGACCAATGAGAAGCCTCTGAGGCTCGCCTTCAATATCGGAATAAATCTGCACATGACAACGAATGCGATATATTTAAACTGTATAGAGGCATATTAAGTTGCATAAATTCCAATTGCGCTGGTTTGCGTTTGCCTCAAGTCCGGCACGGGTGGGCGCGCTAATTCTAATCATTACAAATCGGGAAAATTCCGTTAATCCATACATTTACAGTCACTATACCGGGTGTGGCACTTAAGACGCCTCGGACCATAGCTCCTTTACGATAAAAGTTATCGAAAAAAATCTAAGAACAAAGTGGTGCATAGTTACCGTCGCTATATTTTAAAAATATTTCTAATCATCAGTGGCGTGCCGTACTCCAGTGGCGTACCAAACTTATGTTTTTTTAAATGGAATGCCCTATTTTTTATTGCAGATTTGGAAAGTGCTCGACGAGTACTTATTTTTTTATCTAACATGTTATACCCTTCACTTTAGCGGTTTCGCTGTTATAACCCCTTCTTTCAAAATTGCGCCCCATTTTTGAGATTTTTTTGTAGAGAAACTAATTGACGCCGGCGCCTAAATTTTGAATTGAGATACAGGTTAAGACCTCGTATACCTTCACATAATTTTTTTTCGGGTAATTTATGGAAAAAAAATAATTTTTGATTGATCTTCGTATGTTGTCATTTTTTCCGAAAATTTCAAATGGCACCCCCCTAAAAAAATTACGGCGTTGTACAGCCAAAACTCTAAATTTTTCATTGGTGTAAAAAAAATTACACATTGCATAACAAAATTTCGGAGAAAAAAGGAATTTCATCGCAAATGTCGGGAAACGTTTTCCGTTCCCAAGTGTGCCATGAGAAAACAAAAGATTGGTAATTGTCAAAGTACCAAAACAAATACACAAATACGGTCAACATAATAGTATGTACCTATTTATTCAACATGATATGAAAAATGCAGATAAAGCAAATTTAACAACTTAAACTAAATGTTCGAAATGACGACCTTCCTGCTGGAGGCATAACCGCAACTTCTGGTGATATACCGCAGTTCATTATTTTCGGTAATAACTGCCTTCTTTCTAACTCTCCTTGGCCGTTTCACACTTCCCGTAGTAGTAAATCTCTCCAACACTTTTTGAAACGCACGTTCATTTGGATGTGCCCTGTGCGGATATCTCGCAGCGTACACTCGTGATGCCAAGAAACAATTCTTGTTACATTCTCCAAGAATAAATATCATGTCAACCATTTCCTCTTGAGTTCGGAACATTTTTAGAACGTTTATCAAAAATGACTTATGGCTGCTACTGACGTCTAATAATTTACTTTGACAATTACCAATCTTTTGTTTTCTCATGGCACACTTGGGAACGGAAAACGTTTCCCGACATTTGCGATGAAATTCCTTTTTTCTCCGAAATTTTGTTATGCAATGTGTAATTTTTTTTAAACCAATGAAAAATTTAGAGTTTTGGTTGTACAACGCCGTAATTTTTTTAGGGGGGTGCCATTTGAAATTTTCGGAAAAAATGACAACATGCTAAGATCAATCAAAAATTATTTTTTTGCCATAAATTACCCGAAAAAAAATTATGTGAAGGTATACGAGGTCTTAACCTGTACCTCAATTCAAAATTTAGGCGCCGGCGTCAATTAGTTTCTCTACAAAAAAATCTCAAAAATGGGGCGCAATTTTGAAAGAAGGGGTTATAATAGCGAAACCGCTAAAGTGAAGGGTATAACATGTTAGATAAAAAAATAAGTACTCGTCGAGCACTTTCCAAATCTGCAATAAAAAATAGGGCATTCCATTTAAAAAAACATAAGTTTGGTACGCCACTGGAGTACGACACGCCACTGATGATTAGAAATATTTTTAAAACATAGCGACGGTAACTATGCACCACTTTGTTCTTAGATTTTTTTCGATAGCTTTTATTGTAAAGGAGCTATGGTCCGAGGCGTCTTAAGTGCCACACCCGGTATAATTAATTATCAATATTAAAGTCAATTTTTTATAATTATATTTTTATAGTATAGGAAATTAATGGTGGGACAATGCCTCACCTGCCTCCCCCGACGAGCCCCCACTGAATTACTGTTATTCTGTCGCCGACATTTACGGCCGGTTTTGACTTTTTTTAGACTCGCGAGCACAGTATTTCTTGGCGGATGTGTACTGTGCTGACAAAATTGTGTCTCAACCCGCAGTATTTAAAGAAACCGTACTACTATTTATTACTTATTACTTGTTTTAGTTTTTCTCTTGCGTTATTTTAAAATATGATATTTCTACCCAGCTTAATTACGCCGCAATAAAATTCCCGCTCAAGGCAAATTCGTTTCTAGGTTTGTACCGAGTGGTTGAGCTCCTATAAAATAAAACTTATTATTACAAAGAACGTAGGCAACGTAAAGTTGGATATAAAATGGAAGCGGAATAAGATTTCCCTAATTATCCACCTCCTTAATTAACTATATATGTCCAAAGCGGAGAATAAATGGAGTAAATCATAAATTTTCCATTACGGAGAGCATCTGCGGAATTTAAAATCGCATTAAAACGTAAATGTAAGAGCACTGAAAAACTACGTGGGAAAAATGCATACAATGCATAAAGTAGTAAATTCCCGAAGACGAATGGTCGATTTAAATTAGAATTCGCAGTTGTGTGGTTTAATTGATGGTATGCACGTAGTGCTTTATTAAATCTTTCGCAGAGTGGAGATAATATTATTTAGAAGATACAAAATGTAGTAAAGTGTATTTATGCTGATTACAAAATTCTGATTCATGTTTCATATGTTTGGTTATTTTTCATCTGAAATCAATTCCATGCTATGATCGCGCAGTGAGTAACAAAAATGAAATGTACTTTCGGTTGCCTACAGTCAATATACATTTCGTAGGGCAGTTAACGCGACGATGAATTTTGCGCAGGCAATGAGAGCAGTAACGTGGAAAAATTGATACCAAACTAGAAACTATAGATCTCTTTGATGATTCGGAAAAAATGGTGATGTGGCCATCATGTTACTTTCTCCGACTTGATGGTATCATAGCCATTTATATTTACGTTTTCATGGTTTATTTTCAATTGAAATCATATTTTAAATGTACATCGGGCGTTGTGTAAACTCGGATGAAACTGACCTTTAAAACGTCAAAATGATGAAAAATAATCTTTATTAGAAAAATGACACTCCACTCAAATAATTTTGGTTTTTTAAAATCCAATAATTTTTAAGCGAGTTACAGATTTTTGAAAATTTTTGACTTTCACGTACATTGGAGGAAGAAAAATTAAGAAAAAAATAGTAAACGTAACGGAAAAATTACACAAAAATTAATATTTATTACGAAAATGACACTCTACTCAAATAATTTTGGTTTTTGAAAATCCAATAATTTTCAAGCGAGTTACAGATTTTTAAAATTTTTGATTTTCACGGCGTGAAATTTGTACATTGGAGGAAGAAAAATGAAGAAAAAAATAGTAAACGTAACGGAAAAATTACACAAAAATTAATTTTTATTAGGAAAATGACACTCTACTCAAATAATTTTGGTTTTTGAAAATCCAATAATTTTCAAGCGAGTTGCAGATTTTTGAAATTTTTGATTTTCACATACATTGGAGGAAGAAAAATTAAGAAAAAAATAGTAAATGTAACGGAAAAATTACACAAAAATTAGTTTTTATTAGGAAAATGACACTCTACTCAAATAATTCTGGTTTTTAAAAATCCAATAATTTTCAAGCGAGTTACAGATTTTTGAAATTTTTGATTTTCACATACATTGGAGGAAGAAAAATTAAGAAAAAAATAGTAAACGTAACGGAAAAATTACACACAAATTAGTCTTTATTGGGAAAATGACACTCTACTTAAATAATTTTGGTTTTTTTAAATCCAATAATTTTCAAGCGAGTTACAGATTTTTGAAATTTTTGATTTTCACATACATTGGAGGAAGAAAAATTAAGAAAAAAATAGTAAACGTAACGGAAAAATTACACAAAAATTAGTCTTTATTGGGAAAATGACACTCTACTCAAATAACTTTGGTTTTTTTAAATCCAATAATTTTCAAGCGAGTTACAGATTTTTGAAATTTTTGATTTTCACGTACATTGGAGGAAGAAAAATTAAGAAAAAAATAGTAAACGTAACGGAAAAATTACACAAAAATTAATATTTATTAGGAAAATGACACTCTACTCAAATAATTTTGTTTTTTTAAATCCAATAATTTTCAAGCGAGTTACAGATTTTTAAAATTTTTGATTTTCACGGCGTCAAATTTGTACATTGGAGGAAGAAAAATTAAGAAAAAAATAGTAAACGTATCGGAAAAATTACACAAAAATTAATCTTTATTGGGAAAATGACACTCTACTCAAATAATTTTGGTTTTTGAAAATCCAATAATTTTGAAACGAGTTACAGATTTTTTAAAGATTAAAGATTTTCACGGCGGCAAACTTTCGTATATTGGAAGAAGAAAAATTAAGAAAAAAACTAAAGGAATTAAAAAAGAAAAACTTATTCTTTATAAGTTGTTCAGTTTAGCATTCTCTACAATTATTATTAACATAAATTTGCTGTAAATATTATCGTTTTATAATTATAAACCAAAAATTAAAAAAAAAAAAATTCTCGAATAAAAATGATTTTATGAAAAATGTTTTCGAGCAAAAGATGTTCATTCCTTTGTTGTCTTCAAAGTTTGTTTAAATGTTTTTGTGATATTTTTCATATTTAAGAAAATATTGGCAAAAAACAAAAAACAGTTAATGTAAACGCCCACTTCCGGTGTACGAAATTTTACCAAAAGCTTTTCAGTTTTTCAGATTATCAAATAAGACGGATGAAGTTTCATATCAATTGCTCTATTAGTTTTTGAGATACAGCGCGCACAGACAGACACACACACAGACACACACAGACACACACACACACCCACACACACACACACACACACACACACACACACACACACACAGACACAATTTTTTTTTTCCCAGAAATTGTTGAAATGGCATCTAGGGACCCCAAAACGGATATTTCCTTAAAAAAAAATTATGAAAAAAAAATCACAATCACAATACTTTCTCGTACTTCGTAACGGAGAAAGTAAAAATCAAATTCCAACTATTCTATTATAAAAAATGGTGATGTGGCCATCATGTTACTTTCTCCGACTTGATGGTAGTCATATTTACGCTTTCATAGTTTATTTTCTATTAAAATCATATTTTAAATGTACATCGAGGGTTTTGTAGACTCGGATGAAACTGACGTTTAAAACGTCAAAATTATGAAAGATGGAAAAATTATACTTTAAATTCAAAAACTCAGTTTACTCAAAAACTTAAGGGATTTCGAAAAAAACTTATTCTTTATAAGTTGTTTATTTTATCATTCTCTGCAATTATTATTAACATAAAGATTTTTTAAAGATTAAAGATTTTCACGGCGGCAAACTTTCGTATATTGGAAGAAGAAAAATTAAGAAAAAAACTAAAGGAATTAAAAAAGAAAAACTTATTCTTTATAAGTTGTTCAGTTTAGCATTCTCTACAATTATTATTAACATAAATTTGCTGTAAATATTATCGTTTTATAATTATAAACCAAAAATTAAAAAAAAAAAATTCTCGAATAAAAATGATTTTATGAAAAATGTTTTCGAGCAAAAGATGTTCATTTCTTTGTTGTCTTCAAAGTTTGTTTAAATGTTTTTGTGATATTTTTCATATTTAAGAAAATATTGGCAAAAACAAAAAACAGTTAAGGTAAACACCCACTTCCGGTGTACTAAATTTTACCAAAAGCTTTTCGGTTCTTCAGATTATCAAATAGGACGGATGTTCAAAGTTTCATATCAATTGCTTTATTAGTTTTTGAGATACAGCTCGCACATCAGACACACACACAGCCACACACACACGCACACAGATACAAAAAAAAATCAGAAATTGTTGAAATGGCATCTAGGGACCGCAAAACGGATATTTCCGTAAAAAAAAAAATTTGAAAAAAAAAATCACGATCACAATACTTTCTCGTACTTCGTAACGGAGAAAGTAAAAAATGGTGATGTGGCCATCATGTTACTTTCTCCGACTTGATGGTAATATTTGTATTTACGCTATCATGGTTTATTTTCAATTTAAAACATATTTCTGGAAAAAGTGCTTTTTCGGTTTTCAAAATTTGTCCTTAAACGCTGCCTATTTTGTCACCGCAAAATTTGGATAATTTTATCGATCCTAAAGATATTTTATTTAGGATGTATCTGTCAAAATTTTAAGCATCTGTCAATAAAAGTGTGGAACTTACAGGACGATTTCTGGGAAAAGTGCATTTTCAGTCTTAAAAATTTGTCTTTAAGCGCTGCCATTTTTGTCACAGAAAAGTTCGAATAATTTTCTTTAGACGATTCAAAAGATATATTATTTAGGATGTATCTATTAAAATTTCAAGCATTTGCCGACAAAATTGTGGAATTTAAAGGGCGATTTCTGGAAAAAGTGCAATTTTTGTCTTCAAAATTTGTCTTGCAGATTTGTTAGAGCAAAATTCGAAAAATTTTCTTTAAACAGTTTTAAGCATATGTTATTTAGGATGTATCTGACAAAATTTCAAACATCTGTCAACAAAAACATGGAATTTACAGGACGATTTCAGGAAAAAAAATGCATTTTCGGTCTTCAAAATTTGTCTTCTATTGCTGCCATTTTTGTTAGAAGAAAGTTCGGATGAGTTTTTTAAACATATCTAAAGATATATTATTTAAGATGTATCTGTCATAATTTCAAGCGTGTGTCAACAAAAGTCTGGAATTTACAGGACGATTTCTGAAAAAAGTGCATTTTTTGTCTTCAAGCGCTGCCATTTTGTCACCGCAAACTTGAGATAATTTTATTTCGATAATTCTAAAGATGTTTTATTTGGAATGTATCTGTCAAAATTTCAAGCATCTGTCTACAAAATTGTGGAATTTACAGAGCGATTTCTGGAAAAAGTGCAATTGTATTGGAAATTAGTCTTCCAGTTTTGTTAGAGCAAAGTTCGGATAATTTTTTTAAGCAGATCTAAAGGTATGTTATTTAGGATGTCTCTGTCAAAATTTCAAGCATTTGTCGACAAAATTGTAGAATTTATAGGGCGATTTCTGGAAAAAGTGCAATTTTTGTCTTCAAGATTTGTTTTCCAGTTTTGTTAGAGTAAAGTTCGGATATTTTTTTTGACAGTTTTAAAGATATGTTACTTTGAATGTATCTGTCAAAATTTTAAGCATCTGTCAACAAACGTCTGGAATTTACAAGACGATTTCTGGAAAAAGTGAATTTTTGGTCTTCAATATTTGCCTTTAAACGCTGCCATTTTTGTCACTGCAAAGTTTGGATAATTTTATTTAGGCGGTTTTAAAGATATTTTATATATGATGTATTTGTCAAAATTTCAAGCATCTGTCGACAAAATTGTTGAATTTAAAAGTTTTGTCTTCAAAATTTGTCTTCCAGATTTGTTAGATAATTTTCTTTGGACAGTTTTAAACACATGTTATTTAGGATGTATCTGTCAAAATTTGAAACATCTGTCAACAAAAATCTAAAATTTACAGGACAATTTCTGAAAAAAAAATACATTTTCGGTCTTCAAAATTTGTCTTCTAGTGCTGTCATTTTTGTTAGAAGAAAGTTCGGGTGATTTTTTTAAAATATATCTAAAGATATATTATTTAAGATGTATTTGTCAAAATTTCAAGCAACTGTCGACGAAATTGTGGAATTTACAGGACGATTTCTGGAAAAAGTGCAAATTTGTCTTTCAGTTTTGTTCGGATAATTTTCTAAAGATATGTTATTAAGGATGTGTCTGTCAAAATGTTGAGCATCTGTCGATGAAAGTGTGGAATTTACAGCGTTATTTCTGTTATCATGTTACTTTCTCCGACTTGATGGTATCATAGCCATTTATATTTACGTTTTCATGGTTTATTTTCAATTAAAATCATATTTTAAATGTACATCGAGCGTTGTGTAAACTCGGATGAAACTGACGTTTAAAACGTCAAAATTATGAAAGATGTGAAAATTATACTTAATTGAAAAACTCAGTTTACTCAAAAACTAAGGGGATATCAAAAAAATTGTTCTTTATAAGTTGTTCATTTTCGTTTAAAACGTCAAAATTATGAAAGATGGAAAAATTATACTTTAAATTCAAAAACTCAGTTTACTCAAAAACTAAAGGGATTTCGATTTCGATAAATTTGCTGTAACTATTATCGTTTTATAATTATTAACCAAAAATTAAAAAAATAATAATAACTTTTTTTCTCGAATAAAAATGATTTGATGAAAAATGTTTTCAAGCAAAAGATGTTCATTTATTTTTTATCTGCAATGTTTGTTTAAATGTTTTTGTGATATTTTTCATATTTAGGAAAATATTGGCAAAAAACAAAAAACAGTTAAGGTAAACGCCCACTTCCGGTGTACGAAATTTTACCAAAAGCTTTTCGGTTCTTCAGATTATAAGATAAGACGGATGTTTAAAGTTTAATATCAATTGCTCTATTAGTTTTTGAGATACAGCGCGCACAGACAGACACACACACAGCCACACACACACAGCCACACACACACCCAGACACAAAAAAAAATATTCAGAAATTGTTGAAATGGCATCTAGGGACCGCAAAACGGATATTTCCGTAAAAAAAATTTTGAAAAAAAATCACGATCACAATACTTTCTCGTACTTCGTAATGGAGAAAGTAAAAAGGATTTTTTTTGATAAAGGACATGGAAGTTAGGACAACCGTAATTATCAAATTTTACTTATTCTGTACCATTTTCAAACTCTACTTCTAAATAGTTGGTACATCAAATATATACCAACGTGCACATTTCCTAAGTTAAATTTTAATTTGGAAACAACCTCTCTTATTTCGTTCTTTATTTTATACAGCTCATCTTAGAAATGGAGAAACTTGTATTGCTCATTTCTTCAATAAACAGCATAAAAGTAAATAACGACAGAAGTCATTATTTATTAGGAGGTTCCCAAACTACACCTACAGCATAGAAAATGTACTCTTGCTTTAACGTAATAAAATAAATACTGTATGTATTACGCAACTCCATAAATATATGAACAACTTTCCCCAATGCGTTCGTTTAGCGGACATGGATTTATTATCGCATTGATAAATTTAACAAAATACAGGTACTGGTTCACGTTACTTGATAAAACATGCATGTTTCTATGTAGCTCCGTTCGAATTTTTATATAAAATTCAATTATGCGCACAATTAACAATATCATATTTACAACAAAGCGGCAACTCAAATATTAATAATGAAAAATATATCCGGTGCCCGTGTGCGCGCCATAAAAATTCGTTTAATTAACGAGATGCCCTCGGATTCGATTTCAATTACCGAAGCAGAAACTGTAAATTACTCGGATAAACGGCGAAATAGTTAATTATGTATAAGAGTAAAGATTAAAGGGTTTTTTTAACTATAAATTTAAATTAAACTGCTTTAAACTATGAAATTGCATAAGAAATTAATTAGTTGCGATTCTTTGCGCGCTTTAAGTCTGGCATTTTTATGGGGCTTAAAACGAGTTCTGTTCGTTTCCATATATCGTGCAATTAGATTTTAAAATACGGATTTTATGTGCATAAATTAAGAGATATTAACATTTTTATTAAGTTCGTTTGAACATGTGAATATTATGTGCATCCTTTTAGATATTGAAGATTTTTAATGACTTTTTTAAATCTACATGTAATAAAACCTTCAATTTTAATTATGATTCATATTTTTACAAGTACACATAAATGTTGGCAAATAAGGTGTCAGTATAGTTTCCAGATGCGAAAATGAAAAATTGGTGATGTGGTGATCATTCTCGAATTTGATGGTACGATGGGAGATATGTAATCTACCCAGCTATGAAAATAACAAATGACAATCGTCACAGTTCACTGTGATATTTGTCGATTAATTTGTCATGTTTCGTACAAATCATTGCAATTTCTGCAGAGGTTTAAGTGTTAGTAAATGAAAGTGAAACGTTATTATATTCGTAGCAAAAGAGGGAAACATACCAAAAGTTATCTATGGCGTTTGTGAGGAAGGTACACCATCTTATTTTACAGTAAAATTTTGGTGTGAACAATTTTGATCCAATCCAAGGTGGCCCTAGATGTCGAAAGCCTGTGGAAGCATGCACAAAGAAAAACATCAAAAAGTTGAAGATTTGGCTTTGAAAGAACGAAGATAAAGGCATCAATAATTGCCTGTGAAGTGGGAACATCGGAGACACCAACCTTAAAAATTATGCATGATGATTTGGTCATGAAGCCTCAGTAAGTCGGATTCCAAAATTTCCGAAGAAAACTTGGCAGCTTTAGCAGATGACGAGGACTTCTTCTCAATAATTATAACTGGTAATGAGTCGTAGGTATGTTACTGGAATACAACAGATAAACAAATATCTGTGCAGTGGATATACAAGGGCTTTCTGCCACCAAAGAAGTCTGAAAACTGATGGCTACAATATTTTAGGATGCTAGAGAAAACGTGTTTAGTGCTCCATGGTTACTGCCATCTGTTGACACAGATATGAATGTTTAACGTTGGCTTGGTTAAATGATAATAAAATATCTTTATCAGTTGAAACTACAGTACTTAAGTACTACAGTACTCATGAGCATTTTTTTTTTATTTTGGCCTATATTTCAGTGCTTTGGCATGTATTTTTAATTTGTTTGCTTAAATTTTTTTTAATTTTGGGACGAAAAATTCTTTATTTTGTCTCAAGTTTTTGATTTCAGGTCTAAATTTTCGATTTTTTTGGCTGTATGTCAATTTTGTAACCTAAATTATTCATTTTTATGAGCAATTTTTTTGATTTTGGCCTATATTTTAGTACTTTGGCACGTATTTCAATTTCTTTGTTCCAATTTTTATTAATTTTGGTCCTAAATATTTTTTATTTTTGACCAAGTTTTCGATTTCAGGTCTGAATTTTCGATTTTTTTTGGCTGTATGTCAATTTTGAAACCTAAATTATTCATTTTCATGAGCAATTTTTTTTATTTTGGCCTTTATTTTAGTGATATGGCACGTATTTTCAATTTATTTGCTCCATTTCTTATTTCTGGGCGTAAATATTCTTTATTTCGGCCCAAGTTTTCGATTTCAGGTCTGAATTTTCGATTTTTTTTTTTTGGCTATATGTCAATTTTGTAACCTAAATTATTCATTTTCATGAGCAATTTTTTTTATTTTGGCCTATATTTCAGTGCTTTGGCACGTATTTTTAATTTCTTTGCTCTAATTTTTTATTTCAAGTTTTCGATTTCTGTTCTAAATATTCGATTTTTTTGGCCTGTATCTCTGATTTTGTAACCTAAATTATTAATTGATTGATGGTTGAGGCATTAACTTCGTGATACATTTTGGAACTTTAAATATAAAAAGAAAATAAAGAGTGATATTAACAAAGAAACTGTTTTATTTAAATTATTCATTTTCACGAGCTATTTTTTTATTTTTTTGGAAGTATTTTCGAGTATTTATTTATAGACCGTTATTTTAGATTTTGCGCTCTTCATGTTTTATATTTAGTCCTGAATTTTTCGCGTATTTTCTGTAAGGAATTTCAGGTTATTTACTTAATTTTATATTTTCTATTTTAATTTAGGCGTTTGAAATTTAAAATATAGTCGTGAGGGAATTATTTTAACCGATTACTTAATTTTTGACTTTATTGTCTGAATTAGATTTTGGCCTATATTTTAACCTTTGGTCTGTATTTTCAATATTTGTTTGGTCCAAATTTTTATTTTTGGTCCTAAATATTCTTTATTTTAGCCAAAGTTTTCGTTTTCGGTCTAAATTTTTGTTTTTTTTTTGCTGGTATTTTTGAGTTTTTATTTAAGTACTGTAGGAACAGGAACTTTATTGGAATTTTTTTTTACTTAGGATTAACCATTCAGTCACACACGGCTATTATTTTGTATTTTTATTTATATGAATAATGGGAATAAATGAAAAAATTAATAATTTAAGACATATACCACAACCACGGACCCGAGCGAATACTTCTCGATCGCCGATTTATTTGAAGTTAATGAATTACAAACGTAAGGAAAAATGTGTAGTTTTTGCTGTTTACATTTTTATAACTTTTGTATTTATTTTATATCTTCCTGGTTACTCCTCCTGTTTCCTCAGCTAACCGTCTTGATCCTAAAATCCTCTTGCTTCCCTGTTCTAGATGACTCTACATAACCCCCCCCCCCTCCCAGAAAAAATTCTATAGAGGCCTCCGTGAAATGTAGAAATTTTTAAAAGCCTGTACTTCTGGTACCTTTGAGGTACAAATTGTTTGTAAAAAGAGGCACAAACTGGTATAAGCGATGCTCTTTCGATTCCAATTAGCTGCTTTGCGATAACTTGAAAATTGACTAAAATCGCCTCCACAGAATTTAATTTTTTTTAAGCCTGTTCTTCCGGTACCTTTGAGGTACAAACAATTTAAAAAGAGGTTCAAACGGGTACAAATGATGCTCTTTCGATTCCCCTTAGTCGCTTTGCGATAATTCGAAAATTGACTAAAATCGCTTCCATAGAATTTCAATTTTTTAAAAGCCTGTACTTCTGGTACCTTTGAGGTACAAACAATTTAAAAAGAGGTACAAACAGTACAAACGATTCTCTTTCGAATGGCATAAACCAAATTTGAAAATGTGAAAGTTGGGCGCTGGCCATTTTTTATTGTTTAATAACTTTTTTGTCTTTGAGGTACAAACAAAGTTAATAGCGGTACAAACAGGACAAACGAGGTACAATCGATCTACGTTAAAAAAGTCCAAGTTTCTAAAAGTCGGGCGCTAGGTTCACATCGGTAGGCTTAGCAGAAGAAAAATAATTCTTTTTAACTATAGAACGAGGAAAAGAAAAGGAAGTAGGTGATTGTGTATTGTTTTCTACGCTAGTGGCCGAAACGGTGGAAACATAACTGGGTTTGAGGCGGTCAACAGAGACATTATCTTGTTTTCCGTCAATACTAATCGTAAAAAATTTTGAATTTCGCTCCAAAATTTTGAAAGGACCGTCGCAGGATGGATGTGAGTTAGATGTTTCTCACGCTATCTCGATGCATGCAAGTGTGTAAATCGGGGTGTACAAAACCTTTACGAGTGATTGGACGTCCGGCTGCAGGACTAAGAACGCGCAGATTGTCCCTCAAGTCATCAAGAAATTTTAAGCCTGAAGGAAACTTTTTATGCGCGGAATTTAAAAAACGAAATCGCCCGGCAAGCGTAACGTCTACAGTTGTAGCCAAAAGAGAAGATTTTAAAATCGTCCGAATGCCTAAAAGAATTAGTGGGAGGTGAGTTATACCCAGTTCTTCGGATCGTTGCTCATTCGGATCGAGTCTTTAATTTGTCGATTGAGTCGCTCTACCAAATCGTTACATTGCGGATGGTAGGCGGTTGTGGATTTGTGTGAGATACACCGAAAGTCCTGCAGAATTCCTTCTAAATGTTGGACTGAAACTGCCCGCCTCGGTCAGTGATGACCGTCGACTGCTTCCCTGTTCCAGGTGACCCTACAAATGGAATATCGCGTAACGATCCTTTTACAGAATCTCTACAGTAGGGCGCAATTACATGATTAGCAATTGCCCTAATTTTAGTTTTTGCTAGCGAATGCCTTTTCGCAATTTCCGAACTGTCAAAAAATATGTTTTTGGTGACAATTTTTTTTAACATACAGGGTGTTTCAGAGCTCTGGGAACGGTCAATCACGTGCTTATTTTTCAAAATTTCGAAAAATGTTTTATACAAAAGTTGTGTATAATAGTGAGCTGCACGCCCTACAAATATTTAATTTTATACAGGGTGTCTTATAACAAAGTTACAGACCAAACTTATGTTTTTTTAAATGGAACACCCTGTATTTTTTGTCATTTTTGAATTATATGGAGCAAATAAAGGTGAGTTACTTCAATACTCCCTATACCTATTGTTTGCCGTTTTCGAAATATTTGAAGATTTGTTAAAATGCATGGTCTGGTTAAAATTTTATTTTTGCCCCAGTGATTGACGTTGAACGATTAAAATCATTTCTATTATTTGGTTGAAGGTTTGAACTATAGAGCCAACCATGATTTCATACAAAAAAATATACAGGGTGATAAAAAAATGCGGTAGAAAAACCGAACTTATAAAGTTAAATAACTTCGTTTTTTCAAATGGCATACCCCGTATTTAGTAACGTATTCTTAAGTAGAATTTAATTATCTTTCAGATTGTATAAGGGTTCCCTGTTCCTAATCTCAATAGTTTTCTTGTATTCGGCGATTATCATATCAGGAATAATTATTATAATCTGAAAGATAATTGGATTCTTCTTGAGAATACGTTACTAAATACATTACAAATACAATACAACATAAATTTGTCATTTTTGGTTTATACTACGGAAACGGTGATAGTTATATCAGATTAATATTCATAATGATTATAGAGAATGCCCAAATGAACAACTTTTAAAGAATACGTTTTTTTTTTCTAAATCTCTTTGGTTTTTGAGTAAACTGACTATTGTTCGTTTATTAATTGTTTGAGAACATTTCCAATTACTCAGTTCTGTGCACTTACCTTAATCAAATAATGTCTATTATAAGACGAAAATTGTCCCTCATCCATCCTTAAAAAAATTGACTCAAAATTACCACATTATTAAACTCTTTTAACATCGAACGCTATGGGGCGCTCCGTGGCGGAGCGGTTACATTCCCGCTTTCGGTGCGAGGCGTCGTGGGTTCGAATCCCACGCTCGGGCGGTAACGAAAAGTTATCGTTCGGGTCCATGGTTGTTTAGTGTTTGTCCCATTAATTATGAAAATGAATTCTCAAATATTAAAATGAGCGTTAGTGGCCGAACAGCAAATCGCTTACGCCAATTCACTCTCCTTAACTCGCAATTCCATCAAACATCCTTCCTTAAAAAAAAAGAAAAAAAAAAAACATCGAACTCGCGCACGGAACTGGAAAATTTTGTCAGGTGCTAACAGCCTAATCATCTCACCTCACCTTCCCCCCGGAGGCAAATTCACGTCCGGTGTTGATTTCGCAAAACCGCATTCTTTCTTCACCTTATCAATGCTTATCTACGCAGCTCCGATTCGAAACAAATTCATGTTTTCATTGAAAGTCTGGCAGTTTATCTTCAGGCGAGTGAGTGTTAAGGTGTTTTAGTGTGCAGATTGTGGAAAATGGATTAACGAAATTCGATTTTAATTATCAGTTACGAAGATGGACTGTTGGTAAGTGATTAAATGTAATTGGTTTAATTTTATTGTATGTATTTTTCAATTCAGTTTAATATCTTTCAACACAATTAACCGAGTGGAGTGGCCATCAGTTCGATAGCCCTTTTACAGATGGTACATAATGTTATAGTCAATATAGTGTTATTCCTTACAATAATATATGCAAAGAATGCTATTAATTAAGATATTGTGTAAATCTATTAAACAATTAACAATTGCTTACTTAAAATATTCCTCGGACAGATCGATTTTTATTTATCAAAATACAACATTTAGGGATGGGATCTTTGCAGTTTTTAATGGAATTGTAATCCCGCATGTGTTTTGAATAAATATGCAAAATTTCAAGTCGATTGCAACTGTTTTTTATATATTTTTTTCAAAACTCGAATTTTTTTGTATTTTCACGTTGCGCTCGAATGAGATTATTTCGAAATTTTGGGATTGGGTGTTTTTAAATTTCCATTTACAATTAATCCCGAATCTTTTTTTAATAAATTTGAAAAATTTCAAGTCGATGGCAACTGTTTTTATATTTTTTTCAAAACTCGGAATTTTTTATATTTTCACGATGCGTTCGAATGAGATTATTTCGAAATTTTGGGATTGGGTGTTTACAAATGTCCATGTATATTTAATCCCGAATATTTTTTTAATAAATTTGAAAAATTTCAAGTCGATGGCAGCTGTTTTTATATTTTTTTCAAAACTTGGAAATTTTTGTGTTTTCACGTTGCGTTCGAATGAGATTATTTCGAAATTTTGGGATTGGGTGTTTACAAATGTCCATGTATATTTAATCCCGAATCTTTTTTTAATAAATTTGAAAAATTTCAAGTCGATGGCAACTGTTTTTATATTTTTTTCAAAACTCGGAATTTTTTATATTTTCACGTTGCGTTCTAATGAGATTATTTCGAAATTTTGGGATTGGGTGTTTACAAATGTCCATGTATATTTAATCCCGAATGTTTTTTTTATAAAATTTGAAACATTTCAAGTCGATGGCAACTGTTTTTATATTTTTTTCAAAACTCGGAAATTTTTGTATTTTCACGTTGCGTTCGAATGAGATTATTTCGAAATTTTGGAATTGGTTGCTTACAAATTTCCATGTATACTTAATCCCGAATGTTTTTTTTTTTAATTTGAAAAATTTTAAAAATCGATGGCAACTGTTTTTTTATTTTTTTGAAGACTCGGATATTTTTGTATGTTCCGACAATTTCACGCTCCGTTCGAATGAGGTTATCTTGAATTTAGGATGGGGAATGTTTTTTGAATAGTTTTGTGAAATTTCAAGTTGATGGCAATAAATTAATATTAATTTGTTTAATATGTTTTGTTTCAAATAATTAACACTAATGAAAAAAATTGTCTGTGAGGCGATAACCGTTTTAAGTTCCCTAGAGGCGGTTTGAATGATTTCTGGTATTTCACAAGTCTTATTTGACAATCCGAAAAACTGAAGAGCTTTTGGTAAAATTTCGTACACCGGAAGTTGGTGTTTACCTTAACATTTTTTTTCAATAATTGAAAATTATCATATCAGGAATAATATTATAACTTTTGTATAAAACATTTTTCGAAATTTTGAAAATTAAGCACTCGCTTGACCGTTCCCAGAGCTCTGAAATACCCTGTATATTAAGAAGATAATGGTTTAACGAAAACAAGGCAATCTTCACAAAATAAAGCACATATCATAATTTATGATTTAAGTTGTTTATATTGCTTATAACAACTAATACACTTGATACATAATCGTGTGTGTAAAGGCGTTATGCATTATATTGAAGGGCTGCGTGACGTAATTGCCCGTGGCTATCGTTTTCATTCAATTTTAGGTGTTTAATGACTGTATTCCTTGCCCCCCATACACACACACAGCATACCACCCATCAGTCCATCGATTGCTTTAAGCTTTTCGTAACCACGAAAAAAACAACCAGCGATTAATTCATTAATCACTTGACATGTTTAATGGACCGTTTAAAGGATATTTTAAATTTTCTTTGCTCGAACGCAATTTACAAGCTGTCCAATCAAGTACCTTCAATTATCTTTTTCTTCTAAATTTACCACATGATTAACTTTAAATTAAGACAATTATTGGTTGAACGGAAAATGTTATGAATATTAATTACACTGTGCACAGTATGTAGTACATGCACCTAATCTGTCAAATTGCCGTGTAATTTATAATCCATAAAGTTGATATGGATTGATACTTCTGGAGAGATGGCTTTTACAGCAATTTATATGTTTATGAAGATTTACAGGCTGTAATTTAATTCTAGTTAAACTTTATTGTGGGATATTAGATGAGATAAGAGTGTACATCTTCATACGATGAAATAGTCTGTCGTGTTTGATTACATCATATTTTTGGTTTGCTGTATTCTTCTTAATCAAATGATTTAATATACTGGGTTCCCCATAATAGGCTACCCATTTTAATATTTGAATTAATTTTTTTTTCATTTAACAAAACAAACTTTTTATTATACTAAATTACAGCTAACTCTTTGGGATTTATAATAACATAAATATTTGGCTAATTTCATTCTAACTTTTAAAAATCACGTCTTCTAAATGACCTCCACCAACTTCAACACATTTTTCAATATTAGATAAAAAGTGGTTCATTACACGGCGTAGCAAACCTTTGTCTATTCCTTCAACTTCTTCACGAATTTTGACTTTGAGTTCCTTGATTGTACCTGGACGACTCGCAAACACTTTGGCTTTTAAATATCGGGTGCCGTTAAGTCGGGGGACCTCGAAGGCCAAGGCAAATTTCCGAATCGAGAAATGAGTCGGCCATTAAACGTTTCTCGCAGAACCCGCATTGAGTTTCTGGCGGTGTGAGCTGTAGCCCCATCTTGTTGGAATAGTAAGGCATTGTTTAGTAATCCTCGTCTATTTAATTCTGGAATGAGGAATGTCTCTAGGATGTTTACGTAGCGCTCGGATGTTACTGTTACAGTTTTCATCCTTAAAAAATATGGACCAATAATACCAAAAGATCCTACTCCACACCACACAACAACTTTTGGATTATGGAGGTTCTGTGTAAAGATTTCACGAGGATTTTCATTTGACCAATATCTAAAATTCTGTTTATTAACCATGCCGTTCAAATAAAAATTTGCTTCGTCGCTCATTAAGAGACTGTGAATTGCTCCTTGATGTAAATTCAAAAATTCTTGACAAAATGCTAACCTTGCTTCTTTATCTTGATTTATAAGTTGCTGTGCCATTTGGTATTTATAGGGATGAAGTTTTAAATCTCTTTAAAGAATTCGATCTAAGCTTCCCTTTGATATTCCTAGGATAAGGGTTTGTCGATTAGCAGACCTTTTAGGACTTCTCGTAAACGCAATTCTAACTCGTTCAATATTTTCTGGTGTACGAACTGTTCTTCGACGTCCAGGCTTCTTCAAATTTTGTACAGAACCATTTTCACGCCAATGACGAACCCATAACTTAACAGTTTTACGATTTGGCACGTGACCTCTATTGTTGTTATTAAACTGACGCCGGAATGCACGCCTAACTTCTTCTATCGAATTGCTTCTTATGTAAGTTTCTACAAATACACACGTTGTTGGACTGAGTAATCCATGAAAGTTAAATAATTATGATGAAAACCAACAAACTTCTCGTAGAAAAATAACGTTGCACAGAATTATTAATTTAAAACTTTTTTGTGGAAGGTGCCTACTTGAGCAATAATTAACTTAAATCCCTATAAAGACTACAGAACATAATCCCACAGAGATAAACTTATTTAGTTATCTCGTAGGGAATTAATTCATAAAATAAAATAGGTAGTCTATTATGGGGAACCCTGTATAATCATAAATTAAAACAAACGCTTTTTCTTTGCATATTAGCATTTCACAGTATATATTACCTCTTCGTTAGAAGACAAATTATGTCTATTCGAACTCAAGGGAAAGAGATTATGGTTCAACTAAACCAGCTCTGGTGGAAGTAGTTTAAACCCTGGATTACGAATTGTACTCATTGCAATATCCAATGCAAAGGCGCATTGGTTCTGCAAAAATGAAATAACTTTGCTCAACATTCCGCATCTTTTTTTTCACAATTTTTTCGTATGCTATTTCAATGTAGAATATTATTCTGCAGTTATTTTACCCTCATCCAAATTATCAATTATAAAATCTCTAAGGTTGTCCCAAAAAAACTGATGCAAGAACTTTTTACACCGGAAAATTCTTTGCTATTGGAGAACCAAAGTGCTGTTTAGTTTCTGGCTCGTAGAAGTGTACGTAAGTCATCGCTAGTAACAAGACAGTTTCAGAAGTCGGCATCTTCTTCAAAACGAGCACAGATTGAGCGCGATGCTTCCACTATTGCTCGATTCTGATCATCGCTCAAGCATTTCGCAGGTATATGTTATATCTAAATCGAAATGAACTATCTAAAGGATGCGTTTATATTAAATGTTTAGTGCCCCAGATATTAGTCTAATTTGACGGTCTGATAAAATTACATGGTGTACTGCAACGATCACAGAAATCAGTCTTTTCGATCTCTTCTCATCTTTAATGGAAAATGTACCTCTTTAGCAGCATGCAGTCCAGTTTTCCACAGTCGAATATCAAGGGCATTGATCATGTATATCAAACATGTCTTCGTAATTGCTTACGCCTTAACTACTTCAAATCACTCTATCCTCGTGGCTGAATGATCAAGCCTATGCCCAAAAAACAAAAACAAAAAAAAAACAAAACACTCCATCCTCCAATTTATCAATTTTCTATAACTAAAATATTCGTAAAGCTTTTAAAATACCAATATCTCACATTTCTACAACTAACTGTAGTGTTCTTCTCGTGTACCATTGAATTCTAACTAATTAATTGCCTGAGAGAGAGAGAGAGAGAGAGAGAAAATACATTTATTGAGACACTTTTACAAATGACCTCAAGAGGCAATTGATTAATTGTCTGATTATTTCAAATTCGCCTTTTAGTTTCATAAAATAATAAAATTACCATACGTATGATTTATGCCATAAATATTATTTTTTGTTCATCAATGAATCTCTGAAATATCACATTTTTCATTTAACTTTTACTCATAGCAATCAATGCAAATTTTACTAACTTAAAACATATGTAGAAATTAATTTTCCAGGTGCAGCTGTTCTCATAAGTTATTTATTCAGTTATACAGGTGATGTGAAAAAGCGCGCAGCCATCAGTAATCTCCAAAAAACTAGTAATCCGTCTAGTATTTTACATTTATTGGAATCCATTTGCAAGTAAAAATGCATAAATATGTATCGCTAGATTTGCATTTTTGTAAATGATATGAATATTCCACTAAATATTAATATATTTTAAACCAACAAATTTGACTTTGAAATTGAGTCGTATTATTTATTATTGAAAATTGTAATATTCATATTTAATAAAAATAATTCATAGTGGATTCGTTTTTGCCATTGCATGAAATAATAAGTGTTGCCTAATTTGCTTAAAGATTTAAATAGTACACTATAACGAAGCGTAACATGTTATAATTTTAAGGTAGTTTTAGTTTGAGACAAGTGACAAGTGTAGTGTCAAATCTATGGTTACAATATAATAAAGTTTTAAAAAGGTGATTGATTTCGAAATCCTTAACTCCCGGTATTATCAACTTTTTTAAACAGGCATTTAGTTAAATTATGTTTAGGGTAAAGGTACATTTAAAATAGTGATAGGTATTATGAATCTTTTTAAAGGAGTTTTAAGTAAATGTTATTTTAAAATCTGTTGGCAATAGATTATAAACGAATTTTATATTTGCAGGTAGGCAACACTGAATTTTAACCTTTAAAAGCCGTTGATCCGCTAGCGCGACCGATCCGCCGGAACTGCTGAACATTGACTTCACTCAATGCCTTTGACTTTAATTTTCTCCTGTGACTGAACATTTTTATCATTGTGCTTAATAGCGATAATTTTTGTGCCAATCCGCTCTCGACACCGACTCCATGAGCTGGCTGGAAGTCAATGAGGTGGGGCTCGCCCCATTCTTTTGAAACCCCCCGTGTTAACTGTTATGGATATTTTTCTATTACTTACGCACTTCATTTATTATTTCTTCAATTTGACGAACTTGAATTCATGAAATCACTGTAATATCTAACCTCCAAACTAGAAACGTCAAGTTAAATCGCTATTAAAATTATTAAAGGGAAAAATTTCGAGATTTAACTTTAACAGGCATTTATCGGTTAAAGGACATTTAAACTGGTTGGTAATACTGCATATTCACTCTTAAATCTCGTTTAGACTTAACTCTCCTTTAAAAATAATAATTTTGATAATACCGGGCGTAAGATATACCACAAACGGAACGCTTCCAATTACCAAAGCAAGTGTAGCGGTTAAAGCCAAAACGTTCCTTAACACATCGACCGCTATGTCAGTCACCGGTGACTGACACGGAAGTATTTCAATGGGACCGTGTCAGTCACTGATGATTGACAGTGACTACCTACTCTAAACTTACTATTTAGCGCTGTCAGTCAAGAGTTTGATTGACCGTTGATTTTTTTAGAGGGAATGTTTATGAGAGTGAGACACGTGACTGACACATTACCTGACGGAGTGAAACGCATAATTTTTTGCCATTGGAGCTTTGTCAGTCATCTGTAACTGACACATAAAAACCCGTAATTTCGTGTAAAAAATGCATCAAAATGAATTAAGTTAGTAAATTCTTACTCATTTTATAAAATAAAACTTAAAAACAAAGAAAACTTTTTTACATAAATTCAATAAAACGAAATATAGCCTTGAATTTATTTAATGCTTTCTGCAACAAGTAAGATTGCTTCTAATTTATTTACAACTTTTTTACATTACATTTACAAAAATCAATCTGTTAACAACAAACAATAATCATCGTCAATGTCAAAAATTTAACAATAGACCGACTTTTGTGAAAATCACAACCAAATCGTCCATGACCAAGAAAACATCCAAGATAGAAGAAATTTTAGAATAGAGCCCGGCCACCATCTTTTGTATTTATTTCAACTGGGAACTACAACCTGTGTCCGAGACTTTTTTTTTATTCAATGCTTCATTTGCATTAATATTATTAACTCTAAAACAGTGTCTGTAGCTTGGGTAAAAATGAATCCAGGAAGTTTACTGTGAATCCTATCCTATAATTAAAACAGTTGAACATAAGCCAAAGACTTTTAACAATTACATATTTTCAAGACGAACTTACAACCAGCAGTTATTTATTCCATTTGTTTAATTTTTAACGTAAAACCTTCTGTAAGATTCTACCCTTGTCTTGGTTCCAATAACTGAATTATATGATAGTGCCTACCCGTCAGTCATTGAATTTATTTTTACTTGAACTATATCTGTGTCTGTAGTAAAATAAATTTATTGAAAATTAATAAAAGCATTAAAAGTTTTAAATTTACCGTCGTTTAGGTTGGCGGTCCCTAACCCACAATCAAAACTATTCAAAACAAGCCCAAATTTTGAAAAATTTAATGTCTACAATACAACTGTTCTTAAATAAAATAAAACACACTTTTACTTAGTTAATATCACACTGTTTATTTATAGTGACTGCAGTTTCGATCAAACAATGATCATTATCAAACTATAAGTTATTTAATTAAAAACGTATCACGAAGTAAGTGCCGCCAACCTCAAACAACTGTTCTTTATTTTGTTTGTTTTATCCTTAACATAAAACCCTCATTTAGTTTTTACTCATCGTACTGAAGGATACTAACCACCCACCACTCATGGCATTTATTTTAACCTCTACTGCCTGTCACTGCCTAAACAGAATAACCTAACCAGGAGCGATCAAATAGTCACAACACGACTCTCAACAGTAAGACCTGTGTCCGTAACGAAATACATTTATTGAAAATTAGTAAAAACAGTTGAACTGAATTTAACACTTGTACGTTTGTAACTTCGATGAAAATGAAACTAGAAGGTTGAATTTGGGCACTAGCTTGAGTAAAAATGTAATCCTTTCAGCTGGAAAAATTGCAATTAAATTAAAAGTCCCGAAAAAAACGGAAGAGAAAGTCCTGAAAAAAAATTACAGAGAATAAATTTCTGAAAATAGCCCTAAGAAAAAAGTAATCTTGAAAAAAACCTTGACAAAAAGTCCTAAGAAAGTCCTGAAATAAAAATCCAGAAAATTAACTCTTGAAAAAATGTCACGATAGTCTTGAAAAAAATTGCCTTGAAAACATCCTTTTTTCATAAATGGGAGAGAAAATCGATTTCTCAGCTGTCGAAATCATGAGAGAAATAACATTTCTCGCAGTAGAAAGAGAAGTATTCTTTTCGATCCCTGCGAGGTTCCATTATTTATTTTAACTGTCATGGCCGACAAGATTTTTTTCTAGGTTTTGTTTTTACTCTTAAAATATCCCGTTTGTGAAAAAATCCTGCATTTCACTTCCCGTCTTCTATAGCTCATTTACTAATTAAGTTAGAATTTTGATATTTTGCAGAATAAATTTGCATCCTAGAATGCATTTCAGGAAAATATTTTTGATAATACAGGGTGTCCCAAAAAAGTGTGATGTCATGATGATATATTTTTTAGATTACATGCTGTATACTTTATTGCTTATTTGAGTACCTTCTATGGTTGCCTACATACCCCTATAATTTTATTGAAATCAATTTAGTAATATCTGCAGAAAAAAATAAAAACTAAAAAAAAAACAGTTTTGCACCATTGCATTTAAAAAATGAATAAAAATAAAAATACTGCCTTGTTAATAAAATCATACAATGTACTTATTAAATAAGCTCTGATAATTCCGTTAACCAAGTTTGATTGATATGAATTGTACAGGGAGTCCAAAATTTAGTATCAAACTTTCCAAACTTTAAAGCACTTTATTACGAAATAGTGCATTTTGAAGTTTTTCGCACATAACATGAGTAACTTTTCAATCAAATTTGATGATTCTTTCAGGAAAAAATCCCATTTTGGCTCTTCCTTACGGGACTAAACTCAGATTGGAATGATCCCTTTTCGAACCCTTCAACCACCGAACAAAAAAAACACGTTTTTGAACAAAAAACTTTGGCAACTTGTACCTAGTTGGAAAAAATGTGTCGATTCGATCCAACAAAAGGGCATTGAAATGTGTTCAATTGCTTGCGCAGGAGTCAAATAACGAAGTTCCTACGACGATTTGGCACAAAGTTATGGGTATTTGAAAAAGGCGATTTTTTTGGTTTTTTGACTCATAAGTCCGAAGTTTTTCGACGAAATTGTTATCGTTTTACACGAATGAAATTTTCTTTGCATGTTCTTTGAGGTATGCACGAAAATTAATTGTTTGCGCGAAATCATGAATATCATCGCATTTAGTACCTTAGAACTCCATTAACAAACAAATTTATTTTAGGTCAAAAAAGGCTTACTTTAACGATCTCTGTAGGGTCGGACAAAATGTGGGCCTAACTCACCATCATTCGTCCATTTTTCCATTCGTCCAATAAAAACAAACTAATTGCACTGATGGAAAAAAATTAAACACTTGAGATTTGTAAAAATGTAGGTAATTTTCAAATGGCCATAACTCAGCTTCTGTTCAACCGATTTTGACGATCTTTTGAGAAATAAAAAGCAAAATGTGTCCTCTTTGAGAGGGTTTATCCTCCACTCAAAGAGACGGCTACGCCCCTCCAAACAAAACAATAAAAGACCAAAAAATGCACTTTTTTTAAACGCCCATAACTTTGTGCCAAATTGCCGTAGGAACTTCGTTTTTGAGTCCTGAATAGGTAATTGAACACATTTGAATGCCCTTTTGGTGGATCGAGTCGACACATTTTATTCAACTCGGCACACGTTGTTTTTTGTCCAAAAACGTGTTTTTTTTTTGTTCGGGGGTTTAAGGGTTCGAAAAGGGATCAATCCAATCTGAGTTTATTTTTTCCCGAAAGAATCATCAAATTTGGTTGAAAAGTCGCTGAGTTATGTGCGAAAAACCTCAAAATGCACTTTTTTTCAAACAGCCAAAACTTGGTGCCAAATTGTTGTAGGAACTTCGTTTTTCGAGTCCTGCATAGGGAATTGATCAGATGTTAATACCTTTATGGTTGATCGAGTCGAAAAAATTTATCCAACTTCATAGACATCGTCAAAGTTGAAAATGGTTTCCTGAAAAAACATTTTTTTTTCACAGGGGTGCTGGAGAGGGGTGAAAGTCGTTATGCTTAAGTTCGTATGCATGACTTTAAAGAAGATACTTCAAAGTTTTTCGCCCTTAAAGATGAATCAAAATTGATTGAAAATACGCCGAGTTATGGCGGTTTGAAAATGGTCAAAATTTCACAAATTTCAAGTGTTTCATTTTTTTTTTCTTCCAGTGTATTTAAGTTTCCCAAAAATAATCTGAACCACATTATTTGGATTTTAAACTATAAGGTATAAAAAAAACTAAAGAAGTAAGGAGGAACAATTAAAATCATTAAAATTTTAAAACAATTATCTATTGGTTAATTGTATAATAAGTTCATTGTGCCCACATGGATGATACAGTGTCTTGTATGCATGATTAAAATTTATAATTATAAAGCAATTTGGGTACAATCCATAATAAATTTATACAAAAGGGTATATTAAGTGGAACACTGTAATTTATTATACACTACCCTTAATTCCCGCGCTCTAGATTTCCCTATAAACAGGTATAAATAAATAATTGCATTTTAAAAAGAAATAGACTTGTTCCAACAGTTTAATTGTTTCATTGCGTGCCACACAGTGCCTGTCAGAAAATTGATTTATTACGGCAACTATCCTTCATTTCCCTATTAGTTCATTTGCTTTTCTCCTATAAAATATTTACAACCCATGTATATTTCACATCCGTAGGACATACATCAAGTGGAATTTAATTATAAATATAATAGTGCACCATTATTTACATGTTAATTACGCTTGTAAAGCACGAGACTGACGTTTCAATATATTTTCGAATCTATTTCCGATTTTGTTACGTGTTCTGTCTATAAATATAATAATCGTTAACGATGTTCCATATTTCTAAATGTCCAATTACTGACGTTGATAAAACTGGGGCTGAATTAATTCAATTATCCTGGTGAATGAAGGAAATTACGTTACGAAAAGAATTTGTTGTGTGTCTATTTTTAATCAAACCGATGTTCAGACAGAATAATTAATCATCTTCGGAACGAGTTTAGAGAGATCCCACTCTGGTTTATATTACAAAGGAAAAAAGTAAATGCCGGGGAAAATAATCGCCTCAGAAATTATTGAATGTAAACGGGAGGAATAATAGCGTGCACGTTATAAATAATTAACAATAAATATTAGAATGTTTATAGCTATTGACAAAACATGCCACTTTCAAATTAGCATATTTATAAATTTAACTATCCGATGATAAAACGAGATTTCAGCCGGAGGACTTCCGCTTGTTGAATATCCAAAATATGGGTAGTAAACTTGAACAGGAAATTTGATACTTCGAATATTGTGTCGTAAATTAACAGTATTTTTAAAGGCCCCGGGGCGTGATTTGTACGAAAGGGGTTACGTCTATCGATTTAACATAAATTGAACATGATTTATTTTTGTTAAATATCAACTTTATCTATTAATAAAATTATGACCTTTATTTATTTCGTAATAAATCGTGTATCGAGTAATTGATTATCTAAAACGTATGGTATGATTATGATTAACAAAATAAGTCCATTATTAACAAAGGAGAAAAAATGGTGATGTGGCCATCATGTTACTTTCTCCGATTTGATGGTATCATTTATATTTACGCTTCCATGGTTTATTTTCAATTTAAATCATATTTTAAGTGTGCATCGAACGTTTCGTAGACTCGGATAAAACTGACGTTTAAAACGTCAAAATTATGAAAGATGGAAAAATGTACTTCAAATTAAAAAACTCAGTTTACTCAAAAACTAAAGAGATTTCGAAAAAAACTTATTCTTCATAATTTGTTTATTTTGGCATTCTCTACAATTATTATTTACATAAGTTTGCTGTAACTATTAGCGTTTCATAATTGTATACCAAAAATAAAAAAAAATAAAATAAATTTTTTTCTCGAATAACAATGATTTTATGAAAAATGTTTTCAAACAAAATAATTGAATTTCTTTATTGTCTTCAATATCTGTTAAAATGTTTTTGTGATATTTTTCATATTTAAGAAAATATTGGCAAAAAACAAAAAACAGTTAAGGTAAACACCCACTTCCAGTGTACGAAATTTTACCAAAAGCTTTTCAGTTCTTCGGATTATCAAATAAAACTTATGTTCAAAGTTTCATTTCAATTGGTCTATTAGTTTTTGAGATACAGCGCGCACAGACACACACACACACACACACACAGACACACACACACACAGACACAAAATATTTTTTCCAGAAATTGTTGAAATGGCATCTAGGGACCCCAAAACGGATATTTCCGTAAAAAAAAATTTTGAAAAAAAAATCACGATCACAATACTTTCTCGTACTTCGTAACGGAGAAAGTAAAAATGGTGATGTGGCCATCATGTTACTTTCTCCGACTTCATCGTATCATTTATATTTACGCTTCCTTGGTTTATTTTCAATTTAAATCATATTTTAAATATACATTCAGAGAAAATATAAATGCGAAACTCGCTCGGCGAAGGAATGCTGCCGCATGTCGGTGCTTAGTTCGGTCGAAACCAGTCAGTCCCTGCTTAAAATCCATTTATGAGGTAATGTGGTCAAAATGCCACCCGACACGGATTTTTAAATAAATATAAAAATATCATTACTTGTGACTTTAACAAAAGTAGCCGTAAACCGTATATTGAAAAACCCCTGACATCACCCGGGAAGCACCAAAATAAGATTTTTTCAAATATAATTTTTTTTTAATTATTTTAAAAATCCGAAAAAATCATATATTATTGACCCAAATACCAAATTATGTGGATTTTTCAAGGTCATTGAACGTTATTTAGAGTAAAAAAATGTTTGAAAATAAAACAAGAAAATTCGTCTACTAGTTTAAAATTTTATTTCGTCATATGATTGCTATCAATAAATATCATCTACGTGATTTTTTTTTCATCTTTCAACGTTTGGTGGAACATCTTTAAAAATTCGAATAACTAATATTTTTACAATATTTTGATATTTTTTATAAAAATTTTATGTAAAATTAATATTAGTATTCTAGTATTAATGATTTTTTTCAGTTTCGTATAAACAACCTATGTTTGGTCAAGATATGACCATGATACCTTCGAAAAATAGGTTTTTGTTCTTTAACCACCATAAAAATCTGAAAAAATTCATATATATTTTTGTCCAAATTAAAAATGTTTTCAAGGTCATTGAAGGTCATTTAGAGTATTAATTTTTTTTTAAGTTAACTTCTTTTTCGCCCCTAAGCGATCGAGTGACAACCTAAAATTTAAAACAATCGTAATTCTTTCTTACATTCTTGAAAAATAATCTCAAAGGTAGACGAATTAAGTTTAAATACGTAGTTTTTTTTAAGTTTATTAGGAATTCAGTTTGAAAAGGGTAATATAAGCATTAAATAATATCGTTACCTTATATGTATTCATAAACACATGGTAAAGTATCAAATCTCTGAATATTTCCCGTAAATAAAAGTTAACATATATATCATAGAATTGAATATCTATAGAACTCAATGGAATTGAAATATATGATAATAAACTAATAATTAAAATGTATTTCATTACAATATCTTCATATTTTTTTGAGCCAAAATACGTGTTCAAGTATTTTAAAATTACTAGATGAATTTTCAGGGGTTTTTTACTTATAATTTAAAAAAATAATTTAAATGATCCATTGATATTTCAAAAATGTGAAGAACGCTAGGATCTTTTTCATAGTTTTTTTTTTCACTTATAATCAGGAAAATAAATACGACTTTTAGAAGCTAAAGAAAGTAGCGCTAAGCTCCAGGGGCGGCACGTTATATAGAGCCAAAGAGCCTTGGCACTACCTGAAGCTTCAAGCTCAGCAAGAATTTTGAATTAATTCACTTTTTCGCCAGTTACTTTGGTCTAGGAAGATAAATTGTTCTTTCTTCAAAGAAGGAGGGGGGGAGGGGTATATATTGTATAAATGGCTCTATCATCAACATGGTCCACGAGCCGCCACTGAAATTAAGTACAGTTTTTAAAAATCCACGAGTTGTGAATTTTTGAAAATTTTAATTTTCGAATTGTGAAATACTGGAGCAAAAAAATAAAAAATAAAATATAAAACGTGTCGACTAAATTCTAAAAAAATTAAATCAGATTTTGCAAATCATCGTTTTATCAAATTAAGTGCAGTTTTTGAAAATCCCCCGATTGTTTCGCGAGTTGTGAATTTTTAAAAATTTTAGTTTTCGAATACTTGAGTAAAAAATTCAAAAAAAAATATATAAAACGTGTTGACGAAATTCTAGAAAAATTAAATTATATTTGCAAATCATCCTTTTATCAATTTAAAGGAAGTATTTGAAAATCCACCGATTATTTCACTAGTTGTGATCTTTTGAATATTTTAGTTTTCGAATTGTGTGATACTCGAGCAAAAAAAATTTAAAAAAATATAAAAATATAATATAAAAGATTTTGCAAATCATCGTTTTATCAAATTAAGTACAGTTTTTAAAAATCTACCGATTATTTCGCGAGTTGTGAATTTTTGAAAATTTAAGTTTTCGAATTGTGTAATACTCGAATGAAAAATTCTAAAAAAAATATAAAACGTGTTGACAAAATTCTACAAAAATTAAATTACATTTGCAAATTATCTTTTCATCAAATTAAATAGAGTTTTTAAAAATCCGCCAATTATTTCGCGAGTTGTGAATTTTTAAAAATTTTAGTTTTCGAATTGTGTAATACTTGCGTAAAAAATATATATAAAACAAGTTGACAAAATTCTACAAAAATTAAATTACATTTGCAAATTATCTTTTCATCAAATTAAATAGAGTTTTTAAAAATCCGCCAATTATTTCGCGAGTTGTGAATTTTTAAAAATTTTAGTTTTCGAATTGTGTAATACTTGCGTAAAAAATTCTAAAAATATATATAAAACAAGTTGACGAAATTCTACAAAAATTAAATTATATTTGCAAATCATCCTTTTATCAATTTAAATGGAGTATTTAAAAATCCACCGATTGTTTCGCTAGTTGTGAATCTTTGAAAATTTTAGTTTTCGAATTGTGTAATACTCCAGCAAAAATTTAATCATCCTTTCATCAAATTAAATGGAGTTTTTGAAAATCCACCTATTACTATTTAGTTTTCGAATTGTGTAATACTCGAACAAAAAAAAAGTAAAAAAAAATATGAAACGTGTCTACTGAATTCTGCAAAAATTAAATTTGATTCGCAAATCATCGTTTTATCGAATTAAGCAGGGGGGGCTCGTTATACAGAGCCAAGGAGCCATGTAGTTTCAAGCTCAGCAAGAATTTTTAATTTATTCTTAAAACACTTTTTCGCCAGTTACTTCGGTCTAGAAAGATACATCGTTCTTTCTTTCTTTAAAAAAGAAAGGGGTATATTGTATAAGTGGCTCTATCATCAACTTGTTCCACGAGCCGCCACTGCCAAGCTCTATATAATAACATTACAATATTTTACTTAAGTTCCAAATCATAAGTATAAAATTATATATTATTATCTTATGTTATTTTACAATTTAATTTCAAATTATATTGTAATATTTCATATATTATTAGTTAAAAATTAATAAATATGTATAATAATTATAATAATTATGTGTATAGATATAAGGTATTTGAAATAAAAATAAAAATCTAAACTAAACATAAACATACTGTTACTTTATTATTAATTAGATAAAATTTTACTGCTCAATTGTTGATAAATATATGAAAAATATCCAAATATTGTAAAAAGATTAGTTATTCAAATTTTTCAAGATGGCGCACCAAACATTGAAAGATATGATATTCACTGACAGGAATCATATGACGAAATAAAATTTTCAGTTACTTGATCGCTTAGGGGCAAAACAAAATGGTTACTCCAAAAAAAAAATGGTTAAATTAAAAAAAATCAATACCCTAAATAACCTTTTATTTGGGTAAAAAATATATGTGAATATTTCAGATTATTATAATAATTTTTAGTGGTGTAAACTCGGATAAAACTGACGTTTAAAACGTCAAAATTATGAAAGATGGAAAAATATACTTCAAATTCAAAAACTCGGTTTACTCAAAAACTAAATGGATTTCGAAAAAAACTTATTCTTTATAAGTTGTTCATTTTAGTATTCTCTACAGTTATTATTAACATAAATTTGCTGTAACTATTATCGTTTCATAATTATAAATCAAAAATTAAAAAAATAATAATAATTTTTTTTCTCGCATAAAAATGATTTTATGAAAAATGTTTTCAAGCAAAAGATATTCATTTTTTTGTTGTCTTCAATTTTTGATTAAAAGTTTTTGTGATATTTTTCACACTTAAGAAAATATTGGCAAAAAACAAAAAATAGTTAAGGTAAACACCCACTTCCGGTGGACGAAATTTTACCAAAAGCTTTTCAGTTCTTCAGATTATCCAATAAGACGTATGTTCAAAGTTTCATACCAATTGCTCTATTAGTTTTTAAGATACAGCGCGCACAGAACGACACACACACACATACTCACACACACAGACACACACACAAACACACACACAGGCACACACACAGACACACACACACAGACACAATTTTTTTCAGAAATTGTTAAAATGGCATCCAGGGACCCCAAAACGGATATTTCCGTAAAAAAAAAATTGAAAAAAAAATCACGATCACAATACTTTCTGGTACTTCGTAGGGGAGAAAGTAAAAATACTTATTATTATTAATAATAATAATAATAAAGGTTTATTGTACTTAATACATACATACATATTAACTACAAATTCCATCGACCGAAATATTTATGTTTTTATAAATTGTTTATTTTAGTAATTCATGTTTTCCTTGCAAATCAATATTCAAGTTGAAATTAGTTCAGAAAGGAGTTTGATTAACTGATTTGTTACGATCTTAGTTAGAATTATTTATGCAGAAAGTTTTCGTAGCTTTTAATATCTAATTCGACAGCAACAAGTGAAGGATTTATATTTGTTTTATACATTGATTATTTTTTATCTAAATAAAAGATTGTATCGAAAACTAAATAAAAAGTATTTATTCCTTGGTAATAAATTTTAAGCGAATTTTATACCTCCGTGTAGCGCGAGGGAGAGCCATTGTTGCAAAGTTTATCTTCTTCCCCTTTGTTTCGCACCCTCACAATGGGAGTCAGCCTTAATTGCACATTATACATTAAATATGCCACTTTCTGGGCGAAGGGAAAACACAATAAAAACACAATTGAGCATTACAAATTCATAAATTTCATTTATATAATAATACACAAATTGCAATTGTTTTCGGTCCGCACGCACCAGTGCAGCAACATTTTACTTCCCTCTTTTGATTGCAATTTAATTGATTGTCGATGGGTACATGCATGAAATATTAATTATTCCATTTATAATTATGTGACAGCCAGTAATTTATTACGTAATTGGAATTTCATTAATTCAATTAATTTCAACTCGGCCGTAATTAATATTCGGAAAGTTTTGTTCGTGCTCTCCGATTATAAATTTTCTGTTTGTTAAGAAGTTTGATTTTCGTTTCGCTTAAATATCAGTCTAAATCACTTTTGGAATTTAATAAATATTTAAGAGTAGTCATTGACAAATTCTTAATAATAATAATAAATACAGTTTATTGAAACTCATAAGAGCTACACATGGCCATCGACCGGATTCTTTCAGCCTACAAATTCTTATTTTTCTTTATCTTGAAGTAAATACTCCTCAACATTAAAACAACACAACCAACAATTTTTATTGGTGTTGAATTTATAAGAATTATTTTCTGAAGTAATAATTGCATGCTGACATATTTTACGTAAATAGCGATCGTAAGGATAATAAAAACTATTTTATTCATTGTATTAAGCTTGAGTAATGAGTGAAATATCATGTAAATCTTAACATCCGTTAGATAAAACGTATATATATAAAATTATTACATAAACATAATAATTGATCCGTTTTATTCCGGTGCACTTAATTCTAAAACTTGCGCGTTGATAGTCATCACGAAATAAAGTCTAGTTGGCGCGATTTCACGAACTAGAAAGTGCACTTATGCAACGCAATAATTATTAACTATATTTTAAACGATATCAACTAAAACGTTTTGCACTTGGTTTATTTATCGTGTCTGGGGGCCATAATTATCAGGACAATGCACGGATTGTAATATATTCGCGATAATTTATTGCAATGCATTTATTGGCACCGTTGTAGCTAACTATATGTACTGTACGTACTCTATGTGTGAGTGCGCTGCATGTTATTATTTCCTTTCTTGGTAATGGGACAATGCTAGCAGTAATAGATATCGAAATAATGGAATATGGAGGAATATGGAGGTCCTTTATGGCAGTGCCTTCGACTTAAATTTCCCCAGTTATATACGACTTAAAGGAAATGCATATTATAATTCTTGGCAAACTCAAATCAATATAATATTATAGGGTGCATGCACCAATTCTACAATACATTATTGAAGTATATTTACTCATGTAAATCGTTAAATATTAAATGTTTCACAAATTTATATTATTAGTCCAATAATACATCAAGTATATTGATGATTGTCGAAATAATAATTAATTCCATTTTGAGAAATAAATGACTTGTGTAAAGGTCGGCAAATGTAACTTGGACAAACGCGCAGAGAGGAAGCGAAAGCAAACGAGAGACAGAGAGGCGTACTACCGGCCGAGTACAGTCTCTGTCACAAGCAAGCAACATTGCAAAGCGCCCAAGGCTAATTATAGTACACGCGGGGGCTGGGCCGATCCTAGACTCTTGGCCGCCCGCGTGCAACTGATGAGTTGGCCGCCCCCTCGCGTGAAGTAAAACATTTCTTGGGGCGGGGGGGATTTTATTTTTCAATTCGAAATTTTTTAAAACCTTCTGTAATCTTTTTGTAAGGTTTTACGGCAGAAAAATATTATGTTAGATCGCATATACACATATTTAAAATTTGCCTGAATTGATAGAAGAAATGACTAAAGAATTTGCAAGTACTCCGGGACTGTCAGATGTATTTTTGCTTTGTAAAATTCTGGATACATTGACGAGGAGTATTTTTCTAATAAATCCAGCTGGATGGTGAGGGAAAAAAGTGATAGAATGGTTGATAGTTTAATCAAGTAACTATGTTCGTATAAAAGGGTCTTAAGGACCAAGGGAGATGGATCCACCAAGCAGGAAGCTCTCACCTGCAATCATCGAAGAAGTCATCACAGCAACGAAGTTCAGTCGATGTGAAGAAAAAGAAAAAACTTGAACTACTGCAGGAAGCCCAATCACATGATTAAAGTGTGGAGGAAATGGATTGCTGATAGCCGTCCTCCGAAGCCTAGTAAACTGGAGTCCGACACAAATATGATACTCGTCACTATTAGCTCAACTGAAATAGATGCTGAGTGGTCGAGATGCAGGGATGACATATTTTAAATGGTCTGATTTGCTTTAGAACGTTCGAGTCTTTTTCAACTGAACACACAGTGACCACAGCAAATGGTGAGAAAATCGAAGCTATTGGAATACGTGAAGTAGAAGTTGGGGTAGCAATCAAGAGAAAATAGTACAAAATTACCTTGGCTGATATTTGATCAATTAAGAGAAATCTGTTCTTCGTGCTTGCCGACCAGGATAAGTACTCGGACAGCCAATTCATCTTCATCAGCTGAAGTCTGCAACTTCCTAGTCAACAATTGGAGGGAGCTTGTCGTGGAAGACTGTTCAATTTGGCAATGCTACAGTTGTAGAAATGCATAGTGAACTGTGTGAAGATTACATATATGATAAAGCTCATCGGCTAGTCTTCGTCACGAGGTCCAGAACTACGGAACCGGAAGAGCGAATTCGCACGGATGTTTGCGGTCCATTTCAAGAATCGAGGTCTGGATATCGATAATTTGTGCTTTTCAAGGACGATTGCAAATATTCAGGACAGTTTATTTTCTGCGGAAAAAATCCGAAATTGCTGAAAAACTGAGCCAGTTCCTAGCTGAGGAAGAAACAGTCTGATAATGGCAGGGAGTTCGACAAGAAACAGATCTGGACCAGTTTACACAAGAAAGGTATTATTCAACGTCTTATAATGCCCTCCACTCCGGAACAAAACGGGTCCAGTGAGAGGGAAAATCGTACGGTTGTGGAAATTGCTAGAGAAACAATGCACGCGCATGGGAACAGTCCTCAGGCACTTTGGGCCGAGATGATACGAACAGGTACCTGCATCCTTAATAGGACAGAGCCTAGAAAACCAGGTTTGAAACGTTGGTTCAAATTCATGTATATTCTATCGAAGGAGCAAAGGACGACAATGGATCCAAAGGCCATTAAAGGAATTCGCATCGGTTATGATAACGACAACGGATATCTACAGTGAAGAGGAAAACAAGCTCTATAGATCCAAAGACATCATCTTTGAAGAAAAATTGGTGGAAAACTGGGTTAATATATCCCCAGGAAGCAACGAAGCTGAAGAGACTGACCTGGATGACAGCAAATCCCGGATTGAAGAAAACGAAGAAATAGAATTCTGGAAACCCGATGACAGTGATTAAACAATCTCAGAAATGCCGAAAATCAAAACCCTCCTAAATCCCCCTTGTGATTCTGGCAGTATCCTTTTATCTTCTACCTCTAATTCTAATTTGTTCTTCACCATAATCATCATTATCTTGTATCCCGTGTTCTCTGTAGTTCTCCGCTTTTTTCATATCCTTTCCTTTATGTACTGGGCACATCCTGTCGATTCTCCATGTTTCCGGCATATTCACCTGTCCACCCCACATTCGGTTTACTATCTCTCTGTATTTCTTCTTCCTCCCTTCCCCTATCTCTTTCCACATTTCTGCTTTTAGCCCATCCTTTCCAGCCGTCTTTCCTCCTATCACCTCCTTAAATGCTCTTTCGACTTCCTCTTCCGTAAATTCTTCGTCCTACTTCTCTAACTATCCCTTGTTCCCCGCACTCCTCCTTGCTATCTAACGAAACCCCTATCTTCCTCTTTTCCTTCCCTCTCCTCAGCACGTTCCACATTTCTCTCTCGTTCCTACATTCTTCAGTTCCTCCGCCGCCCTTTTCGCCACTTCTAGCTTCTTCCTCTCGCATATCTTATCATATTTCCTTCTTGCTACCACCACTCTCTTCTCCTCTCCTCCGTTCTTTAAGCATTCTCTCATTGTTTTCCTCACCTCCCTCTTCGCCTGTTTACATTCTTCATCAAACCACACCTGTTCTTTACTCATTTTTCTCTTCCCTGTTCTTCCGCATCCTATTATGGTCTTCTCCATCTCCTCCATTGATTTTATTTCCTTCCATTGCACCCTCTCTAGCTTCTTTCTCGTGTTACTGATTGCCCCTCTCCCACTCTCTAGCCCCTCTCCTTCCTGCTCTTGTTTCACTTCTTCACTAATTCCTATCCGTAGCTCTACTTTCAGTGGTAAATGATCCGATCCCATCACCTCCTCTACTTCCATTCTCCTCACTTCCTCTCTTGCGATTCCCTTAATTAGTGCATAGTTAATCACTGACGATCCCTGTGTTCCAATGTATATTTCTTCCCTCCCCAATCTCCTTCCGTGCACCCATTCAGTGTCTCCCATCTCTCTCTTCCATTGTCCACTCCTTTATCCTCCTCCCATCTCCGTTTGTACACTTGTCCTGTGATCTCCTTTCTATCTCCAAGCCATCCTCACCAATCCCTCTTCAGAATTCCTCCAACCTTGCATTAAAGTCACCCATGACCACCCACCTTCCCGCTTCCACCACTCTATCGTCAATCTCCTTTCTCACCTCATTCCAGTTTTTATTCACATATATTACCCCTACATTCATCTGCTCTCCTCCCTGCATTCATTTGGCCCACATTAGACCTTCGCACCCTTCCACCACCTGCACCTTGCCTCCTATTTTTTCCTGAACCTCATGCATTTTGTTTTCTCCACATTCACACACAGTCCTCTCTTATCCATATAACTCTCCACCCTTTTCAACATGCCTTTCATTCCCTCCCAATCTCTCGCCATCAACACTATATCATCCGCATACGCCAACATCCATACCTTCTCCTTTCCACCCCACAACGCCCTTCGCCCTTTCGTTTGGCGTACTTTTAGTAGCTTCCTTCATCTCCCATACAAAGTTTCTTGGCAGCCACTTCCCCACTCTTCCTTAACCATCCACGTCTCTATTATCCCCACTATGTCCTTCTCCAACAACCACTCCTCCAAGTCCCTCTTCTACTTGCCCTCCTTTATCTTCGATTTTACTCCCGCCACATTCCAAACACTTATTGTTACCTTCCCTTCTTTTACCACCTCCCCGTCTTTGGCAACTCTACACCCGAACCCCTCTCTGTCCCTCCGTCTCCGTCTAGGTTTCCCCCCTTCACTTCCTGCATAATTATTCACATTGTCTTTCCTCTCTCCTTCCACTTCCACACTACCATCCCCTCCCTCGTCTTCCTTAAGCTCCTCCTTCCCCCCTCCCCTTGTTCCCCTCACTACCTCTTACTATTTTGGGGATAAATAGAATTCTGTTTTCCATAACATTTTATACACATGTTTCTTAGTAATAAGACTTGATAGTCAAAACATCGGTTTTCTTGTTATGTTTTTAAAATTAATATAATGACAACAGAATGCGCACAGCAACTATTATTTATATCGTTATTTCAGTTTTCATGGTTTTGTGGGTTAGGCCATCTTTGCTCTCATAGCCTCATATTGTGGGCAAAGTTTGGACTATTTCGCGGAACTATAATAGCCTAAGAATTACTGCCAATGCGATATTATAGAGATCATTTCGGCAAATTTTGACCTATTTGAACCAACGCGGTTTCGATATTATAGTTGCATACCAGCCGCGCAACCCAGAAGCAGAATAGTGCTGGAGGGTATAAAGCCCGACAGATAGACTTCCACCACACTCATCACCGTACCGCCAAGCCGAAGTCGCTCTGAAGAGAAGCCACGACAAAACGCTTAGGCGTAATGCTGACCGAAGATGCCGGCGATCCATCGATCCGCCGAAATCTCCGAGTTCAGGGTCAGCATCCATCCAAGTTCTCGTTGCATACCGGTGCTTGATCTTCGCGATCGTGTAGCCACCACCAATCATGATACCTCCGACCTTCCAAACTTAACCTGACTGTTTAATGAAGTATTTGTGACTTTTACCCGTGATTTCCTCCCGAGACTTTAGTTTTTGAATCTTGCGATCAACGAAGGGTCGGAAGGGCCGTCCGCTATTTTCGGAAATGCAATTTGCCGGTTCGAACACGTGTGCTAACCCAGATGCTTCCGTCACACCCTACCACCACTAGCAACCCGAAGCAGATGGTCTGTCCCGGGCGTGGACAGTATATAGCCCATAGAGCACTCCACAATCAGATAAATCAGAACATTCAGATCAGAACATTTACAACAGTCAGTCAACTACTGCTTCCGTCGCCACCGTTTCCGCCGCTGACATTTCCACCGCTTCCGTTGCCGCCGGTCACACATCCGCGAACTCGGGCATCTCCGTGCGTTTAGTGACTATTGCTATATCGTGTGTGTATATATTTCTTGAACATTTTCCGGTGTATTTCTCCGTGTGTAAATAACAGCGATTTTTATCGCGCCGATCAGACTTTTCCTACCTGTGCCCCATCCTTTGTGTTTCTCATAGCGCTGCCAACCGCAGGATGACATCTATGGGGACCAAAGAAAGATACAAATAAACACCAAGATGAACAGCCCAACAAACCTCAACGGGGCCGCCCTGGTCACCGCAAAGGGCTGTTCGCTCCTGGACGGGGCCGAATAACACGTTCATCATGAAGCAGCAGAAGAACGAACAGGAACAGCGCGGACGACCATTATTATGCCAGCGTCCCGAGCTCAAACATACACACCATACAGAAACCACAGCCACGCCACCCACACCAGCGATGAGGGATGGAATGGGTATTCGGAATTTTGGTCCTTACTCGTAGATGCGTGCGAGGACGTTCTGGCGCGGCATTCGGCATTTTGGTCCATAACTTCTATGTCGGTGCGAGGACAAAGTGCTGAATGTCCAAACTGTCGATTCGCATTCGGGTCCGACGCCTAGTTTACGATGCGACGTCGCTTAGCGTCGTTCGGCGCAAATCACGGATGTGATTCGGCACTTTGGGCATGGTCGGTAGTATGAAATTCGGCACTTTGGTCAAAATACCAATTCGGTACTTTGGACATTCGGCACTTTGTCCCGGACCCAGTAGCCATCGCCCAAGTACCGGCTTCTCTACTAGTCGCAGAGAAGACCACGCCAAGGATTCTCTTGTCAATCCAGGTGACCCAGCTTAAACCACTAAGGGAAACGCCGGAGCCGTGTGACTCCCTATCCACATCAAAACCAGCTGCCACACTAGCACATATATCTGTGTGGCCAAAGAGGGGTGCACCTGGGTCGCACAATCAGAGGTGTGGTTTTCCGCCATACAGCTCTGCCCGGAGACGACGCCCGAGGAAGAGACGCCATACGGTCTACCTACAACAGCCAGTCGTCTCTAGTCGCTCAAGATGCCACACCAGCTGCTTAGAACGCCGCAAGCAGCGTCCACCCCGCCTACAAAAGGCAAACCCGGACAACCATGATCACCACCACTATTACGGGCCCGCGAATCCTAAAACGAGTGTCCTTATCCGCGACCAATATCAATTTAGAGTTAGTATTAGTGCCCCACGAAAAGATGCAAATAGTTTAGTGTAAGTGCCCCGACATTCGAACAATCCACCTCCGCCTGACGATACGCAAACACCATCAAGGAACGTGTCGTGACGCCGCCATCGACGAGTTGTGCACACATGGAAAAAGATTCCACAACACCAAGGCGTCGGAACAAGATCCGTGCACAACACCAACCCAGATACACCACTCATAATCACCCGCCTGCATGCGGGAACTCATGCAGTAGCGCCCACGAATAGACGATACTATCATGACTAGACTACCTCCAGCTCCAGCCGCCCCGTGCTCCGGCGTCCGATGCACCAGCCGCCTCAAGGATGGCTCATTCCTGGCCGGACCAGACGTAACTGCTTCTAGGATGCGGCCACTCGAGGTATACCAAGATCCGGTGTGAGATGTCCGAATCTTCTCACACCTCAGCTTCGGAAAGATTTTCAAGGACCAGTGTCCCAGCCAATATCCTAGGACCCAGGCATCCAGAGATGCAGAGATCCGGTGTCGAGATGCCCGAAAACCCTCGCACCACAACCGCGTGTTATCGGCTCCAAGTTTATTTACGCATCTTAACAAATGCGTAATTATCTTAATTTGCATTTTATGAGCTAACCATTGCTCTTTTTCAATACTAACATAAATTTCGCATTATTGGAATGTAAAAACGAGATAATTTTTGAAGATGTACAGCTGCCACTAAGAACGCAATAAACAGGTAAGTCTCCACCCGCTGTGTGCCGACGTATTGAGGGTAACCGTAAGACCGTTTTCGCAGAACAATTAGTGAAAAGTGCAGCTGCCAGCGTTGACTGCTGATCCGCCTCCCACTACCCGCCAACGTGCAATATTGTTCCGGACCTAAGCTGTTCTTAGAACTGCCGGTTCGAACACGTGTGCCGACCTAGATGCTCCCGTCGTACCCTACCACCACTAGCAAGTAGGGCGTGGACTGTATATAGCTCATGGAGCACTGCACAGACAATCAGATCGGAACATTCAGATCAGAACATTTACAACAATCAATCCTTCGAAATCTCTGTGCTTCTCTTTGCCATTCGTTTTTGTTCTGTCGGGCAAGTTTTTCTTTTTCATCTTCGGCGGAGTTTTGACATGATTTCCCGTACACGGAAATCGGTTTCAATCCATTGGTTTTGATCTGATTCCAGGTGGGTTTTGCCTAAGCGTCCCTACCTAAGGGGTTGATTTGGTTTCTTGCACCCCGTTTTCTTTCGTCAAGCGACTTGCCACCCCAGAAATTTGACTCTTTTGTTACAACCTTTTTGTCGCTGCTGTTAATTGGTATCTGCATGGTCTCTTTTGTTTTTGATTCATGATTTGAAAAAATTTTCGTCGCCTCGGTGCATATCGAAAGTTACCCGACATTCCAAGGAAACTGTGGATGACACAACCCCTGTGCTGTTATTGATGCAATACATTCTCTAACGGTAAAGATAATGTTCCCGTAAATTTTGAATTCGATGGCGTGTTTTTATATTTATTTAAGTCGCCAAGATAATTACAGATTTTCAAAGAATTATACTTTGTTCGCATGGATTTATCTTAAAATAAATGCAGATTTTGATGGAATAATTCTGAATCAAGTTTGAAAAGTTTCAAGTCGATAACGATTGTTTTTGTATTTTTTAAACCTTCGGAAAGAGGGCAACTTCGACATGGTTACAAGCTTTGTTGTGTTCTCTCATGATTATCCTGAACTATAGTGAAGGAGTGTTTTTAGATTGTGATTAAATTATTAAGCAAAATCTATTTTAAGTAATTTTGGAAAGTTCCAAGTTAGTGGCGATAATTTGTATGTTTTTCAAACCTGTAGACAGTGTCGAACTTCAACGTAACTGGAAACTTCATTTTGGTGAGATTATCTCATAATCTAGTAACGGGGTACTTTAAAATTTTGATTGAGTCATGAAGCTCAATATATTTTGAGTAAATTTGGAAAGTTTCAAGACTGCGGCGATTGATTGTTATTTTAATCAAAACCACTCAAAATTTTATGTACTTAATGTAAATTACATATGTTCCGACTCGGTATATGTATAAACGCGTCTACGAATGGACAACGACATGAGTAGTATTTAGATTGGATATTTTCGTTTTTAAATTAGAAAACTTTTGTTACGTTTTATTCTATTTTTATCTATTGTGTAATTTTATGTTCGTCGTAGTACCATAAAGTATTCTAACTAAGACTTTAACCTTATTTCTGACTCAAATCATATATTTACGAATATGTTTCGTTCTAAATGATATTATTTGTAAAAAAATGATTTATATTTTTAGTTTCTTCGTACGGGTAATTTTTTTTCAAAATTGTTTTTAGCGGAAATATCCTCTGGAGGCGATTTCAACGATTTCTGGAAAAAAATTGTGTGTGGGCTTTTATCTGACTATTCGCATTTTAATTCACTATTGAAATCGCCGTAGAAATATTTTCTCATTTCAAATATTAAACAAAACATTGTTACACTTTTTAACAAAATTGATTTTCCCATACTTCGCAGCGGAAAAAATAAAAACAATTAAAATGTTAATTCAAACACAAAGATTGAATGAGATTAGAATTTAAATTAATTGAGCATGAATAATAATTATATATTGTGACATAAGTAGTCCGGGGATTCATGAGTGTCACCGGCGATAAATTACAGAAGGCAATTTGTTAGAAATTCGCATGGTAGATTACAAGGAGAAATTCGATAGATTAACGAGCAGCACGCTGTATCCAGGAGTAATAATACAAAATGTTTGCTTCTCTCGCATATCGGTTAGATAACTTATGCATACATTGTACAAAATTAAACGCAGGGTGTGCAGAATAAAGTGTGAAGCTGGAAATATATGTGTGTAGATATAGAAAGTTGCAGTTAACGCATCATCAAACCGCAATAAATATAATATGAAGGCAATAAAGTGCGCGAACTATAATGGGACAATGGCGGCGAATTAAGTGCTAAGTGAAGCACGTCACGGATTACTAAATAAGCAACGAGCCATCGACCATCACCACTAACTATTGCTAGTCTAAGGGGGTTGTAACGTCGTAAACGTCCCAAGTTGCCACTATTTTGGGACTGTTTGGGACTAACTGGGCTATGTTCGGCGCAATAACTCCCTCCGCTCTGCTGCCTCCGCTACATTTTGAGAGCACTCTACTTACCACCACTTTAAATTAAACTTATTGTAATTGTATTTGTTGAGCTCGCAACTTTATATCCAACTTTACATTGTTGGATTCAGTGCTTTAAGTTAATAGTCTACAAAGAGAACATAAGAAATTAATGCGTTTCTCGAACTTTTTGAAATGATTTAATGATAAATTAGTTGTTTCTTCAAGTATTTCTAGATAAAAGCATCTTTATATGTCTAACGATTCAAGGTTGTTAAAATGGGAAAGATTTAAAAAACCAAAATAAACCCTATTCCATGGGAAACATTATATTTGTTACCCTCACCCTATTCTCGTACTGATATCCATTTCTTCCATTAATTGTTTCACTTGATAAGGACAGTAAAACGTCGAAACTTATGTCGTGATATGTATGTATATGTAATATTTGTACATACATCAAATAAATTGTGGTAAAAAACATAGTAAGTATTTTATTCAGTGTTTCTATAATGAATTACCACGTAGTAACGGTCGCAACCATCACCATGATTATATTTGTCGATTTTATAAACGTTCGTCATTAATTATAAGCTATTAACAGTTAAATGATGGCTTTAAGCTCGTAATTGTGATTTGACTTGCTGTGATTAATATTACAGTTCGGTTCAATGCTAAAAATTATAAAGAAAAAAATTATCAACGGTATTAATTTTTTTGTGATTTATTGTTTTTAAAATAACACCCGAAAGTTACATGTCTCGCTTTTTGAAATGGATAGTTAAATGTTTTTTTAACCCTTAACAAAACAGCTAAACTTTGTATATAAAAAATATTTTCGTTGTACATTGGACAATTCAAATTTCAGAATATAAAAAAATCATAACCCGCAAAAAAATTATCGGATTTTTAAAATACAAAATTATTTTGAAAGAATAATATTTCCTAAACAAAATAAAATATTTGTAGAATTTTACCCCCACGATTTATATTTATTTAATTTTTTTGTTGTAGATTCGACTATTCAAAATTGTCGAATTTAAAAAAAATTCCAACTCTCTAGAAAATTGTCTAATTTTCAAAAACCACAATTATTTTTAAAGAACAATGTTTTTTAAACTAAATAACATTTTTATATAATTTTACCTACATTATTTAATTTTTTTTTTCGTTGTAGATTCGACAATAAAAAATGTAGAATTTAAAAAAATTCACAACTCGCGAGAAAATTGTTGGATTTTTAAAAATCAAAATTATTTTGAAAAAATTATGTTTCCTAAACCAAATAAAAAATTTTTTAAATTTTACCTGAGCAATTTATATTTATTTCAATTTATTTTCGTTGAAGATTCGACAATTCAAAATTTAGAATTAAAAAAAATTGCAACTCGCAAGAAAATTGTTGGATTTTTGAAAATCAAAATAATTTTGAAAGTATGATATTTCCTAAACAAAATAAAATATTTGTAGAATTTTACCGCCATGCTTTATATTTATTTATTTTTTTTTTGTTGTAGATTCGACTATTGAAAATTGTCGAATTTAAGAAAATTCCCAACTCTCAAGAAAATTGTCGAATTTTTAAAAATCACAATTATTTTGAAATAAAAATGTTTCTTAAACTAAAAACCATTTTTATGCAATTTTACCTGCATTATTTCATTTTTTTTTCGTTGTAGATTCGACAATCAAAAATTTAGAATTTTAAAAATTCACAACTAGCAAGGAAATTGTTGGATTTTTAAAAATCACAATTATTTTGAAAGAATTATGTTTCCTAAACTAAATAAAATTTTTGTACAATTTTACCTGCATTATTTCATATTTTTCGACAATTCAAAATTTAGAATTAAAAAAAAATCACAACTAGCAAGAAAATTGTTGGATTTTTAAAAATTTAAATAATTTTGAAAGTATGATATTTCCTAAACAAAATAAAATATTTGTAGAATTTTACCCCCACGATTTATATTTATTTAATTTGTTTTGTTGTAGATTCGACTATTCAAAATTGTCGAATTTAAAAAAATTCCCAACTCTCAAGAAAATTGTCGAATTTTCAAAAACCACAATTATTTTGAAAGAACAATGTTTTTAAAACTAAATAACATTTATACAATTTTACCTACATTATTTCATTTTTTTATCGTTGTAGATTCGACAATCAAAAATTTTGAATTTAAAAAAATTCGCAACTCGCAAGGAAATTGTTGGATTTTTAAAAATCAAAATTATTTTGAAAGAATTATGTTTCCTAAGCCTAATAAAATTTTTGTAAAATTTTACCTGAGCGATTTATATTTATTTCAATTTATTTTCGTTAAAGATTCGATAATTCAAAATTTAGAATTTTAAAAACTTCGCAACTCGCAAAAAAATTGTTGGATTTTTAAAAATCAAAATTATTTTGAAATAATTATTATGTTTCCTAAACCAAATAAAAATGTTGTACAATTTTACCTGCATTATTTCATATATTTCGACAATTCAAAATTTAGAATTTTAAAAAATTGCCAACTTGCAAGGAATTTGTTGGATTTTAAAAATCAAAATTATTTTGAAAGAATCATGTTTTCTAAACCAAATAAAATTTTTGTAAAATTTTACCTGCGCGATTTATATTTATTTTAATTTTTTTTCGTCGTCGATTCGACAATTCAAAATTTAGAATAAAAAAAAAAATCACAACTCGCAAGAAAATTGTTGGATTTTAAAAAATCAAAATAATTTTGAAAGTGTGATGTTTGCTAAACTAAATAAAATTTTATCTGCGTTATTTCCATTTTTTTTTAATTTTATATTTAAAAAAACTCCCAACTTTCAAGAAAATTGTCGAATTTTTAAAAGCCAAAATTATTTTGAAAGAATGATGATTTCTAAACTAACTAAACATTTTGTAGAATTTTACCTGCGTTCCTTCAATTTTTTTTTTCGTTGGAGATTCCACAATTTAAAATTTTAAAAACCTCGCAACTCTCAAGAAAATTGTTGAATTTTTAAAAATCAAAATTATTTTGAAAGAATGATGTTTCTTAAAATAAATAAAGATTTTGTAGACTTATACCTGCATTACTTCATATTTTTTTTCGTTGTAGATTCGACAATTTAAAATTTTTAAAACCTCGCAACTCTCAAGAAAATTGTTGAATTTTTAAAAATCAAAATTATTTTGAAAGAATGATGTTTCTTAAAATAAATATTTTTTTTCTAGAATTGTACCTGCATTACTTCGTATTTTTTTTTCGTTGTAGATTCGACAATTTCAAATTTTAAAAACCTCGCAACTCTTAAGAAATTTGTCGAATTTTTAAAAATCAAAATTATTTTCAAAGAATTATGTTTCTTAAAATAAATAAAGATTTTGTAGAATTATACCTGCATTACTTCATTTTTTTTTCGTTGTAGATTCGACAATTTAAAATTTTAAAAACCTCGCAACTCTCAAGAAAATTGTCGAATTTTTAAAAATCAAAACTGTATTGCAAGTATGAAATGATGTTTCCTGAACTAAATAAAATTTTTGTAAAATTTTACCTGCATTTTTTCTTTTTTTCTCGTTGCAGATTTGACAATTTGCGAATTTTTAAATTTCTAAATTTTGAACTGTTGAATTAACAACGAAAAAAAATTCAAATAACGCAGGTAAAGTTTTACAAACATTTTATTTAGTTTAGAAAACATCATTATTTCAAAATAATTTTGTTTTTTAAAAATTGGACAATTTTCTTGCGAGTTGCGAATTTTTTTAAATTGTAAATTTTGAATTGTCGACTCTACAACGAAAAAAAAAATGTAAATAAATAAATATTTTACAAAATATTTATTTAGTTTAAAAAACATCATTATTTCAAAATAATTTTGTTTTTTTTTTTAATTGGACGATTTTCTTGCGAGTTGCGAATTTTTTAAAATTGTAAATTTTGAATTGTCGACTCTACAACGAAAAAAAAAATGTAAATAAAAAGTAATGCGGGTAAAATTTTACAAAATATTTATTTAGTTTAGAAAACATCAGTATTTCAAAATAATTTTGTTTTTTAAAAATTGGACAACTTTCTTGCGAGTTGCGAGTTTTTTAAAATTGTAAATTTTGAATTTGAATTGTCGACTCTGCAACGAAAAAAAAATTGAAATAATGCGGGTAAAATTTTACAAAATATTTATTTAGTTTAGAAAACATCATTCTTTCAAAATAATTTTGATTTTTTTAAATCCGACAATTTTCTTTTCTTTCAAAATCATTTTGATTTTGAAAAATTCGACAATTTTCTTGAAAATTGCAAATTTTTTAAAATTTAAAATTTTGAATTTTTGAATCTACAACGGAAATAAAAATGAAATAAGGCAGGTCAAATTTTATAAAAAAAATATTTAGTTTAGGAAACATCATTCTTTAAAAATATTGTTAGTTTTTAAAAGTTCGACAAATTTCTTGAGAGTTGCGAATTTTTTTTAAATTTTGAATTATTGAATCTACAACGAAATAAATTCAAATAATGCAGGTAAAATTTTACAAAATTTTTCTTCAGTTTAGGAAACATCACTCTTTCAAAATAATTTTGGTTTTTAAAAATCCGACAATGGAATTATAAAAAAATATAAAAATGAAAATTACGCAGGCTTTATAACGAAAAATTCAAATTTTCGACCCTTTTTTTCGACAGTTTTTACGCCAAAAAATGTATCTACGCGATTTCCTTCAAACTTTAGGTTTATCCTTCCGATAGCCGGTCCACTAGCCGGTCCACTAATGCGGAGGGTCCTGGGTTCGAATCCCGGCGAGGGCATGGGTGTTTATGGATGTCTATTTTCATTTAGTGTGAATAATATATTATAAATAATCGGTTGTGGCTGAATGACCTACGCCAATGTCCCATATCATCCATAATTCCCCAACCCAAATTTACCTCAATCATCCTTCCTTAAAAAAAAAAAATCCTTCCGATAATATCGTAGACAGGAACCTCCAAAAATGTCAGTGAGATCAATCGATAACTTTTTGAGCTACAGTGTGAGCAGTTTTTGAAAATGTAGTTTGGAGATATTCGCGTTTAAAGTTTACGATAAAACTGAAAATAAAATGTGATGGTATTTTCGCTTAAAATATTCTCACGAACAGTAATATAGGAGGTATACACAAAAGTACTGTAAAGAAAACATTACTCGGTACTCGGCCCTCGGCGCTCTCTACCATGAGCTGTAACTCCGTAAATATTTGATTTTCCGATTTTTCCTTTTAGAACTTCTTCATATATTATAGTTTCGAAATGTAAAAAGAAATAAATCATTCTTTTAATTCTTACCAACTTTTTGATGTACTTAAAAAAAAAATTTGATATTTTTCATATTTGAAAAAATTATTGAAAATAAAACACTTTCGGTATTTTTGGTTCTCCGGATTGTCTTTACATTCAAAGTTTCACTTGAAAAACTCTAGTTTTTGAGATGCAGGGGACACAGACACATGCATTTTCCAAAAATGGTCGGAATGACCTCAAAATGGATATTTCTGCTGAAATGCTGAAAAATCGAGAACGACTGTACCCGGTACGGAGAAAGTAGAAAAACTAATTTATTTGAATTATTGATTCAAAAATTGAATACGTAGGTGTTGACCATAGATGATATTACATAGCAAGACCTTTTTGCTCTTGCATTCACACATTACCTTCAGGCAGGGCAGAAAAATTTGCGGTTGATGGCCCAGACAGACTAACCACCTCATATTGTATACAATTCCAATTACCGTACTTTTTAACTACAGTTATATTTTCATCTGAATAACGATACTTGTCTAGTCTATAATTTATCAAGGACATATCTGTAAAATATAATTAATTTACAAATTTTAAAAATTAATTTTCTAGCTAGTTAGCTACAATAAGATACATCTTTATTATGTTATGTCAAAGATGCACTAAATAAAGAATACATTTATTTGTATTTCATAGCTTAATTAGACTTCAGTATATTAAAACTGAAAATCGAATTTACAACGTAGATTTCACTTGAACCTTGTGATCCATGTTCATCGGCTAGTAGTTACAGTTTGGGAGACCCTGATCTACACATTTCCGTTGGCGGTCATGAATTTTACAGTGTTGCCAATCGTAAAACGTACATTTCAATATTCGATGACCATATATAGCGGTTTTATTAATATGGACTTTTCATACCAGATATTGCACCGGTGGGAAATGCAAATTTCAATGCTAGAAGAGTTTCGATATCACATGCACAACTTTTACCTCCCGGCCGTTATAATTTTATTGGAAATTAAGAAAAACGACCGGAACGATCGATGTTATTAGAAACGCAATTCATCACTCGGCGCAAAGTTGTATAAAGTAATGTATCCGGTTAAAAAGGATATTGATGATGAAATTAATTAATTATGAGGTACATCTACATTAATTTTTGTCAAGTACGGTGTATTACGATGGTTGTAAAAATTATGGTAATTATAAATTTTTAATCAACAATAAAATCACTTCGTTTTATGATTGCATAAATTTATATCTGACGTTAATAACTTAATACGAAGGGAATTAATTTAAACCAATTAAATTTTCAGTTTCGGTTAATTAAGCTATAAAGATTTATTATTCTAATGGGATAAGTTCATCCGTAACGACACCCACGAGGACTGTTTATTAATATTTCTTCTTTCTTTCTGTAACAGTTCTATATCATTTCTAATTACAGTGGAGTTAATTTAATAGCGGTAAGATATTCATTTATAGTGCTGTATAAGCTTGTAAACTATGAGTACATTTAATAGTTTAGATAATTACCTATTGTAATTAGTAGCATTATAAAGTCGGAGCTTTGCTACTAAATTAAAATAAAGTTTTAAGGACAAATATTGAAAAAAAAAATAAACAAATAAATGTAGAGCTGGTCGATAGCCAGTTAAAATCCCCTTTCTTGAAATTTAAGATGTTCACTGCGCAATGTGACACCAGATTTTGGCTAGGCTCTATGTGAATAATTATTGCTGAAGTAAACTATTATAGTTTTTCATTTCAATTGGAACACTTATCAAACATTCAACCTTGAACTTCCCCCTTCTTTTGTTAACTTGTTATTCCTGTCTGTCAAATAAAAAAAACTGACGTTACGAATTGTCTGGCTGTGTCTAATTAAAGCATATTGAGAGAATCCACAACAATTATTATTCAGCGGTATGAAATGCGCTAAATTTTGTTTCATCTATCACTTTGAATTTAGGTTTTAACCACAACTAGTTTTTTAACAATAAATTGAGAATCATTTCATAATATTTCATCAATATGTATTAACAAGAACAAGTATTACATTCCCACTGATTTCTATGAATCACTTGTTATCACAGTTTGCAATACCGTTACGGAATGCAGTAAAAGTGATACGTTACGAAGCAAGCTCTTTTTATCATCGTAAAATATCACGAAGAAATGTGTCAGCGTGCCTGTGAAACTATTTACACAATACATTTCTATTCTAACATGTAATTATGAAGTGAAAGGAACGTATTTAAATAATTTTCTTTAACTAATAGAACATTTCAAAACGGCTAATGGATTTTTTTTAAATTTTATAATCATTATATTCGGCAGCAGATTAAATTACCACTCGTAAAAATTCCATTAATGGTAGAATTTTAGTTATCTTTCATAAAACTGTGTATCATGTTACAATATGTAATTATGTAGATAATGGGAAATTATGCAATTTTGATTAAGTACGAGGAAGTAGTTTTTAATTACGAATTCATACAGATATATCCGTTAATTGGTTGTGATAAATAAACGTTCAGGCATAGTGAAAGCAAAATTTATTGCGATATTTTTTCGGTTCTGGTCAAACGAGCATTTCGTTTCGTTTGGTGGTGGTGATATATTAAAACAGAATTTGGTGTGATTAATAGCGGTGCTAATTTTACCAGCACGTTTATTGATTTATAATAGTGCTAAATGATTAATCGGTGGCTTATAAAATTTTAAGTGTGTAAATAGTTAACAGAAATATATTGTAGAATGTACAACGAAAATAAATTGAAATAAATATAAATCGTGCGAGTAAAATTTTACAAACATTTTATTTAGTTTAGGAAACATCATTCTTTCAAAATAATTTTGATTTTTTTAAATTTTGACAATTTTCTTGAGAGTTACAATTTTTTTTAAAAATCTAAATTTTGAATTGTTGAATCTACAACGAAAAAATTAAAAATTGCAGGTAAAATTTTACAAAAAGTTTATTTAGTTTAGAAAACATCATTATTTCGAAACAATTTTCTTTTTTTAAAAATTGGAGAATTTTCTTACGAGTTGCGAGATTTTAAAATCCTAAATTTTGAATAGTCGAATCTTCAACGAAAAATAAATTGAAGTAATGCGGGTAAAATTTTACAAAATATTTATTTAGTTTGGGAAACATCATTCTTTCAAAATAATTTTGATTTTTAAAAATTCGACAATTTTCTTGAGAGTTATAATTTTTTTAAATCTAAATTTAGAATTGTTGAATCTACAACGAAAAAATTGAAATAATGCAGGTAAAAATGCACTTTTTTTCAAACACCCATAACTTGTCGTAGGAACTTCGTTCTTTGAGTACTGCATAGGAAATTGATCAAATTTTAATGCCTTAAATTATTAAAATTATTATCAGCCGTAATACAACAAGTGGTATGATTATAACCGATGATATTTTGGAGTTGAAACCGAGCTGCAGAAGTGCTGCTACGGTTTCAACGACTAAATATCATCGGTTATTAATCGTACTACGAGTTATATTTAGTGAGAGAATATAACGAATAACATTTTATAATCTTGATCACAACTCACATATTGCAATGTTTTGATTCGTCTTGTAGTTTCTTGCAGCACAAAGACTCCATAAACTGTCGGCACTGCGACTCTTTATTCCTCGCGGTGTTTCTAGGTGTCATATTTTTCACCATTTCACTGATTTTACTGTTAGAAACTGCTATGCATTTCCTTGCATCTGATTGGCTCAAAATACATTCTAGTAGGCCATGAGTTGTATTCTCAGTGGAATAACTGCTGAGTTGGTTCGAGCGCATGCAAAAGTGTGTCAATCGTGGAGAAGACTTTGAAAAATAGTGAAGCCTTTCAAATCTATCTACTGTTTTATTTCAGCCCTATATGCAAAACTAAATCGTCATAGGAACTTCGTTATTTGAGTCCTGCGCAGGTAATTGAACACATTTCAATGCCCTTTTGGTGGATCGAGTCGACACATTTTTTCCAACTCAGTACACGTTGCCAAAGTTGGACGTTTTTTGCCCAGAAACGTATTTTTTTGTTCGAGGGTTGAAGGGTTCGTAAAAAGATCATTCCAATCTGAGTTTATCCCCTTAAAGTAGAGTCAAAATGGGATTTTTTCCCGAAAGAATCATTTCAATTTGGTTGAAATTTATGTGCGAAAAACTTCAAAATGCACTTTTTTTCAAACACCCATAACTTGGTGTCAAATCGTCATAAGAACTTCGTTTTTTGAGTCCTGCAAAGGGAATTGATCAAATTTTAGTGCCTTTGTGGTGGATCAAGTCGACAAAATTTTGCGAACTCCGTAGACATGGTGAAAGTTGGACATGGTTTCCAGATATTTTTTTTCATAAGTGCGCTAGAGGGGGCGAAGGGGTTACGCTTAAGTTCGCATGCATGACTTTAAAGAAGACACTTCAAAGTTTTTCGCCCTTAAAGATTCATCAAAATCGATTGAAAATACGCCGAGTTATGACGGTTTGGAAATGGTTGAAATTTCACGAATTTCAAGTGTTTCAATTTTTTTCCACCAGTGTAGATACAATAAATTCAATAATTAGAAACACATTATCTTCTTATATATTTTATTTTAAATTGAATCGTATTTGAAAATACATATATTAACTTACAGTCATAGAAAATATTTACCTAGCACTCAAGGCGTGTGGGGCACAGTGAGAAAGTATTTGGAGAGAACGCGATAACAAATCTACGCGTGATCGTCTCACCGAATTAAAAATGAATCATTACTTCGCGAACAATTCTGTGTCTATATTTACATTTTTTCACGCGACGCTCGACATGATTTTTGTAACATTAATGAAAATGCTGTTTTTATAACTTCTTTTAGCCCTTTTACTATGAAAGTTACTCACTTAGCCAGTATTATCAAAATTATGGACAATATTAAAAACGGTTCCGATGGATGGTAGTTGTCTGCTCGGGTATGCAACCGAAACCAAATCTCGAGTGCTGCTCCCGCTCTTATGCCAATTAATTATTTGTATTCTTTCTTCTCGTCCTGTAATACGTTTTTATTAGCACAATTTTGTTAATAAAATAAAACTGATTAAGTATGGTTACCTACCTATTAACGTGTTGATGTGATTATTTTACGATTGAACATAGGCATTAACAGTCGTAAGTTTAAAGTTAAGATAAAATCCCTGTATACTAAATGTTGTTTTGCGTTCCTTTCAAATTTTTAAGATGTCAAAAATTAAAGGGGCGAATTAACAAGAGGACCTGACAAAGTGGGCGTTTGGTCCAAAAAGGTTGAGAAACACTGCTTTCGTCCAATCCGTGACAATGAAAGAATACCATGATAACTTAGCTACCAAACTAGATGCAGAAAAATATGAACAGTATCTGGGATATTTGCGGAGATTTCAAATTATTATTAAGGTATATTGCTAGGGCTTCAAGGGTGTTTTATAAAGAATTGCTGTTTTTTGTATCTATGGAACAGTCGGGCAACAAAAGAAGAAAGTGCATCATATCCAACAATTTTAAGAATCATACATTCTGTTATTTTACTTTTAATGTTTATGTTTTTGTGTTTGTTTAAACCACGCGCGCGCGATGCTAATCCAACCTTAAGAATTTACTGATCTTGCGTTAAACAAATATCAACTTAACCTATAATTACATCCGCAAGTTCTACCACTGAAACGCTAGAATATCTTTAGAAGAAAAACGTAAGTAATTACAATTTTTAACCTAAAAATAGAGTAATTTCGATTGCATAAAAAATGCATTTACCTCAGCACTAAAGTGCCCTTTTATTAATATTATAGTTTAAATTAAATTCAAAAGTAATAAAAGGATTAACAGAATTGTAATAAAATGATTAACACAGAAATTCTAGAACGTAATCAGCAGCTTGACTCCCAACAGCCGCAAATTTAAGACAATTACTTTTATGGTTTTATTCAATTTTATTCTTTAATCATTTTGAATAATAATAATAAGTTTCTATTAAGGATCCACGGTACCTTTTTTAAATTTAATCACCAGGACTATGATTTGCATTAATGAGTCGCCAATCATCTCGTTGTACGCTCGGTAAGTACTTTAATGCCTAGTACCAGAGATTATAATATTTACAAGTGTATTATAATCACTGCTAGTACTGGTGAGTTCCATTTTAGTACAGGCTTCTAATATTTAAAGTTCGATTTTTAATCCGATTGCATAAAAATTATTACAAATTTGAACTTAAATATTTTTGATACTAGGCAAAACAAAGTTACCAAATTTTGTGTTGCTCCCGGATAGAAGCACTTGTAGTATACATTTCAGATTTGTACTGTGTACCCCACTGGAGATATAGCTTTAGAAAAATACGTATTTTGTTGAAAATGCCAATTTTCTCCAGCGAAAAAAATTTAGAAGGGTTTAAAAAACTTTAGATTTTTTGCCTCAGATAAAATCTATTGTTACCGTTGTACTTACAAACTAAATTTGGTTTGAGTGTATTGCCCCCTTCCCAGTCCAAAGCAGGGCCGAATAAGAAAAAAATGCAAATCTCAATGCTAAAGTTTGACGGCCATTAAATTTGAAAAAATAAAACAAATGATGAATGAAAATTACACTAAACTATTCGGCACTTTCATCTGAGTTAAGAGATTTTTAAATTTTTAAATTTGGAAAAAAAGTTATGCCACTTTGCGCAAACGCTTGCAATTACAAAAATGTACATGTTTCATGCTCCATCCGGGGACATTGCTGGCATATGGCAAGAATTTTTATTTTTCTTAAATTAGTTTTGAACTCTAGATACATGTATAAATATCTGTGCAAAATATTAAAACAAATTAAAATGGTGCAGCCCAACCTTTTGTTGAAATAGCATGGAATGACCCATGTATTAAAAAAATATTTGAGAATAAAAAAAATAAAATTGCCCACTAGTTTAAAATTTTATTTCGTCATATGACTGCTACTAATACATACCATCTATGTGACTTTTGTCATCTTTCAACGTTTGGTGCGACATCTTCAAAATAACTGATATTTTTACGATATTTCGATATAAATTTATCAACAATTGATTTTATGTAAAATTATTATCAGTATTTTAGTATTAACAATTTTTTTTCAGTTTCGTATAAACAATTCCATTTTTTGTCAAGATATGACCATGAAAAATAGGTTTTTGTTTTTTCACCACCATAAAAATTTGAAAAAATTCATATACATTTTTGTCCAAATACCAAATTAAGTAAATTTTTCAAGGTCATTGAAAGTCATTTAGGGTATATACATTTGTTTTGAAAGTTTAACTTTTTTTTCGCCCCTAAGCGATCGAGTGACAACCTTAAATTTAAAACAATCGTAATTCTTCCCTACATTCCCGAAAAATAATCTCAAAGGTAGGTAAATTAAGTTTAAATACCTAGTTTTTTAAGTTTATTAGCAATTTAGTTTGAAAAGGGTAATTTGAGTATTAAATACTATCGTTACCTTATATTCACAAACACGTGGTAAGGTAATCTCTGAATATTTCCCGTAAATAAAAGTTAACATATATACTGAAGGAAAAAAAAAATGAAACACTTGAAATTCGTGAAATTTCGAAAAAAAAAGAGATTTTTTCCCGAAAGAATCATCAAATTTGGTAGAAAAGGAGTTATGTGCGAGTTATGTGCGAAAAACCTCAAAATGCACTTTTTTCAATTACCCATAACTTGGTGCCAAATCGTCGTAGAACTTCTTTCTTCGAGTCCTGCATAGGGAATTGATTAGATTTTAATGCCTTTACGGTGGATCCAGTCGACAAAATTTTTCCAGCTCCGTAGACATCGTCAAAGTTGGACATGCTTTCCTGAAAAAACTTTTTTTTTCGCAGGGGTGCTAGAGAGGGGCGGAAGCGGTTACGCTTAAAATCGTATGCATGGCTTTAAAGAAGACACTTCAATGTTTTTCGCCCTCAAAGATTCATCAAAATCGATTAAAAATACGCCGAGTTATGGCGGTTTGAAAATGGTCAAAATTTAACGAATTTCAAGTGTTTAATTTTTTTTTCTCCAGTGTAGATCATAGAACTGAATATTTATAGAACTCAATGGAACTGAAATATATGATAATAAACTAATAATTGAAATGTATTTTACTCCAATATCTCCATATTTTTTGAGCCAAAACACGTGTTAAAAAATTTTAAATTTACTACATTAATTTTCAGGGGATTTTTAGTTATAATTAAAAAAATTAAATTATCCCATGATATTTCAAAAATGCAAAGACCGCTAGGGTTTTTTTCATAATTTTTTCACTTATAATCAGGAAAATAAATACGGCGTTTAAAAGCTAAAGAAAGTAGCATTAAGCTCTTTATTATAATATTACAATACTTTACTTAATTTCCAAATCATCTAAACTAAACATAAATATACTGTTGCTCATTTATTACTTTGATAACATTTTGCTGCTCAATTGTTGATAAATATATAAAAAATATCAAAATATCGTAAAAAGATTAGTTATTCAAATTTTTCAAGATGACGCACCAAACATTGAAAGATATAAATTTTAAAGATAAAATTTTCCATCACTTGATCGCTTAGGGGCGAAAAAGAAAGGTTACACTTAAAAAAATGAATACCTTAAATAACCTTTTATTTGGGTAAGAAATATATGTAAATTTTTCAAATTATTATAGTAATTTTTACTGGTTAAAAAATAAAATCTTATTTTTCCGAGGCTTTCAAGAACTGATCTTGGCAAAAATGGGGTTATTTATACGAAACTGAAAAGAAAATTATTAATACTAAAATATTACCAATAATTTTATATAAAATTACTCTTCAATTGATAACTAATTAAAATAACGTAACAATTTTAGTTATTCGAATTTTTGAAGATGACGCACCAAAAATTGGAAGATGAAAAAAATCAGAGATATGGAATTCGTCACTCGGTCACTTAGGGGCGAGAAGGGAACTAGGCTTGTAAATTGTATTACCTCATAATTGTATTTTAAGTGGGGACGGGTTTCGACCGAACTAAGCACCGACATGCGGCAGCATTCCCTCGCCGAGCGAGTTTCGCATTTGTATTTTCTCTGACTGTACATCTCTACATAATAGACGATACGAGGCTACGAAGAGAGCAATCTGATAGTTGCAAAACGTAAAGTCAGTTACCCAACCTTAAATGTGGACGACAACCAAAATTTCAAAATCTGAGCAGTCTAGTTTCAAATAAAGATTTCTTATTAAATTGTAAAAACTTTTATTCATATGGGATATTTTTTCACACTTTATGAACTTAAACGTCGTTTCTTTTTGGGGATATGACTCAACAGCTTGTTTCGTCAAATTTCTGGGCAACCACGTTTTCGTTAAAAAAATTTAAAATATACGATGAAAATACTGTATAAATACATACGAATATTTCAGTAACTTTTTTTAATTTAGCACAAACACAAAAGTATACATCACCTCGTGTTCTCTGTACAAGACATCCGACTAATATAATAACTACATTTGTAGAAGCTCTCGAGAAAATGCAACAGACAACTCTACTTACATACACACACACAAACACACAAACAAAAATTAATTGTTTAAGCAGACTTTTACCTAAACAGAGACGTTTTAATGAACAAGAAACGCAGAAACTCGTATTTAGTAATTATAACAGATGTCTACGGAATAGAGGCAAGAATGTAATTAATTATGGTTTATATGTAGGCCGACGTCTGCATGATATTCATATCGAAACACCGCATTTGTAATTTTCACTCTTAATGTCTCATTTATCTTCTCTCTACGGGCAAATCTAATTTCACAAATACAATAATAAATTCAGAGCGGTGGATATAAATTATTTCATTTGATCGCTTTCACGTTTATAATGAAATGTTTAAATAGCAACTTTAGGATGTATATAAATGAGAGAAAATACGTTATTAAATATATATATTAGAAATTACTATTTTTGACTAACGCAAATAGTACTTTGCGGTACAAATGAATGAGTTTAAATTTCTCAGATAATTACAAAAACATAATTTAAAACGAAATATATAAACCTGGCATTAGAAGGTTTATATATACAATATCTTTATTTGCAGACAGTACAATATTAAACAAATATAATACATTTAAAATTTACAAAATTATTTCTGCTAAACGGCTATCGACCCGCGGTCTTTCAGCCTTAGAAGGTTTATTTGAATGCGAAAATCAATTTTTAAACATTGAAATCTTCGCATTTCAAAATAATTTAACATTTTCATTTTTCATAATTTTTACATTCCAAATACTCGATGCGCGTTTAAAATTCCATTTAAATTGAAAATAAACCATGAAACTAACTATCATACCTTCAAATCGAAGGAAGTAGCATGATGGCTACATCACCATTTTTTTAATGTAATAATGTTCGGCATTTATAAGTGCAGATCATAAAAACGGTTGACTGTTAGAACGCGGAGTTAATGTTAATGTTTTGCTAGTTTCCCTATTTTATCTGTTGATGGGAAGTTTGTCGATTTATTAACTTATGTATTATGTTAATAATTTATTTCTTCCATTTACGCGGCTTGTATTTATTTCAGCTCTAAATTAATATTTTATTTAAATGCGTATCGTAAATAATGGAAATGAAAACAATAATAATTTATAAATATATACAAATACATTTCTACTAAATAAATATTGGTGTAAAGTTTAAACAAGTGCTGCTAAAAATATAATAATTTATAATTACAACAAATGTGCGAAAGCTAATCAAACAGTAGATAAAACAATAGCAATTGTTAAGATATCCTTTTTTGATAATAAAAGGTGGAACAATCTCAATCATGTAACATAAGCATAATGCAGAATTTAACTTTTAACTTTCAGTAGACTTGCAGCGGATTTCACAAAGGTGGTAATAAATATATCTCTGGCTGAAATTGACATAACACTGGTATTATATTTTCGGCTATGTAAACGACCTTTTAAATGATAAACGGAATACATAATTTAAGGTTAACGTTACATACATTTTGATTGATATTTACTCTTTCATAATGTTTTCACACATTGATTAATTATTATATATACTAATTGAGTTTTAAAAACTTGAATTGTGAAAACAGTAAAAGTCGTAGAGTTGAAATTTTGCAGACGTATAGGGGCAGGGCTAACCTAGAAAAAAAAAGTATCGCAGGTTTAAAGTACGCTTGAAATCTTTTTTTCTCAGTTTGTATAAAATTGTCGATCACTCCCACCCCTCTAGAACCAGCAGAGCCCCTTGGGCGAATTTTTGAAAATCCAAAAAAAACATCTAAACACGTCGGATCAGAAGTCGACAGGCGACCGAGCGGAAGGGTGGCGGCCGTATTTTTTAGAAACTAAAATCGATTTCAAAAGGACGCTCGGTGCTCGATTTTAGAATGTTTGCCCCAATCGGGCCACGCCCCCTTTTTTACGTTTCGGCGTACTTTCGGGGACGTATTTTTTTCTATGGAAATCGAAGAGATGAAACTTTCAGGGTAGGCGGGGGGTGAGACGAGCCGTGATCCCTAATCTTTTCAGAACCTTCGGACCACCCCCCGCCCCTCCAGAGCGCGTTATTCGGCCCACCCCGGACATTTTTCTCTTTCCTTTTTATTTCTTTCGAGGACGTATTTTTTTCTATTCATATCGGAGAGTTGAAACTTCTAGGGGGCGTTCTGGGTAAGACGAGCCTTTATCTGCATTTTTTTCAAAATTTTTAAAACCCCCCCTATTCTTCCAGAGCGCGTCACCCGGTTTGTCGTTTTTCTTCTTTAAGTGATTTCTTTTTTTTTTTATTTATATCAGAGAGTTGAAACTTTTAGGGGGCGTTCGGGGTAAGACGATCCATCTTCTGTATTTTTTTCAAACATTTTCAAACACCCCCTACTCTTCTAGAGCGCGTCACCCGGTTTTTAGTTTTTCTTCTTTAAGTGATTTCTTTTTTTGTATTTATATCAGAGAGTTGAAACTTTCAGGGGAGGTGCGGGGTAAAACCAGTCTTCATCTGTATTTTTCTCAAAAATTTTAATACACCCCTCACCCTTGCAGAGCGCGTCACCCGGTCTTTCGTTTTTCTTCTTTTAGTGATTTATTTTTTTCTATTTATATCAGAGAGTTGAAACTTTCAGGGATGCCGGAGGATATAATCGGCTTGCATTGGGAATTTTTTCAAAAATTTTTAAATAACACAATTTTACCCAAAAGTAGTTTAAACTTGGAAAACTAGTATATATTTTAAAGGAAAAAGCCCTGGATTGCAATATCTCAAGAACGGGTAATGGTAGCAAGTTGTAATTTTCACGAAAAATTCAAAAACATGACTATTAAAATTTCAACCCTCTTGAACCACCCTTTCAGAAAAAGGGTTGCCACCCCCTTAACAAAAATTGAGTTTTATTTTTTTCCCGAAAGCCGAAAACGTCCTCTAGGAGCACGTGAAATCCGCGATTTTCTAACTCACCCTTAGACTCGGGGGAAATTTTTGAAAATCGATTTTTCGCGATGCAAAGGTTTGCCCCAAACCTATCTCCTCCCAGGATTTTTGAGTTGGAGGATTCAAATATGGCTCAAAAAATCCCAAATACTTTGGTACATAAAAGTTACTTCCGTATTTCAGGTGCTCTTCTCCGTTCGCGATCTGCAACCCTTTCTCTGCGGGGGTCGCTTTTTTCATGCTTCGACGATCGGGGGCGCGTCCCCGTTACAGTCGCGACTTTAATTTTTACAAAGATTTGTAGAACGTTTTGCTCTCTATCTTTTATGTCTCGTACCCCTTTTTGATATCTCCAACCCTCGAGGAGTTATTTAAAGAAAACTACCCCCGATTTCGGTAAAAAAATTCTAGAGCGGCCATTTTTAATCCCACGCGAGAAATTTAAACGGAATGTTATTTGGAATTGCATTTTACGTCGAAAAGGTCAGAACTATATTTTTCGTGGGGCGCTCCGTTTACGATCTATGGCCAATTTTGTATTGATTACCGGGAATTTTTCGAAGAATTTTTCGTTTTTTTTTTCGAAAATTAAAAATCTGACGACGGCATATCAGTCACCGATTTAATCCGTATCAAAGATCCCCATAAAGTTTTTCGATCCGATTTGTATTTTTCGAGATATGACGTTGTAAACGGAAGGGAAAAGTAAAATTTTTAAATTGAAGAGTTGAAACTTTTAAGCTATGCGCACACTTATCGGAATCGGTCGGACGGCACGCAACGGTTAAAATTGCTTAACACAGTTGTAAACGAGTCAACGCACATTTATCGGTACGGCATGGAACGGATAAATGTGCGTTGACTCGTTTACAACTGTGTTAAGCAATTTTTGCCGATGCGTGCCAAAAGTATTGCCATTAAAAGTTTGCGCAAGCCGTTTCGGCATTTAATATTTATAGTTGAAATATACCATTTAAAATTTTACTTAACATAAGCAATAGCCATTTCGCAATAGATAAAGGATGCCATTTTTGCTCCGACTTGCACACTCTCCTGCCTGATATATACGCGCGTTTTATACAATTTCAAGCTTGTTATTTTATTCCCGGTATTCGGGTGGTTCGGGTGGGAAGTATATTGCATCCATGATATAGTGCACAGTATAGATATTTATTTAAGCATGCGTCAGGTTTAATTAAATGTGTAATAAAAATAGGACCCCTCGCAAAACAGAAACGAGGGGAACTTATTCTGGCATATCATCCACTCAATCATCGTGACAACATTATACTGGCTAAAAAATCCCGTTTTAATGCGCCTGGAAAAAAAAAACGTGTGATAAATTATGTCTAATCAAAATTTAAAACTTTGTCATTATCATTGCGGTTTTGTTGCGTGATATTCTCCCCCATATTGAAGTTGTAATGTATGTGCCACTATTAATAAAGACTATTGGTATTTTTCTTATAATACTGAGTCTATGAATTTCAAAGTTCTATTATTATATGCACCACAAAGTGATTTTTATTAAAATTATTTCGGCGTTATGCCTGGCCTTGGTTCTATGACCATTAGCCATCATCAATGTTTATTTAATAGATATATGTTTTAAATTAAATGAATAATAATGAATCACGGACCCGAACGAATACTTCTCGAAACCGAAAAGTCTTTCGTCTGGGCTGGGAATCGAACCCACACAGTCGCGGTGCAACAGGCACAAGCGCTCACATTTCAGTGCAGTGCTTTTCTTAAATTGTGAGACGTAACACAAACGGGGGTGAGGGGTGTGCTATGAAAAACAATGAGATGACTATTATTTAAAATTTATTGTCACCTTTTTACTTTCTCCGTTACAAGTATTGTAATCGTGATTTTTTTCAAAAAAATTTTTTTTACGGAAATATCCGTTTTGGGGTCCCTTGATGCCATTTCAACAATTTCTGGTCAAAAAAAAATTGTGTCCGTATGTGTGTGTATTCTTTTCGTAATTTTCTCCATGGTATTACTCGGAAAAAAAACGCAACTAAAAATGTTTGATTTCAGAAAGATTTAAAAAAAACTCATGAAGGTTCTTAATGACGGGAAAAAGCGTGTAAAGTAATTATTTTCAGGAAAAAAAATTTTTGGTCATTTGATCATTTTCGCCATATTTTTTTTTCTATAATATTACTCGAGAAAAATGCGTACAAAAAATGTTGTGTGTGATGTGTGTGTTCATGTGTGTGATATGTGTGTTCATGTGTGTGTTCATGTGTATTCAACTTATCATATCTAGTAAAATGATTGCGAAAATTGGACTTTATTGCATTTAGTTAAATGCAACTTATAGTATAAGTTAAAATTATTTTGACTTTACGACTAAAACTACGGTCAACGTTTTTTAACCATTTTCAGGTGGATTTTTTGGAAGCCTTGGTGAATTAAATAAATAAAACCTAATACCCTAATCATTTCCTACCTAAATACTTGTGACCCAATGAAATAATTGAAAACGCATCCAAGAATTGCACAAAGATTGACAGGATAAGAAGAAGCAAGAGGTATTTGCGACCGTCACGAGAAACAAGCTCCCTCGAGAAGGTGGTCGACCACACCAACATCTTCTAGAGATATGGCAACGACAAATCTTGGGCGCTCCACCACCCAAAAATAACGGCCCTTTTAAGGGCCATAAAAACTAACTAATTCTAAAGATTCTTCTTTGTCAATGAATGAATGAATGAATGCATGTATTTAAACAATAAAAAACCAAAGTGTTCTCATAATAAAATATTGAAAAATTTTAGCCAAGATTATCAGAAGACTAGGAACGTAAAGAGTTATTTTCAACCTCAAAAATCCTGATACCTAATCGTAAAATTTGTTGAAAACTTTTAAATAATTTCGCAGACAAAATTCAGAACAAAATTACTCTTTTCGTTCCTGTGATCCTGATACCAAATCGTAAAATTTGATGAAAATTTATAAATAATTTCGCAGACAAAATTCAGACCAAAATTACTCTTTTCGTTTCTGCGATCCTGATACCGAATCGTAAAATTTGATGAAAATTTTTAAATAATTTGGCAGACAAAATTCAGACCAAAATACCTCTTTTCGTTTCTGCGATCCTGATACCAAATCGTAAAATTTGATGAAAATTTTTAAATAATTTCGCAGACAAAATTCAGACCAAAATACCTCTTTTCGTTTCTGCGATCCTGATACCAAATCGTAAAATTTGATGAAAATTTTTAAATAATTTCGCAGACAAAATTCAGACCAAAATACCTCTTTTCGTTTCTGCGATCCTGATACCAAATCGTAAAATTTGATGAAAATTTTTAAATAATTTGGCAGACAAAATTCAGACCAAAATACCTCTTTTCGTTTCTGCGATCCTGATACCAAATCGTAAAATTTGATGAAAATTTTTAAATAATTTCGCAGACAAAATTCAGACCAAAATACCTCTTTTCGTTTCTGCGATCCTGATACCAAATCGTAAAATTTGATGAAAATTTTTAAATAATTTGGCAGACAAAATTCAGACCAAAATTACTCTTTTCGTTTCTGCGATCCTGATACCAAATCGTAAAATTTGATGAAAATTTTTAAATAATTTCGCAGACAAAATTCAGACCAAAATTACTCTTTTCGTTTCTGCGATCCTGATACCAAATCGTAAAATTTGATGAAAATTTTTAAATAATTTCGCAGACAAAATTCAGACCAAAATTACTCTTTTCGTTTCTGCGATCCTGATACCAAATCGTAAAATTTGATGAAAATTTTTAAATAATTTCGCAGACAAAATTCAGACCAAAATTACTCTTTTCGTTTCTGCGATCCTGATACCAAATCGTAAAATTTGATGAAAATTTTTAAATAATTTCGCAGACAAAATTCAGACCAAAATTACTCTTTTCGTTTCTGCGATCCTGATACCAAATCGTAAAATTTGATGAAAATTTTTAAATAATTTCGCAGACAAAATTCAGACCAAAATTACTCTTTTCGTTTCTGCGATCCTGATACCAAATCGTAAAATTTGATGAAAATTTTTAAATAATTTCGCAGACAAAATTCAGACCAAAATTACTCTTTTCGTTTCTGCGATCCTGATACCAAATCGTAAAATTTGATGAAAATTTTTAAATAATTTCGCAGACAAAATTCAGACCAAAATTACTCTTTTCGTTTCTGCGATCCTGATACCAAATCGTAAAATTTGATGAAAATTTTTAAATAATTTCGCAGACAAAATTCAGACCAAAATTACTCTTTTCGTTTCTGCGATCCTGATACCAAATCGTAAAATTTGATGAAAATTTTTAAATAATTTGGCAGACAAAATTCAGACCAAAATACCTCTTTTCGTTTCTGCGATCCTGATACCAAATCGTAAAATTTGATGAAAATTTTTAAATAATTTCGCAGACAAAATTCAGACCAAAATTACTCTTTTCGTTTCTGCGATCCTGATACCAAATCGTAAAATTTGATGAAAATTTTTAAATAATTTCGCAGACAAAATTCAGACCAAAATACCTCTTTTCGTTTCTGCGATCCTGATACCAAATCGTAAAATTTGATGAAAATTTTTAAATAATTTGGCAGACAAAATTCAGACCAAAATTACTCTTTTCGTTTCTGCGATCCTGATACCAAATCGTAAAATTTGATGAAAATTTTTAAATAATTTCGCAGACAAAATTCAGACCAAAATTACTCTTTTCGTTTCTGCGATCCTGATACCAAATCGTAAAATTTGATGAAAATTTTTAAATAATTTGGCAGACAAAATTCAGACCAAAATTACTCTTTTCGTTTCTGCGATCCTGATACCAAATCGTAAAATTTGATGAAAATTTTTAAATAATTTCGCAGACAAAATTCAGACTAAAATTACTCTTTTCGTTTCTGCGATCCTGATACCAAATCGTAAAATTTGATGAAAATTTTTAAATAATTTGGAAGACAAAATTCAGACCAAAATTACTCTTTTCGTTTCTGCGATCCTGATACCAAATCGTAAAATTTGATGAAAATTTTTAAATAATTTCGCAGACAAAATTCAGACCAAAATACCTCTTTTCGTTTCTGCGATCCTGATTCCAAATCGTAAAATTTGATGAAAATTTTTAAATAATTTGGCAGACAAAATTCAGACCAAAATTACTCTTTTCGTTTCTGCGATCCTGATACCAAATCGTAAAATTTGATGAAAATTTTTAAATAATTTCGCAGACAAAATTCAGACCAAAATACCTCTTTTCGTTTCTGCGATCCTGATTCCAAATCGTAAAATTTGATGAAAATTTTTAAATAATTTCGCAGACAAAATTCAGACCAAAATTACTCTTTTCGTTTCTGCGATCCTGATACCAAATCGTAAAATTTGATGAAAATTTTTAAATAATTTGGCAGACAAAATTCAGACCAAAATTACTCTTTTCGTTTCTGCGATCCTGATACCAAATCGTAAAATTTGATGAAAATTTTTAAATAATTTCGCAGACAAAATTCAGACCAAAATACCTCTTTTCGTTTCTGCGATCCTGATTCCAAATCGTAAAATTTGATGAAAATTTTTAAATAATTTGGCAGACAAAATTCAGACCAAAATTACTCTTTTCGTTTCTGCGATCCTGATACCAAATCGTAAAATTTGATGAAAATTTTTAAATAATTTCGCAGACAAAATTCAGACCAAAATTACTCTTTTCGTTTCTGCGATCCTGATACCAAATCGCAAAATTTGATGAAAATGTTTAAATAATTTGGCAGACAAAATTCATACCAAAATTACTCTTTTCGTTTCTGCGATCCTGATACCAAATCGTAAAATTTGATGAAAATTTTTAAATAATTTCGCAGACAAAATTCAGACCAAAATTACTCTTTTCGTTTCTGCGATCCTGATACCAAATCGTAAAATTTGATGAAAATTTTTAAATAATTTGGAAGACAAAATTCAGACCAAAATTACTCTTTTCGTTTCTGCGATCCTGATACCAAATCGTAAAATTTGATGAAAATTTTTAAATAATTTCGCAGACAAAATTCAGACCAAAATACCTCTTTTCGTTTCTGCGATCCTGATTCCAAATCGTAAAATTTGATGAAAATTTTTAAATAATTTGGCAGACAAAATTCAGACCAAAATTACTCTTTTCGTTTCTGCGATCCTGATACCAAATCGTAAAATTTGATGAAAATTTTTAAATAATTTCGCAGACAAAATTCAGACTAAAATTACTCTTTTCGTTTCTGCGATCCTGATACCAAATCGTAAAATTTGATGAAAATTTTTAAATAATTTGGAAGACAAAATTCAGACCAAAATTACTCTTTTCGTTTCTGCGATCCTGATACCAAATCGTAAAATTTGATGAAAATTTTTAAATAATTTCGCAGACAAAATTCAGACCAAAATACCTCTTTTCGTTTCTGCGATCCTGATTCCAAATCGTAAAATTTGATGAAAATTTTTAAATAATTTGGCAGACAAAATTCAGACCAAAATTACTCTTTTCGTTTCTGCGATCCTGATACCAAATCGTAAAATTTGATGAAAATTTTTAAATAATTTCGCAGACAAAATTCAGACCAAAATACCTCTTTTCGTTTCTGCGATCCTGATTCCAAATCGTAAAATTTGATGAAAATTTTTAAATAATTTGGCAGACAAAATTCAGACCAAAATTACTCTTTTCGTTTCTGCGATCCTGATACCAAATCGTAAAATTTGATGAAAATTTTTAAATAATTTCGCAGACAAAATTCAGACCAAAATTACTCTTTTCGTTTCTGCGATCCTGATACCAAATCGCAAAATTTGATGAAAATGTTTAAATAATTTGGCAGACAAAATTCATACCAAAATTACTCTTTTCGTTTCTGCGATCCTGATACCAAATCGTAAAATTTGATGAAAATTTTTAAATAATTTCGCAGACAAAATTCAGACCAAAATTACTCTTTTTGTGTCTGCGATCCTGATACCAAATTGTAAAATTTGATGAAAATTTTTAAATAATTTCGCAGACAAAATTCAGACCAAAATACCTCTTTTCGTTTCTGCGATCCTGATACCAAATCGTAAAATTTGATGAAAATTTTTAAATAATTTGGCAGACAAAATTCAGACCAAAATTACTCTTTTCGTTCCTGTGATCCTGATACCAAATCGTAAAATTTGATGAAAATTTTTAAATAATTTCACAGACAAAATTCAGACCAAAATACCTCTTTTCGTTCCTGTGATCCTGATACCAAATCATAAAATTTGATGAAAATTTTAAAATAATTTGGCAGACAAAATTCAGACCAAAATACCTCTTTTCGTTTCTGTGATCCTGATACCAAATCGTAAAATTTGATGAAAATCTTTAAATAATTTCGCAGACAAAATTCAGACCAAAATTACTCTTTTCGTTTCTGCGATCCTGATACCAAATCGTAAAATTTGTTGAAAAATTTTAAATAATTTGGCAGACAAAATTCAGACCAAAATACCTCTTTTCGTTTCTGCGATCCTGATATCGAATCTTAAAATTTGATGAAAATTTTTAAATAATTTGGCAGACAAAATTCAGACCAAAATTACTCTTTTCGTTTCTGCGATCCTGATACCAAATCGTAAAATTTGATGAAAATTTTTAAATAATTTCGCAGACAAAATTCAGACCAAAATTACTCTTTTCGTTTCTGCGATCCTGATACCAAATCGTAAAATTTGATGAAAATTTTTAAATAATTTCGCAGACAAAATTCAGACCAAAATTACTCTTTTCGTTTCTGCGATCCTGATACCAAATCGTAAAATTTGTTGAAAAATTTTAAATAATTTGGCAGACAAAATTCAGACCAAAATACCTCTTTTCGTTTCTGCGATCCTGATATCGAATCTTAAAATTTGATGAAAATTTTTAAATAATTTGGCAGACAAAATTCAGACCAAAATTACTCTTTTCGTTTCTGCGATCCTGATACCAAATCGTAAAATTTGATGAAAATTTTTAAATAATTTCGCAGACAAAATTCAGACCAAAATTACTCTTTTCGTTTCTGCGATCCTGATACCAAATCGTAAAATTTGATGAAAATTTTTAAATAATTTCGCAGACAAAATTCAGACCAAAATTACTCTTTTCGTTTCTGCGATCCTGATACCAAATCGTAAAATTTGATGAAAATGTTTAAATAATTTCGCAGACAAAATTCAGACCAAAATTACTCTTTTCGTTTCTGTGATCCTGATACGAAATCGTAAAATTCGTTGAAAATTTTTAAACAATTTTTGGCAGTGAATATTGAGAGCAAAATTCCTCTTTTCGTTTCTGTGATCCTGATACCAAATCGTAAAATTTGATGAAAATCTTTAAATAATTTCGCAGACAAAATTCAGACCAAAATTACTCTTTTCGTTTCTGCGATCCTGATACCAAATCGTAAAATTTGATGAAAATGTTTAAATAATTTCGCAGACAAAATTCAGACCAAAATTACTCTTTTCGTTTCTGCGATCCTGATACCAAATCGTAAAATTTGATGAAAATTTTTAAATAATTTCGCAGACAAAATTCAGACCAAAATTACTCTTTTCGTTTCTGCGATCCTGATACCAAATCGTAAAATTTGATGAAAATGTTTAAATAATTTGGCAGACAAAATTCAGACCAAAATTACTCTTTTCGTTTCTGTGATCCTGATACGAAATCGTAAAATTCGTTGAAAATTTTTAAACAATTTTTGGCAGTGAATATTGAGAGCAAAATTCCTCTTTTCGTTTCTGTGATCCTGATACCAAATCGTAAAATTTGATGAAAATTTTTAAATAATTTCGCAGACAAAATTCAGACCAAAATTACTCTTTTCGTTTCTGCGATCCTGATACCGAATCGTAAAATTTGATGAAAATTTTTAAATAATTTGGAAGACAAAATTCAGACCAAAATTACTCTTTTCGTTTCTGCGATCCTGATACCAAATCGTAAAATTTGATGAAAATGTTTAAATAATTTGGCAGACAAAATTCAGACCAAAATTACTCTTTTCGTTTCTGTGATCCTGATACGAAATCGTAAAATTCGTTGAAAATTTTTAAACAATTTTTGGCAGTGAATATTGAGAGCAAAATTCCTCTTTTCGTTTCTGTGATCCTGATACCAAATCGTAAAATTTGATGAAAATGTTTAAATAATTTCGCAGACAAAATTCAGACCAAAATTACTCTTTTCGTTTCTGCGATCCTGATACCGAATCGTAAAATTTGATGAAAATTTTTAAATAATTTGGAAGACAAAATTCAGACCAAAATTACTCTTTTCGTTTCTGCGATCCTGATACCAAATCGTAAAATTTGATGAAAATTTTTAAATAATTTCGCAGACAAAATTCAGACCAAAATTACTCTTTTCGTTTCTGCGATCCTGATACCAAATCGTAAAATTTGATGAAAATTTTTAAATAATTTCGCAGACAAAATTCAGACCAAAATTACTCTTTTCGTTTCTGCGATCCTGATACCAAATCGTAAAATTTGATGAAAATGTTTAAATAATTTGGCAGACAAAATTCAGACCAAAATTACTCTTTTCGTTTCTGTGATCCTGATACGAAATCGTAAAATTCGTTGAAAATTTTTAAACAATTTTTGGCAGTGAATATTGAGAGCAAAATTCCTCTTTTCGTTTCTGTGATCCTGATACCAAATCGTAAAATTTGATGAAAATTTTTAAATAATTTGGCAGACAAAATTCAGACCAAAATACCTCTTTTCGTTTCTGCGATCCTGATACCGAATCGTAAAATTTGATGAAAATTTTTAAATAATTTGGAAGACAAAATTCAGACCAAAATTACTCTTTTCGTTTCTGCGATCCTGATACCAAATCGTAAAATTTGATGAAAATGTTTAAATAATTTGGCAGACAAAATTCAGACCAAAATTACTCTTTTCGTTTCTGCGATCCTGATACCAAATCGTAAAATTTGATGAAAATTTTTAAATAATTTGGCAGACAAAATTCAGACCAAAATTACTCTTTTCGTTCCTGTGATCCTGATACCAAATCGTAAAATTTGATGAAAATTTTTAAATAATTTCACAGACAAAATTCAGACCAAAATACCTCTTTTCGTTCCTGTGATCCTGATACCAAATCGTAAAATTTGATGAAAATTTTTAAATAATTTGGAAGACAAAATTCAGACCAAAATTACTCTTTTCGTTTCTGCGATCCTGATACCAAATCGTAAAATTTGATGAAAATTTTTAAATAATTTCGCAGACAAAATTCAGATCAAAATTACTCTTTTCGTTTCTGCGATCCTGATACCAAATCGTAAAATTTGATGAAAATGTTTAAATAATTTGGCAGACAAAATTCAGACCAAAATTACTCTTTTCGTTTCTGCGATCCTGATACCAAATCGTAAAATTTGATGAAAATGTTTAAATAATTTGGCAGACAAAATTCAGACCAAAATTACTCTTTTCGTTTCTGTGATCCTGATACGAAATCGTAAAATTCGTTGAAAATTTTTAAACAATTTTTGGCAGTGAATATTGAGAGCAAAATTCCTCTTTTCGTTTCTGTGATCCTGATACCAAATCGTAAAATTTGATGAAAATGTTTAAATAATTTCGCAGACAAAATTCAGACCAAAATTACTCTTTTCGTTTCTGCGATCCTGATACCGAATCGTAAAATTTGATGAAAATTTTTAAATAATTTGGAAGACAAAATTCAGACCAAAATTACTCTTTTCGTTTCTGCGATCCTGATACCAAATCGTAAAATTTGATGAAAATTTTTAAATAATTTGGCAGACAAAATTCAGACCAAAATTACTCTTTTCGTTTCTGCGATCCTGATACCAAATCGTAAAATTTGATGAAAATTTTTAAATAATTTGGCAGACAAAATTCAGACCAAAATTACTCTTTTCGTTTCTGCGATCCTGATACCAAATCGTAAAATTTGATGAAAATCTTTAAATAATTTCGCAGACAAAATTCAGACCAAAATTACTCTTTTCGTTTCTGCGATCCTGATACCAAATCGTAAAATTTGATGAAAATTTTTAAATAATTTGGCAGACAAAATTCAGACCAAAATTACTCTTTTCGTTTCTGCGATCCTGATACCAAATCGTAAAATTTGATGAAAATTTTTAAATAATTTGGCAGACAAAATTCAGACCAAAATTACTCTTTTCGTTCCTGTGATCCTGATACCAAATCGTAAAATTTGATGAAAATTTTTAAATAATTTCACAGACAAAATTCAGACCAAAATACCTCTTTTCGTTCCTGTGATCCTGATACCAAATCGTAAAATTTGATGAAAATCTTTAAATAATTTCGCAGACAAAATTCAGACCAAAATTACTCTTTTCGTTTCTGCGATCCTGATACCAAATCGTAAAATTTGATGAAAATTTTAAATAATTTGGCAGACAAAATTCAGACCAAAATTACTCTTTTCGTTCCTGTGATCCTGATACCAAATCGTAAAATTCGATGAAAAATTTTAAATTATTTGGCAGACAAAATTCAGACCAAAATTACTTTTTTCGTTCCTGTGATCCTGATACCAAATCGTAAAATTTGATGAAAATTTTAAAATAATTTCGCAGACAAAATTCAGACCAAAATTACTCTTTTCGTTTCTGCGATCCTGATACCAAATCGTAAAATTTGTTGAAAAATTTTAAATAATTTGGCAGACAAAATTCAGACCAAAATACCTCTTTTCGTTTCTGCTATCCTGATATCGAATCTTAAAATTTGATGAAAATTTTTAAATAATTTGGCAGACAAAATTCAGACCAAAATACCTCTTTTCGTTTCTGCGATCCTGATACCAAATCGTAAAATTTGATGAAAATTTTTAAATAATTTGGCAGACAAAATTTAGACCAAAATACCTCTTTTCGTTTCTGCGATCCTGATACCAAATCGCAAAATTTGATGAAAATTTTTAAATAATTTCGCAGACAAAATTCAGACCAAAATTACTCTTTTCGTTCATGTGATCCTAATACCAAATCGTATGCGTTTTCAATTATTCTATTGGGTCACAAATATTTGGGTAGGAAATGATTAGGGTATTAGGTTGTATTTATATAATTCCCCAAGGCTTCCAAAAATATCCACCTGAAAATGGTTAAAAAATTCTGATCGGAGTTTTAGTTGTAAAGACAAAATAATTTTAACTTATACTATAAGTTGCAGTTAACTAAATGCAATAAAGTTTAATTTTCTTAATCATATCACGTTAAATACACTCATAAACACACACATGAACACACACATCAGACACAACATTTTTCTCGAGTAATACTATGGAAAAAATGGCGAAAATGATCAAATGACCAAAACTTTTTTTTCCGAAAATAATTACTTTACACGCTTTTTCCCGTCATTAAGAACCGTCATGATTTTTTTTTAATCTTTCTGAGTTCAAACATTTTTACTTCCATTTTTTCCCGAGTGACACCATGGAAAAAATTACGAAATCGTAAAATGTTGACATCAATTTTTTTTAGGGGAAAAATGTATTGTTAATAAGTTGTTAATTTTGTCAATCTCTACAATTATTATCAATATAAATTTGATGTAACCATTACCGTTTCCTAATTAGAAACCAAAAATCACAGAAAATTAGAAAACATTTTTTTTTCAAAATACAAACTTTTTATGAAAAATAATTTACAATGAAAGATGTTATTTATTTTATTATCTTCAAGATTTGTTTAAATTTTTCATATTTAAAAAAATATCTGAGATAAACAACAAACGGTTAAGGTAAACGCCCACTTCCGGTGTATGAAAATCTACCAAAAGCTTTTCAGTTCTTTGGATTATCAAATAAGGCTTATGTTCAAAGTTCATACATCTTAATGGAAATGCATATTGAAAAAATGGTGATGTGGCCATCATGTTACTTTCTCCGACTTGATCATGCATTCATTCAACTTGTGTAGGCAATTACAAATATATATTCTGCAATACTAACGCAATCGTAATATAGCAATATTAATGTATTCATATAAAAGTGCACAATAACGAGCAATATATTATATAATATTTTTCTCGCAATATAAATTACGCAATCATTTATATTCTTCCCCGTATTGTAATTTTAAATGCCAACGATTTCAACAGGTATAATAAAATCGCTCTAATCCGAATAGCATGCATTAGAATATAAATAAATCACGGTAATTGCGCAAAATTATCGGTTACATGCAAACTTAATATAAAGGCAATAATGAACAAGTAATTGAATTTAACTCTTGGATTATGTATAGCAAAGTTGATCTGGTCTGGGTAATGGACCGTAGGAGAATATGACCTTTCAAGACTTGGCAGTCTCAAGTAATTACTGTAATTTTCTGTCTCGAATCATTGAAGTTATAGTTCCATACGAGAAGCTTAAAAGGCAACAATTCATTACGGAGGGATTAAAACTTTGTGTATATAGGTTAGTACGGATGGATGGATAAATATCTAAATTATACCGAATTTCTGTTAAAAGGGAAAGTTTTATAATCCAGTGCGAGCGTGTATGTGTGTATGTATGAAATAAAAAATGAGCTGGGAAACTTTTCAATCTTATTATCAAAGTTGGTTCTGAATCGACTTTCGTGGAAGTTTCGAAATGAACTGATTTAATTCCGAATATGATTACATCGAAATTTAAAATTCAAAGTAAATGCAGAATATCATTCTGTCCCATATGTATGTAAATGCGTTTGAAAAATGAATATTTAAATACATGAATCCAAACAAACTTTAGGAAATTTAGTTTTGGTTTAATAAAAACAGAAAACGAGATAAAAGAGGAATGGCCGCGGAATGAAGGGGGCCGGGAGGCGGGGGGCATGGTGGAGGGTTGATACAGGACATAACAAAAGGGCAACTTTTATGGCAATATGTATTTTATGGATATTACAAAGTAATATGTGCATGAAAAACAGGCTTGCAGTTACATTTGCCTGACTGAAAGAGCTCTCATTGTATTGTTCCCCCGAGGCTCTCTTGAGATCAATAACTGAAATTGTTACAATTGTTTAACTGTACTACATAAAGATTTCATTCAACATTTATGACTCCATTATTTGCTCGGAATAACGGAATAACGCAATAATTAATGAATATTACTTTTGCAACTTTCATTCAAACGATTACAAATAGGAGTATTGTCTATTTCCCTTTACTAAATTAAATTATCATAAAAAAATTCATTGAAATGTTTCGAAATTCATTTCATAATTTATCCAAATAAATAGTTTTGCTGCAGAAGATATGTTTCTTTAAAAATATGATTGAAATTTTTATAAAAATATTTTCGTCTGTATGTCGCACTGTGAAACAACAATTCCCACATTGTAAAAGTATAAAAAACAAACGTACTTTTTGTCGGAAACAAACATATTTGCCTCATGTAAACACGCATAAATTTTCAGCTATTAACATTTTTTCTTATTAACTTCGAATCTTCGAAACTTCAACATCCGAAGATTTTCTATGAATCTTGGAAATCTTCGAAGAAAAATTCCTGCCCTAATTGTAATCCAGAAGTTTTTTACCCTCAGAATGTTTTTGTATTTTCGAATTAAAATAGAAATTTCCCTTATACCGTATAGTCGAAAAAATACCAGCCAGTCATTTATTATGTAGATTCAAATTAATAATATATTAAAAAAAAGGAGTTTATTAAGCGCGACTTTTTTGCACGCGTCCAAGTTTAGAAAACGATAAGCGCAGCGACAAGTGCGCAAAAAAGCCTTAAGAACGAGTTTTTTTACAGTATTTTTTGCCCGTTTTATTCCATTTCTAAATTAAAAAAATCGCCCACACATATTTAGAAAATTGTATGGTGGTTGGTAACACTGATAATTCAATTGGAAATCAGCTTACGATTTCCACACACCACATAACCTCAAAACTATCTCGCCGAAAATTTAGCACAGGTTGACGAATCTGAATTTCAACGGTGCCAATCTTGAAAAATTAAATTATTAAAGCATTCAGCGAGCCTTTAACGAACCCATATGAGTTCGTTAATGACTCCGTTTTAAACGCAAAGTAGAAAAAAATTATAAAATTATTTCATACCAAGTTAAATGGGACACACTCCACCTATTTTATTACATGCACAGATTTATAGTTACTATTTATAATTATTTACGAGTTTCCATGTTATTTCAGAACTTAATACCTTCACAAAGAGGTCGTAATCTGCGAATATTCGTACTCTCCGTCGCGTTAAATGTATTATAATATCACCATTCCCTCGCTCAAGAGAGTTCATTTTCTTCAGCCCCCGCGCGCCGTCCCTGATACGAAACAGGCATAGATGTTTATCTATGTTTAAATTTAATAAAAATAGGTGCTTTAAATAGATTTATGTAAGCTGTAAACAGATTAAGATCTATGGTTAAATCTAATAAGACGACGTGGAAGTATTTCAAGATTAGATGCCTTAAAGCCTCTACAAGGCACTATATTAATTCCTGTTTTGGCGTTTCGAGGGGATTAAATTAATTTATCAAGAAATATAATGGGATTTTCGGATACATTAACGTTCATTCAATATTAAAACGGTATGAACATCAACGGAATATCTGTAGGAATTAATTAACTATACTTTTTTATAACACCATTAAGCTTATTTGAAAATAATAAAGCGTGATACATATGAAAACTTTCTTCAAATTGCTAGTATTTTTCATATTTATCAATATTTTCAAAAACCAAATCTTTCAAAAAATATTTTTTTCTTTATGAATTGTTCATTTTACCATACCTTGTAATTCATGTTGATATGAACTATTATTAATTTTATAATTTCATAATAGAACAACTTATTAAAATATAGGGGCCGCGGTGGCCTAGTGAGTAGAGCTCCTGCTCACGGGCCTCGTGGTCGTGGGTTCGAATCCCAGCCCATCACTTTTTCGTGCAGGTTCATGGATGTGTATGTCGCATTCATTATTAAAATGAAATCTTCAAAACTTATACATCGTTAGTGGCCGAATAGCTAGATGCTTACGCCAATTTCCATATCATCCGACAACCATCCTTCCTGTAAAAAAAAATTATCAAAATATATAAAAACAATTATATAAAGTTGGAAAACTTCCAAACTTACTCAAAACCAATGTTGGTTTTAATCCTAAAAATAATCCCAAAACACCAGCATCCCAGATAATTTCACGAGAACTGTGTTTACGCTTTTTTGAGATTGCACAATTCGTTTAGAGGATAAAAAAAATTAAAAACAATTGCCACAAGTTGCAAAACTTCCTAATTTACTCAAAACTGATTCTAGTTTAAATGACAGAAATAATCCCAAAACATGTCTTCTCTGGTTTCCCAGATAATCGCACGAGAACTGTGTTTATTAATTTTTGAGATCGCACAATTTCCCAGAGGATAAAAAATATATAAAAACAAATGCTATAAGTTGGAAAACTTCCAAATTTACTCAAAACTGATTCTAGTTTAAATCCCAGAAATAATCCCAAAACATGTCTTCTCTAGTTTCCCAGATAATCGCACGAGAACTGTATTTATTAATTTTTGAGATCGCAAAATTTCCCAGAGGATAAAAAATAAATCAAAACAAATGCTATAAGTTGGAAAACTTCAAAATTTACTCAAAACTGATTCTAGTTTAAATCCCAGAAATAATCCCAAAACACGTCTTCTCTAGTTTCCCAGATATTTGCACGAGAACTGTGTTTATTAATTTGTGAGATCGCACAATTTCCCAGAGGATAAAAATATATCAAAACAAATGCTATAAGTTGGAAAACTTCCAAATTTACTCAAAACTGATACTCGTTTAAATCCCAGAAATAATCCCAAAACACGTCTTCTCTAGTTTCCCAGATAATCGCACGCGAACTGTATTTATTAATTTTTGAGATCGCACAATTTCCCAGAGGATAAAAAATATATAAAAACAAATGCTATAAGTTGTAAAACTTCCAAATTTACTCAAAACTGATTCTAGTTTAAATCCCAGAAATAATCCCAAAACACGTCTTCTCTAGTTTCCCAGATAATCGCACGAGAACTGTTCTTATTAATTTTTGAGATCGCACAACTTTCCAGAGGATAAAAATTATATAAAAACAAATGATATAAGTTGGAAAACTTCCAAATTTACTCAAAATTGATTCTAGTTTAAATCCCAGAAATAATCCCAAAACACGTCTTCTCTAGTTTCCAAGATATTCGCACGAGAACTGTGTTTATTAATTTTTGAGATCGCACAATTTCCCAGAGGAGAAAAAATATATAAAAACAAATGCTATAGGTTGGAAAATTTCCAAATTTACTCAAAACTGATTCTAGTTCAAATCCCAGAAATAATCCCAAAACACGCCTTCTATAGTTTTCCAGATATTTGCACGAGAACTGTGTTTAATTATTGAGATCGCACAATTTCCCTGAGAATAAAAAATATATAAAAACAAATGCTGTAAGTTGGAAAACTTCAAAATTTACTCAAAACTGATTCTAGTTTTAATCCCAGAAATAATCCCAAAACACGCCTTCTATAGTTTCCCAGATAATCGCACGAAAACTGTGTATATTAATTTTTGAGATCGCACAATTTTCCAGAGGATAAAAAATATATAAAAACAATTGGTATAAGTTGAAAAACTTCCAAATGTACTCAAAACTGATTCCAGTTTAAATCCCAGAAATAATCCCACAACACGTCTTCTCTATTTTCCCAGATAATCGCACGAGAACTGTGTTTATTAATTTTTGAGATCGCACAATTTCCCAGAGGAGAAAAAATAAATAAAAACAAATCCTATAAGCTGGAAAACTTCCAAATTTACTCAAAATTGATTCTACTTTAAATCCCAGAAATAATCCCAAAACACGTCTTCTCTGATTTCCCAGATAATCGCACGAGAACTGTGTTTATTAATTTTTGAGATCGCACAATTTCCCAGAGAATAAAAAATATATAAAAACAAATGCTATAAGTTGGAAAACTTCCAAATTTACTCAAAACTGATTCTAGTTTAAATCCCAGAAATAATCCCAAAACACGTCTTCTCTAGTTTCCCAGATAATCGCACGAGAACTGTTCTTATTAATTTGTGAGATCGCACAACTTTCCAGAGGATAAAAATTATATAAAAACAAATGATATAAGTTGGAAAACTTCCAAATTTACTCAAAATTGATTCTAGTTTAAATCCCAGAAATAATCCCAAAACACGCCTTCTATAGTTTTCCAGATATTTGCACGAGAACTGTGTTTATTAATTATTGAGATCGCACAATTTCCCTGAGAATAAAAAATATATAAAAACAAATGCTGTAAGTTGGAAAACTTCAAAATTTACTCAAAACTGATTCTAGTTTTAATCCCAGAAATAATCCCAAAACACGCCTTCTATAGTTTCCCAGATAATCGCACGAAAACTGTGTATATTAATTTTTGAGATCGCACAATTTTCCAGAGGATAAAAAATATATAAAAACAATTGGTATAAGTTGAAAAACTTCCAAATGTACTCAAAACTGATTCCAGTTTAAATCCCAGAAATAATCCCACAACACGTCTTCTCTATTTTCCCAGATAATCGCAAGAGAACTGTGTTTATTAATTTTTGAGATCGCACAATTTCCCAGAGGATAAAAAATATATAAAAACAAATGCTATAAGCTAGAAAACTTCCAAATTTACTCAAAACTGATTCTAGTTTAAATCCCAGAAATAATCCCACAACACATCTTCTCTGGTTTCCCAGATAATCGTACGAGAACAGTGTTTATTAATTTTTGAGATCGCACAATTTCCCAGAGGATAAAAAATGAATAAAAACAAATGCTATAAGTTGGAAAACTTCCAAATTTACTCAAAACTGATTCTAGTTTAAATTCCAGAAATAATCCCAAAACACGCCTTCTCTATTTTCCCAGATAATCGCACGAGAACTGTGTTTAATAATTTTTGAGATCGTTAATTTCCCAGAAGATAAAAAATATATAAAAACAAATGCTATAAGTTGGAAAACTTCCAAATTTACTCAAAACTGATTCTAGATTAAATCCCAGATAGAATCCCGAAACACCCCTTCACTAGTTTCCCAGATAATCGCACAAGAACTATGTTTATGCATTTTTGTGATCGTTATAATTATTTAATTTGTAAATTTGAGACAACCTCACTTGTTGCAGAAGCATTATGTTTTTCCGATTTATTCAATTTGTATTTTTTTTGTTCGAATTTTTTTTTAATTAAAAATATTTTTAATAAAAGGCGATTTTCTAGATATATAAAGTTCAGATTGTGACTTCAAAAAGTAATTTGGATGTTCGAAAGGTGACCGAGATGGTTCGAAAAGACCGTCGATTAAGTATTAGTGCCATTGCTGAATATGTGAACATTAATAAAGAAATTGTGAGACAAATTTTGCACGAGGAAAGTGTGTGCTAAACTTGTGCCCAGACTCCTAACGGCGGAAGAGAAAATGCATCGTAAAGACATTTGTTCTGGAATGCATCGAAAAGGACTCAGACTTCTTGACAAAGAGTTATAATTTGCGACGAACCATGGATTTTTAAATATAACTCTGAAACCAAGCGGCAATCCATGCAGTGGAAGACTCCAAACTCTCCGAGAGTCAAAAACTGGGTCTGCGTCGGACCAGACGGTGGAAGGGAAACTTCTTTGGCGATTATGTCTTCTTTCTGGAATTGCATCCAATACCAACGTAATTAGGTAGAAACACCAAAGTGGCGGAATCTATTACCTGAATGCTGTACTGAACCAAATCCGGGTGGCTTTAACACCGACAAGATATGCATTCAGGCAATAGATTCCGCCACTTTGGCGTTTCTACCTTTAACGGTGTTTGGAATACTTATATTCCAATAGTAATCTCCGTTTACCCATCAGCAACTAACTACACTGATGAGACCTGAAAGGTCAAAACCGGTCTGTAGGTGTTCTGATGGGAGAACAATATTTAATGTTCACCAACGTAATTATTTCGATACTGCGCCGTCTTCCGTGCGCGACCCTTTAAAACACATTTTGGCCGCCTACTGATGTTGATTCGCGTCTAATGCCAACTATTATAATGAATTAAGCAAAGTAATTGGTGACGATCGACGGCTCCGATGCGCTGCGCCATTGATGAAAATTTGATTTTGTTTTTAATTATTTTTAATTTTTCATGTTTCCTTTTTTATTTTTCATTTTTTATTTTTCGTTTTTCGTTTTTCATTTTTCATTTCTCATTTTTTATTTTTTATTTTATTTCTTTTATATTTTGAAAGCCGATCCCTAAAAGTTTCGGCTCTCCGACTTGAAAATAAAAAAATCCGTCCCTAAAAGAAGAAAAACGAACCCAGGGGTACCGATAGCGCGTAGGGGTAGTGAAAATTAAAAAAATATCTTCTCCTATTCCCCTAAGTTTTAGTTTTTCGACTATAAAAGAAAGAATCCGCCCCCCAGCGGGTGCAAATAGCGCGTAGGACTGGTTTCAAAAATTTTGAAAAAATATCTTCACCCATCCCTGTAAGTTTCAGTTATTCGACTTTAAAAGAAAAAAATACAGCCTTAAAAGAAGAAAAACGAACCCAGGGGGTGCCAATGGCGCGTAGGGGTGGTTCCAAAAATTTTGAAAGAATATCTTCTCCCATCCCTGTAAGTTTCAGCTTTTCGAGTTGAAAAAAAAATGGTGATGTTACTTTCTACGACTTCATGGTATCATAGTCATTGGTATTTACGCTTTCATGGTTTATTTTCTATTTAAATAATATTTTAAATGTACTTCGAGCGTTTTGTAGACTCGCATGAAACACGAAAAATTATAAAAGAATTCAAAATTCAAAAACTCAGTTTACTCAAAAACTAAAGAAATTTCGAAAAAAACTTATTCTTTATAAGTTGTCCATTTTGGCATTCTCTACAATTATTATTCACATAAATTTCCTGTAACTGTTATCGTTTCATAATTATAAACCAAAGATGAAAGAAAAAAAAATTCTCGAATAACAATGATTTTAAGAAAAATGTTTTCAAACAAAATCAATCGTTAAGTTAAGTTAAGGTAAACACCCACTTCCGGTGTACGAAATTTTACCAAAAGCTTTACAGTTCTTCAGATTATCAAATAAGACGTATGTTCAAAGTTTAATATCAATTACTCTATTAATTTTTGAGATACAGCGCGCACAGACAGACACACACACACACACAGCCGCATACACAGACACACACCGACACACACACACACAAAGCCATAAAAAAATTCCAGAAATTGTTGAAATGGCATCTAGGGGCCCCAAAACGGATATTTCCGTAAAAACAAATTTTTGAAAAAAAAATCACGATCATAATCCTTTCTCGTACTTCGTAACAGAAAAAGTAAAAATACGGCCTTAAAAGAAAAAAACGAACCTAGGGGGTGCAAATTGCGCGTAGGGGTGATTCCAAAAATTTTGAAAAAATCCTCCATGAAACCTTGTTATCTCTTCTGCCTTCCCTGGAAGTTTCGGCTTTTCGACTTGAAAAGAAAAAAATACGTCCTCAAAAGAAGACAATTTTACTTTTGTTGAGGGTGGGAGGGTGTAAGGGGGTGTAATTTCAAAAATAGCCTTTGATCAAAGTTTCTGAATATTTTTTAAAGTCCAAATATCTTATCAGCCAACCCGTGGCGCATGCGATGGGACGTAAACATTCGGGGGCGTTTTCGCGTGTTTAAAAATTCACCCCCGTCAACCCCGGGGGTGCCCGAGGGGGGTGGGACCGGGCTGGATGGATAGGACCGACGATTGGGCATCAGATGGCAAAACAATTTTTTTCGAAAAAGTCACCCCCACCGCCGGGGATTGGGGTGCACCCACGGAAACCATTTTTGAAGATCGCCAATCGGGGTGGCTAGCGCATTCGGCCATCTTGTTACATCCCCAAAATTAAAAAAAAAATGGGTACAGTTTTCGAGTTTACCTAAAAAGCTTTCGTGGCGAAGGACGCCACTGGTCAGGAGGGTGGCGGCTCAAGGTCAACTATATTTTTTTTCGAAAGCTCCTTGGCGGTGGCAATTTATGCGCCCTCGAAATTTTTCCGAAAATTTTTCATTTTTTTTTTAGAAATTTTTGAAACTTTCGACCTTTAAATGAGGGTGAAGGATATTGAAAAAAAAATACCTTTCGACGACTTTGATCTTGGATTTTTATTTTTTAGGGGCTCACCAAATTTTAGTTCGAAAACCCACACGGCCTTGGTCCTCGCATTTCTCATCAGGCGTGACGCGGTTTCTCGACATGCCAAACGTGTGTAACGGGCGCAAAAGAAGTTTCACTTCAAAAAGCGAGGATGAGCAAGTCCAAATTCAAGGCGATGTTGATTGTTTTCTTCAATATACGGGGTGTAGTTCATATGGAATGGGGACCAAAACGTCAGACAGTTAACCAACATTACTGTTTAGATGTTTTACGAAGACTCCGAGAAAAAATTCGCAAAAAGAGGCCCGAAATGTGGAAAGAGAACTTCTGGATTCTCCATCAAGACAACGCGCATGCTGTCAAGGATTATTTGGCTAAAAATCAGGTCACAGTCATTGAGCACCTACCTTATTCGCCAGATGTAGCACCCTGCGACTTCTGCCTGTTCCCAAAAATCAAATCTTGCTCGAAGGGAACCCGCCACGAGTTATTAGAGGACGCAAAACAAAAATCGGCGCAGCTACTTAAGATTCTGTCGGAAGATGGCCTGCAGCACTGCTTTACACAGTGGAAGATTCACATGGAACGGTGTAGGAATACGGAAGGAGAGTATATTGAAGGGGAAACATGAAAAATTGTGAAAAAATGCGAAATAAAGATGTTATAGGAATAGTCTCGGGACTTAATTGGTACACCTCGTATAAAACTCAGGGTATCTCATTTCTCGTCTTAAAATTCCTAATTCTGGCGCTACATGTCCCTGACAGGTATCCTGATTTCATTAACTCTTAGAGCAGTTCGTTAATGTTATTGCTTACATTAGAAGTGTTGGATAAAATATTAAACACCGCATGCGTGGGCGAAGTAAGGTATGTTCACTCGAGAAAATTGACCTTTTTACTTTACCCAAGTATTTCAAAAGTGATGGTGGAAAAAATAATAATATACTGAAGGAAAAAAATGATTACGCTTAAGTTTGCATGCATGACTTTAAAGAAGACACTTCAAAGTTTTTCGCCCTCAAAGATTCATCACAATCGATTGGAAATACGCGGTTTGAAAATGGTCGAAATTTCACAAATTTCAAGTGTTTCATTTTTTTCCACCAGTGTAGAATCTCATTATCCACAAATCTAACCGAATTATCGAACCTTATTTTTGCATACAGACCTTCTAACGTAACGTATATTTTATTCGGCGGGGTAATAAAAAGAACCCTCTTGATTTATACATCTATTCTCAAAGGAACAAGCATCTGCATCAACGTTAAGTGGAAACATTGATGATTAGAAACACTTTTCAAAAGTGCAATAAAATGGCTAATAAAAGAACGACCGCTCCCCCTTTTCTTTCTCTGCACCCGCGATAAAATTTGCGTAACATTATTTCCTACATTATATATTACGTGTAATTTGAGTTAAAATATTCTTATGAATATGTAATATAAACTTATTTAGCTCGAAATAAGGCGGCCATAAAGATAAAACAAGTTATACAAACTTTCACTATAAATCCAAAACTTTATAAATTAAGCTGCGTAAATGAGACTTTGGTAAAGTCAGATTAATGATCAGAATAAATGTAAATAAGACGTAGTAAAGTAGGAGAGATGGCTTTAAGACGTATTTATATTATCCGATAAATGGATTTCATTTATCATTAATAATAAGGAAGTAATCCGTATGTAAAATGGGGAGAAATAATAACAACATTTTCTTAATGCATTAATTACAATTAGCTACATTTCTTATGTAACTGTTTAAGTGTTTCGTATTGATCCAGTGGAGTTTGTACGTAATCCAGAAATTATTTCTATGCTCGTTCGTTATTTATTAGACTTGTTAGTGTTTATATAATAGCGGACATAAATATATTTGTCGGTCATTTTTAATGGCTGTTGCGGACGGGAGCTTCTTTGTATATTTTAGTTTATGAGCTTCCATAGGGGGAATTAATAAAAAGTGTTTGCCTTCGTGTTTTTTTTTTATTCTAGTGCATGTGTGTATTTAGTAGGGTGGATTTATAGGAGGGTTTTGTGTAGTAACATACATCCTAAATGGTGAAAGCCCTGTTCATCCAGCCTAGTACATCCCCTCGTTATTTAAGAATTGAAAATTCAATAGATCACTTCAGAACAAATGCCGTGATAAATGCACAAAAACCTCGCTGTTGACAACTGAAATATTGAACAGAAAACACTAACAAGAAAACCCAATATCATGCCAATGTTTCAGACCGCAATAGGAATGCTAATATTTAATAATTCCAAACTTAAAATTATATCTGCATAAGATGAAAGTCGACTTATAAAAAATTGGACGAGGAGTCAAGCGACTCTTGCGCAAAATTCCTGACTCATATTGAGTCATGAAGTTGTAGAAGTGAGGACCTTTTTGTTTTTCATTTTGTAAAATATAAATTTTTTGAGGTGAGGACTTTTTTTTAACATGAAGTGAAAAAACTAAAAAATGTACTCGCTTTTAAAATTTCTCAATACGTATCTTTACATGCTTTTAAAGAGTCTACTCATTGTAAAAATATCACTGACATAAAGTGAAGAGCTAGAAAATAGTCCATCAATTTGTTCCATAAACAATGTGAAGAAAAAAGATTATCACTTTCAAAATTTCCCCCTTCATATATTTTGTACTGAGTCGTGAATCAAGGTGACCTTAATATTTTCAAACGAGTCATGACTCAAGGTGATCTTCATATTTTCAACCGAGTCACTTGACTACCCGACTTACTTAACTGACTCGACTCTTTGAGTTGGCTCAGTCAAGTGTTATTGTCACCTGACTTAAAAATTACCGTAACACGTGTGATTTTCCATATTTTCAGAAAATTACCGGTGGTAATGATAAGGTTGAAGATCTGTTTCAGAGATGAAATTTAAATATAAATACAAAAACTCTCGATGGCTCTTTCTAACATATGTATATTTTGTATGTATATTGGAATAAAGTTCATGTATATACAAAAACTGATTGAAAATAATGTAACTGTATAGATATTTTTCCAAAGAAACGATACCATATGTAATATAATTGTTTTATTATTCTTTTTATGTTCCCATTATAATCATTCATCTGCCCCCCCCCCCCCCCTTTTTATTCTTCTAAAATATTATGATCGTTAGAGGCTGAATGGCTTTAAAAAAGCCAAAAAAAATTTTTTTAATGAAGTAGACGGTTTGATTATTAAAAACCGGGCCCTCGACATTCTTACCAAAATCATAAGACTACACGTTTTTGGTTTCCTTTAAAAGAGACACGATTACATCAATATCTACAAATTTCACAACAATTTCTTCAAAAATAGTAGCACTGTACTCGGCGCACCAACCTGGTGGTATGATCACGTTGCGTTCACCCCGCCTCCTGGTGATAGTTCGTTGAGACGTTATAAAAAGCCTGATCTACACAGCCTTGCCACATTTTAGATCTGTGCCGGAAATATACATCTTTCTACTTTAACCCACAAAATCTAACTATTTACCACTTCCTAATTAATTGTAATTGAAAAAGGCTGATTTAAGGATATAACGTAGTCACTACATTTAAATAAGACAGAAAAACGAGAACACATGACATACAACGGGCCTGATTGAAAATTTCGGCTGCGTGACATACGCTTCACATGCGTTTGCGCTGACCAATCAGCGAACATCACGCGAAAATCACGCAAACCCATAATACCACCGATTCGGTGCGTCGAGCATAGGTACTAACATAGGTCTAACATTAGAATTTTGAAAATCTTCACGTGTTTGTGAGAAAAACACAATCACAAAATTATACATACACTGGTGGAAAAGAAAATTCGTGAAATTTCGACCATTTTCAAACCGCCATAACTCGGCGTATTTTTAATCGATTTTGATGAATCTTTAAGGGCGAAAAACTTTGAAGTGTCTTCTTTAAAGTCATGCATGCGAACTTAAGCGTAACCCCTTCCGGCCCCTCTATCGCCCCTGTGAAAAAAAGTATTTTAAATTGTCTTGTTTAACGTATTAGTTTCCAGTATTTCAAACTACAGTCTTAGTGTCCTAGTTTTTATTTAACATACCTGTGATTAGATTAAATATTATTTTGACCTGTGTTAACACTTATGTATACAACACCAAATAAATTACTTACTTACTTACTTACTTACTTACTTACTTACTTACTTACTTACTTTTCTGGAAACCATGTTCTTCTTTGATGTCTACGGAGTTGGAAAATTTTTCATCACTTGCCTAAATTGTAAGATAATTTCACTTAAACGCCTGTTTGCTTTTTCGGAATTTACATTAAGTTTAAGAAATGAAAACAATTGCCAGCAAGGATAAAACTTTCAGGAGATATTCAGAATAGACGCTTCTACTTAATACCATAAAGATTCTACATATCTTCCGCAAATTCTGAGATAATCGCATCGAAAGCCTGTTTGTTCTTTCAGTGGTTAATTTTTGTAATTCGTAAAAAATAGAACAACAATTGCTACAAGCGTAATACTTTCTGAATTTATTCAGAATGGTTGCTTCTGTGTGATAACATAAAATATTTACAAAGGTCAATTTTCTAAATTGTAAGTTATTCTTAAATCAACACCCGTTTGTTTATTTGTTGCATTTTTTTAATTCGGTAAAAAAATATAAAAACAGTTGCTACGAGTTTAAAGTATTCTGAAGTTACTTAGAATAGTTGCTGCTATGTGATACCATAAAAATTACAAAAATCAATTTTCTGAATTTTAAGTTATTCTCAATTTAACATCAGTTTGTTTATTCTGAAGTAGCATTTTTTAAATCGGTTAAAAAATATAAAAACAATTGCTACGAGTTTAAAACATTTTGAAATTACGTAGAATATATGTGATACCATAACAATTCCGAAAGGTCAATTTTCTAAATTGTAAGTTATTCTCAATTGAACATCAGTTTGTTTATTCTGAAGTAGCATTTTTTTAAATCGGTTAATAAATAAAAAAATAAAACAAGTGTTACGACTTTAAAACATTCTGAAGTTACTTACCATAACAATTCTTAAAGGTGAATTTCCTAAATTGTAAGATCAACGCAATTCAACGTCCGTTTGTTTTTTCTGAAGTTGCATTTTTTAATCAGTTAAAAAATAGAAAAACAATTGCGACGAGTTTAAAGCATTCAGAAGTTACTTAGAATAGTTGCTACTATGTGATGCTATAAAAATTCCAAAAGGTAAATTTTATGAATGGTAAGTTATTCTCAATTCAACATCAGTTTGTTGTTCTGGAGTTGCATTTTTTAAATCGGTTAAAACATCAAAAATAAAACAATTGTTACGAGTTTAAAACATTTTTAAGTTACTTAGAATAGTTGTTACCAGAACAATTCTAAAAGGTTAATTTCCTAAATTGTAGATAGATTCAATTCAACGCCCGTTTGTTTTTTTCTGAAGTTGCATTTTTTGTAAATCTTAGCTTAAAATATTCTGAACTTACTTAGAATAGTTGCTACTTCGTTTTTCCATAAAATTTTTCAAATCTACTCAAAAAATATTGGTCTCACAAACTGTACAAATGTAGGTACTCAAAATTGATTCTCTTTTAGATGTCGCAAGAGGATTAAAAACCGGTAAAAAAAAGACCAAAATCGCGTATTTCACATTTATCGACCTTTTGCACCACTTTTTTTTTTCTTGGCAATACATTATTTTGAAGGCAGTGAAAAATGCCAAAAGATACAGTTTTTGGATTTTCCGTTGCGAAAAAAAACGTGCTGAAAATCACGTTACAAATATTGAAATGGGCGCCAGTTTTCGTTTATCAAACCTAAAGATCTGAAAAAATACCACAATGAGGCAGATAAATGTGCTTTCGAGCGCCGTAACTCGCATGTAAAAATATTATCTCAAGCTCGAGTTATCCCAAAAATACTGAAAACCCGTTTTTTGAGCTAGCGGCCGCTAGAGACGTTCTAGCAGGCTGAAAATTTAGGAGGCTTATTTTTTTTTGATACTGAATCGAATGCTACAAGTCCGGTCAAAATCCCGGACGGGGGACTTTTCACTATCTTATAGGGCTATGCCCTTTGAAATCTATTTTAAGTCTGCTAAGAAAATGTATAACTAAAAATATTAACTACATTCACATAGAATTATCTAAACATATACGAGGTGTATTTCCAGATGTTTATTACATCTAAAAGAAGAATCAATTTTGAGTACCTACATTTGTACAGTTTGTGAGACCAACATTTTTAATAAACTTGAAAATTACTCAGCTTTTAAAATAATTTCAAACGAAATAATCCGGAAATCTAAGGAATATATTATTCTAGATTTAAAAATTATCTTAAGAAAAGAATACATTTTAAGTGAATTTGAAAAGTTTGAAATTTGAAGCAATTTTTATTTTGAGTAGATTTGGAAAATTTATAATTACTAGCAATTGTTTCACAGTTTTTTAATCAAGAAATTTCCCAAATTACGTTCTCATTTCATGTGGAATTATCTGAGGCTAAATCATAATGAAGATCTCATCCTTAACGCGCTGTAGATGATTTTCGTGACTCCAATGGCTCTCAACCAGTTTCGAAATGTTCTTAGGTTACAATCGGTTGCACTATTAACGTGTCTATTAACGTGCAGCGTTTTTAGAATTATTGGGTTATTGATAAATTTAACTGAGTTGTTACGAGAGAGAAACCATTTCTTCAGTGATTGAGAGCCACTGGAATCGCGAAAAGTCGCACCTCTGCTATGAGGGTGAACCATACATTAGAATTTTTCTTAATCTCAGAATTTAGTGTCTAAGTTTGCATGTTAAAAATTTGTACCAATTGTTTAAAAAAAATTAAAACCAAGTCGGAGAATGCGGAACCCTACATTTACATGGTATTATCTGAAAATCATGGGTGATTCCAGGTTTTCATATCGGCTTGAAAAGTTGGAGAAAAATCGGTAAATTTATATGATAGATATCATAGACGTATTCTTTGCAAGTGGTTTATTTTATAATTCTTTGCAATTATTGTTAATGTATATTTTATCACAATGGACAGATAATTACAAAATTTTGCAATTCTAGGAGTTTATGATAAACATGTTCATATTTTAATTATCTTTGACATTTGTAAAAAATGGTAATAATAGAAACAAAAATGCCAAGAATACCCATTTATAATTTACAAAATTTTATTCTTCATATTGCTAACGAAACCTAAAATTAAAAGTTTTGAAAATCTGTACTATTTATTATATAGATACAGCGCATGAAAGGGGCCCCTAAAAGTAGGTTCGCCTAAGGGCGCACAATTTGAAGTTACGCCACTGGCTTCATGTGCAACCACGTGTTACGGTTTCGTTTCGTTGAGTGTTTGTAAAATTTTGTACAACTTGTATAAATGAGTGATGACGAGGTTCCATCGACATCAAATAAACATTTTTTTTTAATACATTTTGTTAAAGATTTATTTTATCCTAAAATGTTAACATGCCAATATCTCCTTAGCAACGAGTTACATTAAGGTACCTTTAACAACACTATGTGTCTTAACGCAAGTCGTTGCTAAGGAGATATTGGCATGCTAATATTATAGCATAAAATTTCGCTTTTAAATAAAAAAAAATAGAAATAGGATCAAATAAACCGTGTTACAACATACGTAACGTTAATTGTTTTTATTTTATCCTATAATGTTAACATGACAATAACTCCTTAGCAAAGAGTAACGTTAAAGTATCTGTAACAACACTAGTGTTGGTATATGTATCTTAACGCAACTCGTTGCTATGGAGATATTGGCAAAAAAGCATGATTTCATTAAACATTAAAAAAAAGAAAATAGAAATAGGATAAAATAAACTGTGTTACAAAACACGTAATGTTATTTGCTTTTACATTACTCGAGAATTTCAAACTTTTCTCTCATAATGTAAAAACCTTCATAACGTTACATGTATTGTATATTACGATTACTTTACTCGAGAATTGTAAAGCTTTCAACTTTTCTCTCGTAATATAAAAAGCATCATAACTTTATTTATATCGTAAATTACTATTATTTCATACTTTTGCTGAACACTGTATGGTGAAATCCACTAGATTTGATGAATATTCGTCAGCAGATTGAACTATTTTAATATTGTAAAACTGTCTTCTAGTCACTGCACTCTTACGAAAAATAAAGTAAAATTCAGCTAAACACTAGATCAATTGAGTATCATACATCTTTCATTAATTTAATATTTGAGAACCAAATACCTAATATCTGCATCATTAACGCGTTTCATTATTGCCAGTTAATTAAATGCAAATTGTAACGACGATGGAATAATTAATTCGCACATAAAATGCAGCAATAAACTAAATGAATTTAATTAGATGTGTAAATATGAAAAGCGCAAAAAGAATTTAAATATTTTTTAAGAATGATAAAAATGTGTTCCTTTATTCCCTCATAAATTATTCATGGTGGCTGTTTTTACGGAGTACCTGCGTTGGGAAAGATGAAAATTAAATTCAACCTGTGTGAATATTTATGAAATTTACATTTGACAAATAAAGACATTTAATGAAAAGAAGTTGTGGGGAAATGCGGTGTTTAAGGTAAAATAACATATATCACTGGACGGCTGCCAGCGATCAATGACACATATGAAACATTAAAATTCATTAAAGAGAAAAAATATGGTGGCAGTGGCATTATATTTAATAAGGCTGAAACCTCCAGTGTTTCATCGTAGTCAACTGATACCGATGATTTTTTCGATGCAAATGTTGATTCATAACTTCCACATTGCTTTCGCCATTTTGACTTACTGATTCATAATAAGGGACCTTAAAAAAACATGGCGGTAAAACGTTTAATCAAATAATTTCGTTATCTGAGTTGATCATTTTACATATCTATTAGTTTTGTATCCAGCGACTTTACTACACTAATGAGGACTAATAGTCTTAAATCAATCAATAATTTGTCATTGATGAGGAATGATAATTAATGACATTTTTTCCAATTAAACTTTCATATAATTCATTGTTTTAATATTTACGTATTGATAGTTCATATTATTAAGGATAGTAATTCTTTCAAATAAAAATTCTCGACTAGTTTCGCCTTATTATGGCATTTTCAAGAGAATTTTAAACATTTAGAATTTAAACTGAATTTTTATTTAGTAGAATTAATATCTATTTCACATTACTATCCTTAATTAACTTTTATATTTCTTTCACATTCTACGAAAGCGACACGAAAGAAGATGAATTTGGGACACCCTGTATAATAAGAGATCAACTTTATAAATCGAAGTTAGTCTTGGCGAGTGTATCCGAGATGACCGATTTATGGGTACAAGTTTAGTAAGTTATTGTACACGATCCGTGGAATATATATTCTTATCCAGTCGAGCAGAAAAACGAGAAATAACTGAAGTAATTACTTTCGCAATGTGCAGAAGAAATTTTGTTTCGAAAAAGCAGACTCGTTTTCGTTTACGCCCGTTTTATTAAGGAGAAATTATGAATACAAACAAGGTTTAAATTAAAGGTAACGGTTTATTAAAGCCTAATAAATACTCGAACGTAAGAAGAAACTTGATGTAAATACAATTTGTTTACAGTATTAATTTTTAACGCAGTTAATAAAAAATGCCGATGTGGCCAAAATGTAAGTTTTTTTTCGGATTTATTTATTTATTTATTGGCAGTTTATTCCTTGTATTAGAAAAATATGTCGAGATACCGGGTGACCCAAGGATCTGTAAAAGCCCCATAACTTATTTGCCATTTGAGATATCGACTTCTGGTTTTCTTGAACTGGTACCCACACTTATTCTACATATTTTAAAAATATGTATGTTTTACTATTTTTATCAGCTTCTCAAGAGGGTTGAAAATAAAGTATAAAATATTGGGTGTTCCATTTAAAAAAACATAACTTTGTTCTGTTAAGTATATTGGGACACCCTGTACAAAAACATACATATTTTTAAAATATGTAGAATAAGTGTGGGTTAGGGTGGTTCTTATTTTAGAAGTATGTGAAAATCAACGGAACAACCCGGAAAATTGTTCGTATAGACAAAAAATGGTGATGTGGCCATCATGTTACTTTCTCCGACTTGATGGTATCATTTATATTTACGCTTCCATGGTTTATTTTCAATTTAAATCATATTTTAAGTGTGCATCGAACGTTTCGTAGACTCGGATAAAACTGACGTTTAAAACGTCAAAATTATGAAAGATTGAAAAATGTACTTAAAATCCAAAAACTCAGTTTACTCAAAAACTAAAGAGATTTCGAAAAAAACTTATTCTTCATAAATTGTTCATTTTGGCATTCTCTACAATTATTATTTACATAAATTTGCTGTAACTATTAGCGTTTCATAATTGTATACCAAAAATGAAAAAAAATTAATAAATTTTTTTCTCGAATAACAATGATTTTATGAAAAATGTTTTCAAACAAAATAATCGCATTTCTTTATTGTCTTCAATATTTGTTTAAATGTTTTTGTGATATTTTTCATATTTAGGAAAATATTGGCAAAAAACAAAAAACAGTTAAGGTAAACACCCACTTCCGGTGTACGAAATTTTACCAAAAGCTTTTCAGTTCTTCGGATTATCAAATAAAACTTACGTTCAAAGTTTCATATCAATTGGTCTATTAGTTTTTGAGATACAGCGCGCACAGACACACACACACACACACACACACACACACACACACACACAGACACAAAAATTTTTTTTCCAGAAATTGTTGAAATGGCATCTAGGGACCCCAAAACGGATATTTCCGTAAAAAAAATTTTTGAAAAAAAAATCACGATCACAATACTTTCTCGTACTTCGTAACGGAGAAAGTAAAAACTAATAACTGTGAATTTTGAACCATATCGAACATTGAGTAACCGGGCCCTAGCCCTCTAAAATTTGAACAAGTCGGTTTATTCCCTTTTTTCATTTTGGTTCACCCTAATATTAAATAATGGCCAAATTATATATTATGTCGATAGAGGACGTTAATGTGAATCCAAGACGTGTTTATTTGTTGAAATTTGACTAAAATTGACGAAGTTATGAATGTTTTAACGACCCTCTATTCAATGAAATTGAAATTACTTTATAAGAGAGCCACGACTAAGTGAACCAGACGCTTGACTTCAATTGGTAACCCAATCTCGTTTTTATCTTTTGATATTGGTAATATTAGTTTGATGCAGAGGTTTTAGTCTGCGCCACAGTCCGCAAGAGAGTACAGGGGTAATTTTCTTGTGACCTCTGGTTTGATGTTTTCGGTGGCATTTTTAGCAATTTACTTTCAAAATGAGTGAAAGAACCCTATCTGCAGATAAACTTTATTTGATCAAAATCAAAAATTTGGAACAAAAGACGAAATTATCGGCCACAAAATCAAAAACCCTGGACTAAAAGCAACAAAATGCAGATTGAGAATTCAAGTAAAGGAAAATTAATTTGCCATTTTTACCCTTAGCTCAAAGTAACTTTCCGACCAGAAACTCGAAAATAACAGCCAAAAAATAAAAAAAGGTCACACAACAAATCAAAAATATGATAGAAAATCATAAATTTAGACCAAAAATCGAATATTCGGGACTGAACATCAAAAACGCAGATTCAGAAATTGAACAATATTTCGGCAAAAATAAAGAAAACTTAGGACAGAACATCAAAAATTTAGACCGAAAAGTCGAAAATGCAAGTAAAAAATCTAAAATATGGGGCCAAAAAATTCAAACATTTGACCCAAAATCGTAAACTAGGGCATAAAAATAACAAAATTCAGACAAAAAAAAAATAGAAAATTTCAACAGACAAATAATAATTAATTTATTCGTGCTAAGACCTTACAGGTTTACACAAGTCATAAAAGTAATATTACATGTAGTGAAAAATAATAAAAATATAAATATTACAAAGTTACAGGGTTACAATATTACATATTAAAATTATGTTCTAGGTACTCGTCCCAGGAGTAAAATGATTTTTCAATTAAAATATCCTTAATCACTTTGACAAAACGCATATCTGGGAGATTTTTTATATGTGAAGGAAGCACGTTGAAGAACCTTATGGCATGGAATCGGATTCCGGTTTTAGATTTAGCTAATCTCACTATGTAATGTAAGACGGAAGATCAAGAATTGAATCTACAAAATCGAAAATACACGTCAAAAATCTAAAATATATACTAAAAAAAATCCACAATCGGAACCAAGAAATCAAAAATCGAAAACCTGGGTTTATAAATAAAAAATGCAGACACAATAATCAATCATTCAGGTTAAAATTCAAAATATCGGACCAAAAATAAGAAATTCGAGCTTAAAAATAAAAAAATACCGACAAAAAAATCGTAAATTCTAACAAACAAATCGAAAATTTACGCCAAAATAAAGAATATTTGGTGCGAATGATCACAAAAGACCAAAAAATTAGTCAAAATCCGAAAAAAGAAGGCCAAAGATCTTAAATATGAGCCAAAAATTTGAAAATTGAAGTAAAAGAAAAATTTGTAGCCCCAAAAATAACTCTTTGTTCCAAAATAATTTTTTGACCGGACACTCGAAACCCGCCACAAAATAAAAAAAATACGAAGAAAGAACAATATGCAGGTTACAAAATCCAAAATAAAGGGCAAAAAATAAAAAATTTAGACCAAAAAACTCGGAAATATCAACAAAAAATAAAAAAATACGTGCATTAATCATATAGGACCAAAAATCAAAAATTCGAGCCTAAACGGAGCAAAAAATCTAAAAATTAGGCAAAAATAAGCAATATCTAGGTACAAAAAAAAATAAGTAAAAAATGGGGAAAGCTGGCCCGAAAATCAAAAATTGAAAATTCAAGTAAATGAAAAATTTGTAGCCCCAAAATTCAATTTTTAGCCTAAAATAAGTTTCCGACCCGTATATTTTTATATTGTGTTATTATGTAACATATTATTTAGCACTACATCTCATTGTACGATTTTTGTGACTTGTGTGAACCATTTAGTAATGGTATGAATAAAGTATTATTATTATTATTATAAACTCGGAAATAAATGCCAAAAAAATTAAAATGCATGCATAAAGAACAAAATTCAGGTGACAAAATCTAAAATAAAGGATAAAAAATCAAAAATTAATACCAAAAAAACTCGAAAATACCGGCAAAAAATAAAAAAATGCACGCAATATAATCAATAGTTCAGTTTAAAAAATCCAAAATATAGAGCCTAAAAATCAAAAAAGTGTTGATATGGCATAAAGAATGGCAAAATTTTAGAAAGCGCTCTTCTTGAAAAACTGCAGCACATATAAATAAAGAAAAATATTTTGTAAAAAAAAAGATTTGTTCGATGTTGCTCCTGAAAATGCATTGCAAACAATGATAATTGAAGAAGGCAAACAATTTCTTTTAATGCAGAGAGAGAATGGAAGGTGACAGATAAATCTCAAATAATGCACCTTTATAATTACCCAAAGAAAATTATTCTAACTTGAGAATAACAAAAATAGCTGCGTTTGAAAACAAATTAAGTGGACCAAAAATGCACTTTTTCCAGAAATTGCTCTATAAATTCCACATTTCTTTCCGCAAATGCTTGAAATATTGACAGATAAATCCGAAATAATGCGCATTTATAAATACTCAACGAAAATTATTCTAACTTTAGAATAACACAGAACGAATTTAGTAGATCAAAAATGTACTTTTTCCTGAAAATGCCATGTAGCTTCCACATTTCTTTCCACGAACGCTTGAAATTTTGATATATTAATCTCAAATAATGCGCCTTTATAATTATGCAAAGAAAATTAATCTAACTTTAGAATATCACAAATGGCTGCGTTTGAAAACGAATTTATTGGACCAAAAGAGCACTTTTCCCTGAAATTGCTCTGTAAATGTCACATTTCTTTCCGCAAATGCTTGAAATTTTGACAGATAAATCTCAAATAACGTGCCTTAAATTATTTTATAAACACATTACAAAAATCATTTTGGGCCAGATTTTGGTTTCATTCAAATCATTTGAGATGATACTAAGTTCCTTGCAAAATCATTTTGGGCCAGATTTTGGCAATGTATTTTGGTTTGCAACCTAATCTGTATTTCCGTAAACCCGAAAAATTTGAAATTGATTCTATGAAAACATCACCTGCAGCAATGCCATAAGAAACTCAAAGACACAAAAGTGACGTTTGAAGCATTTAGAAGGGGCTAGAAGGAAGAGAAACTCTGATCAAGAAATGGCAGCGAAAATTGTAATAACAGCCCAGCTGATTTGAATAATAATACTGCCTCAGATCTGGATCAGGAAATTGAACCATAACCACAAGCACAACGAGGAAAAAATGCATTGCTGTTCATCTTCTGATTACCGTCGCTGAAGGATTAGGTCACAATGTAAACGATTTAATTATTATTAAATATTATTCATCGGTGCGGGCTATGCAATTTGAATCCATCATTTGACCCCAATGTTAGGATTATATTGTTAATATCTAAAAAAGCACGAAATCAAAATATTCGTATTAACATCCTCTATCGACAAAATATATAAATTGACCATTAGGGTGGACCGTTTAATAATAAGGGGGGCGAAATGAAAAAAAGGTATAAACCGACTTTTTCAAAATTTAGAGGGCTAGGGCTCGGTTAAGCGATTTTCGAAATGGCTCAAAATGTACAGTTGTTAGGTTTTTATGTATACGAACAAGTTTCCGGGTTGTCCCGTTGATTTCCACATCCTTCGAAACTCCCCCATATATGCTAAAACCACTCTAGTGTGGGTACCAGTTTAAGAAAACTAGAAGTCGATATCTCAAATAGCAAATAAGTTATGGGGCTTTTACAGATCCCTGGATCACCCGGTATGTAAACAAAAATTTTGATCATACATAGAAAAGGCAGAGTTCATTCCGCTGATGATCTTCCCCTCGTACCTGTAGCTTATCTTCATGGTGATGGTTCCAACCCAATGTTAAGCCTATACAGCAATATTTTGCTTCTTCTGGCCTCAATTTTAGGCATTTCTTGTGATACACGTGTTAAATGTATTTTGCTTTATTTTGCGAGTAGAAAGTTCGCGAAACGACAGCGAAGGCACTTTTTACACTCGATTCTAGCCATTTCTGTAATGAATAAATTATTTTTTGAGGTTATGTCGTTCACTCAACAATTGAGCGAGTGACTGCAATAGAAATGTACCATTCTGTAGACATAAATCGCCCATAAAAGTAGCAGCAAGCGATCCATGCATTGAACGTCCCTTATTTATAAAGCTTAATTTAAGTATTATTATTATTCTGATCATTAATTATATTAAGCCATTTTTAAGACTATTCGATTATATTAAGTTGTAGATCGTAATCGACAATGTTAAACAACGTTTCGGAATACCAATGCGAATGAAACATAGACACAAACCTGCAATCACAGAAATTTACATGTTCGTGATTCATGCCAGCTGGGACATATCCCTTACACAAAAAACCGTCACCTGCCCAAGGCATAACAAATTTATTATGGGAAGTAGAGAATAAATCCTTTTTAAAATGCCAGATAGGAGTGATGGTAAAAATTAAATGTCAGCGCGCATTAGACTTAATATATCGTGACGTGACAATGAATAATTTGAAAATAACACAAAAGTAAAACACACATCCCTATTTACAATTCGTTTCGTGTACATTCAATTATTTATATAAAGTGGAAGGAACAATAAATATTCCTTGAAAACGTAAAAATGAACATGTGAGAGGTACCATTTATTTTGATCCGGAGTGAAAGAATTTCCTGCACGATAAATAAATGCACGATGGCAGTTGATAAAAATGTGCCACTACATTGTTTATACTTTCCTGATATGTTAAGGAAATATGAATCCATATATTCCGTATACGATAATTTATACTCGTTCTATCTGAATCGGGCTTTCGTTTTATTTTCATTTTAAGCTCATTTTTCTCGCATTTCTTTTTATATTCAGACACAGATTTATACCTGCTGTCAGTGTGAACCTTTTATATTAGGATATAATATTTTTTCGGCTCTGCCTTGAATATGCCTAGTGTTTATTAAGATTTACTACTGCTGCCTTTTTGTGTGAGCTGAAAAAAAAAGGAAGGGAGAAACAGTTAATTAGGGATTACGCTCTGTAATTTAACTTCATTCATTCGTTTAAGATGGATTGTAATTACTGGTTTACTGGGATGTGAATTGGTGCGGTTAATTAAAATTTGAGACTGCGCCATTAATATACTAATATCTTGTTTAATCAATTATACCATGAGATCGAAAGAAAAATTAGTCATAAACAAAGAGACGCACATTATAACTCAAGAGTTTTATGATATAGGAATTAAAAGCCTACTAGAACGTGCATCATGTAGAAAAATAATTGATTTATTACTACTTTTATGATAAAATATACATTAAAACAAGGTATAATTTTAAGCATGTAAAATCCTATGGCCCACGATAAAAAAATACCCAGTATATAGTCTTTGCGTAGAGAATTTTTTCTGCTTTCAAAAATAAATGTATCTAAAATGTAAAGTAATAACGAATGAAAAAAAACTTGTTTTTACATCAACAAAATTGGACATAAATATTCTGATTTTGAAGGGCGTTGAATTTAGCAATTATGAATCAGATTGATTTTTTTGCAGATTACTAGTCTCTATACTAAGGATGCATAATTCTATTCACCATTCTGTAAACATTTTTGGAGAAGGTACCCCGCAAGCCGCCACTGACTACAAGGAGATACTTTGGTGTTATTATATGGGTGATTGAACCAGTAAAGGCCCCGGTCCGAATTTTAATCCAGACTATTACATTAATATAATTTAATTTCCATCATTATCATTAAAAACGTTGCCAGAGATAGTGAACAATATCCATCTAAAGGTTTCCACAATTTTGTTAATTTCAGACAATCGATTCATGGCTCGGCGAGCATTTTCAGTTCGAAATAAATTATCACAATTTCATCCTCGTACGGTTTTCTATTCTTCTCGTATTGATTGCACAATACAATATATACACGCTCGAATTTCCCATTTAATCCAAGTCCGATGTTAATTGATTTAGACCCCGTCGATAACGTCGAGAGTTGCACGAAAACGCGAACCGTGTTCTCCATTTTGCAACGTCGAATTAAAAAGGAAATATTAATCATTAGATTCGGCACTTAATAATAATTAGATAATGGCGACATATATTGTTAATGGAGTAAACAACATTTAAATTGACACGTGACTTTAAATGTGATTTATGCTTCGGTCGTTATAATCAAATTTAAATTAATATTAATGTGTGTGTGTATGTGCTGGTTTTGTATGTCTGTGTAGTATTGTTATAAACTGAATAATTTAGCATATATTGCCTCCAGATATCAAATAATGATGTTTATTGAATAATTCCTTGAATTTTTTGATTTGAACAAAAACCGGTTTGCTTAGTAAAAAACAACGGCTGGGCAAAAAAATAGTTACGAAGAGGACGATAAAGATTCTTCTTCAAACTGGGAGCCGGAACAAGAAGCTGAGAACAGTTACTTCACTCGTAATAGAAACATAGTAGAAGGTAGTTTCATATTAGTCATAATGTGATTAAAGTTTTAACTGACTTAGTTGAAATTAAAAACCTTCAAAAAAGTACTTAAGGCCGTTTTCATCAACTAAATACAAAAATATAAGCATTTCCTATGCCTAAGATAACAGAACACGGTCAAAAGAAGACCATCTAAGGGGAATGGGCTCAAATCTGCAAAACATAATTGAAAAAACCATAAACTAACCATAAACACCCGAGCAAACAAAGAAAGATACAAAGCCATCAGAGTGGTAGTCATAAAATTGCACAGAAAGAGAAAACGTGAATGGATAATTAAGCAAATTGAAATTGAGGCACACAGATCATACAAGACAAGTAGAAAGTTTTACCAGGAAATAAAGAGTCAAGCGAAAGAGTGGCTGTAAAGACTGAAACGGGACAATCCTGACAGAAGAAGAGGAAACATTGACAAGGCGGCAAGAATACTTTCAGGAAATGCTGAATAGCAACGAAGAGCAGATAGTAGATGACGCCATGGCGAGGCAGCTTACCTTGAAGTAAAGGAGCCATTATACGAGGAGGTATCGAAAACAATTAATAACCTAAAAAAGATAACAAAGCACCTGGAGTAGACACAGTAAATGCGGAGCTAATAAAGAAAGCAGGGGAACCTCAACCTCTATAGGGAAGAATACATGAACTAATACTGAACATACGGCAAAGGAACAGGTGCCGGAAGACTGGAAGGTTGGAATCATACAGCCCATACACAAAAAAGGAGACAGGAAAACATGCAGAAACTACCGGGACATAACACTACTATGTATAACCTACAAAGTATTGTCCAGTATAAACGAATATATGGAGAATGTACTGGTAAAATATTGATGCGGTTTTAGGGAGAATCGATCAACCAATGACCAGATACATATAATGAGGCGAAAGATGGAAAAATATCGCAATACAACATAAGGCTACATAACATATTCGTAGACTTTAGACAAGCTTTCAACACTATCAACAGAAAAATAATGTTTGGGAAACTGACCATCCTAGGAATCCCGAAGAAAATAATAAACACGGTAATGTTAACGTTAGAAGGGTCCAAAGCAGCAGTTCCCGTTCAGGCTAAGCTAACAAAAACGTTCGAAATAAACTGCGGATTCAGACAGGGAGGCGGTGATATTCAAGCTGACCCTAGAAAAAATAATTCGAAACATGAAAACAACAGGGAATCTACGAACTAGCAAAATGCAATTAGGTGCATTCGCCGACTATATCGTAATTTCGGCAAGGGACAAGAACACCCTACCACAGACAACTAGATAGCGAAGCAATTAAAGTAGGTCTGCAAAGACAAAACACATGAAGAATGATAGAACCATAGAAGGAAACGAAGGGCAATTAAATATTAACCATCACAGATTCAAACAAGTGAACACATTCACATATCTAGGATAAAAACTAAACACGTCTAACCATACAACTTAGGAGATAAAAAGAAGAATTACAGCAGGAGAAAGAGCAAAATATGCAAATAAAGGATTACTATCATCTAGAATATTAAGCAGAACAACGAAACTAATAATACATCGAACTCTAATAAAACCGGTAATAACTTACGCTTGCAAGACATGGACACTATCAAACAATGAACCAGATTGAGAAGAGTGGAGAGAAAAGTATTGTGCAAGATATTTGGACCGGTAGGAGTAGATGAAAACATGTACAGAATTAAGATGAACTATGCATTAAATGATTTAATAGACAGAGCTGAGATAGTAAGGTTTATAAAAGCGCAGAAGCTGTGATGGTTCGGGCACATAACGAGAATAGAGAAGGAAAGAGAAACAAAACAAATGACGCAGCGGCTACCGACAAAGTCAAGGTCGAAATGAAGGCCAAGAAAAATATGGAGAGACAAAGTAATGGAGAACCTACAAGGAATGAATGTCATAAAGTGTAGGAGACTTGTAGAGGATAAAAATGAATGGAGGCTTGTATTGGAGTAGGCCAAAACCCACCCAGGGTTATACAGCCAATGGATAAAGAAGAAGCATTTCCTAAATTAAGATAAGAATTCCTTATCGCCAATTTGGTCTTCACCAGTCCTAAACACTTTCATAAATGGTCTAGGTCAGGGGTGGCGAACCGATGACACGCGTGCCAAAGGTACCACGTATGAAAAATTTACTGGCACGCGAGAATTTGATGGGCAGCGTTTACATTCGCAGATTACCGCGAGCGTGTTTCGCCCACATAAAAAGAACAAACATCACTTTTATAATACACCTAATACGTTATTGTTTTGAGAGATTTTTTTAAAATAAATTGTTACAGATCTATTTATAATGGACAGTAAGAAGAAAAAGCAAAAATTCAACAACAACAACAATCAACAGGGATTTTCAAAGTTGGTGGACATATTCTTCATGGCATGATCAATTAAGGTAATAAGGCAGTACGTATTTTATGTTCCGATGCAGTTGTATACAGAACATCCTCTCTGTAATGATATTATAATACGAATCATAAATCGCTCTTTAAAAAAAGTAAGGAAGAACAAAGAAAATTGATTGCTTTAGCAATTAAAAATAGAAATGTTCAACCTACTTCTTTAATTACATTGATGGTCGTTTAAAAATAACTGCTGCTAGTTTTTTTTTTGCCTCAAACGGTATTGCCATACAGGGGAAACCCATTAGTAATGGGGAGTACATGAAAGATACTTAAAATCCGCATCAGTTTTCTTTAAAGATTTTGAAAATAAAGAAATAATTATTATTTATAATTAGCTAGAAATAGAAGGATAGAATCTTGGAAATGGCTGAAAATGTAACTGATCAGCAAAAATTAGACATACAATCTTCTGTCTTGATGAGAGTACTGATGTAACGGGATCAGCTCACTTAGCAATTTTTATTCGATATTGCTTGGGAAATAAAATCAAAGAAGAATTGATAAGTTTAACTTCTGCAGCAACAACAACAAAAAGAGGAGATATTTGCAACACTGTTATAAATGCACTTGCTGGAAAAGAAGTAGATCTTTCCAAGATTGTATCGATAATTAGTGACGTGCTCGTAGTACGACAGGACCAGAAAATGGCGTTGGTACTTTATTTGCCCAGGGTATTGGACATACAATTATGGGGTTCCATTGCATTACACACCAGCAGGTCTTATGTGCGAAGGCGAGTTTTTTAAATTACTGGAAGATGTTATGAACCTTGTTACAAAATTTAGGCTTTAAATAAACGATTTTTTTTTAGAATTATTAAATGAAGTAAAGTCAGTGTATAGTGGATGACTCATGTACAATAACCGATGATTAAGCCGTGGTGAAGTTTTACAAAGATTTGTAGAGTGTTTAGGCGAAGTTAGACTTCTTTTTGGAAAAAGAGAAAATCTTTGAAAAATATAGTCAATTAATGGACGTCGAATGGCTTTCAAAAATATTGTTCTTTAGCGACTTTTGTGTATATTTAAATGGATTGAATGTTATACTGCAAGGTGTTAACAAAACTGTCATTGCTATGTTTAATTTAATACAAGCATTATAAGTCAAATTAAAAGTTTTTAAATAAATTTGAGTCAACCTGACTTGTTGATGCAGAAGCATTAAATAAATTTAATAAAACGAAATATAGCCTATAGTCTTAGTAAGACTTAATGGTTCATTGTAGAGTTACGAACAGGTTGACTATTCACATATTCAGGCTATATTTTGTTTTATTAAATTTAAAAGTTTTTAATCGCGACCTTATATCCAAAACATTTAAATATTTTCCGAATCTAAAAAAATCCAAAAAAAGCAGATCAAGTTAAATTGACACAGCTGTTTTCCGCAATTGTGCAGTCAATTATTGGGGAATTTTCCATAAGATTTACCCTGATTTATTCAGACAGTTTGCAGAAACCTCAAAATGTATTTTAAATCGACACAATATCACTAGATATTCCTAATTTGGAAATTTCTAAATGGCTAAATTTAGATGACATTTATTGATTTAGATTGATTGATTTTCAATCGAGTTCAATATGGAAACAAACGTTTATAGATTTGAGAAATATTTTTGAAATTATTTAATAGGGCACAATTAAAAATAATGCAAAAGAGGAAATACCGAAAACCTGGAATAGCGTCCCTGAAACGTTTAACTGTTTAAAGATCCTGGCAACTTCTATATTTCTAATTTCTTCTACCAATGGGCGCGTTCGTCAGACTAAATAGTTGGGTGTTTACTGCCAACCGTTGGGATATTTTCTGATTGATCGCGAACAAGTTCGTCCAGCGGTCGCCATTTTACCAATCGTACAAATTAGACTGATTGGTGTTAGAAACAAGTGTTGAAGTTGCCGCCGAAATGGAGGTTACAAAAGCAGCGTTCATCAAATACCAACATTCAGTGTAAATCAAAATAAACATGTTGACAGTTGAAAATTCTGACGAACGCGTCCATTATTTTCAGAAATTAATTTTATTAAAGACTTTGAGAAATAGAACGGCTGATAAATCCGCATGCATTCTGTTAAAATTGACGAATTATGAACCCGACATTAAATATTTGTTATTCAATATGCAGCAATATAATTCGCATGAATTAATTAACGTAACTTACAATTCATTTTTATATTTCACTTTAATCATTAAGAATTTGAATATTGATTTTATTTTTTTGAATAAAGTTCTGCAAACGTTTGTTTTTTTATTTATTTGTATTAATTGTGATTTTTGCATTACAAATAGCTTGGCACATCAGCAATTTTATAAAAATAGATTGCATTTTTTTGGCGCGCTTACTGAAAAATGTTCGCCACCTTTGGTATAGGTTTTACTTAAAAATAATAATAATATTCTTCATTCAACAAATAGTGGAAGAAAAATGTCACTTAAACAAAAAACTTATTTGCACAAATATACATACCCATCTACTACTTGTAATGTGTAGCATTAATATATATATCTTATTTCTTATAATCTAATATACCAAGTGATAATAAAATGCAAATGCTTAGTGGAAATGTCCTCTAATTTATATAATTCTTTGTTATGGATATTTTTAAATAGTTTTCTTAAAATCTTTTATAGTTGTAATTAGTTAAATAATTTCAGAGCATTATACAGGGTGATATATAACAAACTGCAGTGCATAGCACTACGCGATAGAGTACCAAAAAATAATTTAAAAAAATCCCATACAATAGTTTCGTATTCGAAAATATCATGATCATAATTCTCGGAGGTACGTAGCACACAGTGCCGGCGCTAGGTTTTACGCCGCTACAGGCGAAATATATTTTTATGAAAAATAAAAATTGATATATACTACATCTTTATTAAAGAAATTGTATATTTTATTTGTTAATGTTTTTCTTAAATTAAGGTTACTAAGTTGTTTCCTTAAATGGCTATCGACCAGAGGTCTTTCTGCTTAAAAAAAATTATTATGCACAAAATGGATGATTGATTTTTTTTCTAATTTTTTTAATGCAATATATTTTACAAAAACAGTTTTACAATTGACGAAGATAACTAAGAACTAAAGATCTTTCGTTAATAAATATTTTTCATAAATTCCTTTAAAATTGAGCAACTGAAAAAAGTTGTGGATTTTGAAATTTTCAAACCAATTCCAGCAGAGATGATTTTTTTAAAAATTTTCTTATCGACGAATGCAATTTTCATTTCCTCCGTTCAAGTGTTAAGTGTTGCTATTTTGCTTTTAGATGTAATATGTCAATTTGTTTAGCGGTATCCCATATATAAATTTAGTTAGGATGGATTTTCAAATTGTGAATTTGAATCCATGGAAAGATTAATTTTTTACAATGTTTTTAATCGCCGACTGCAATTTTCTGTGCTTCAGTTCAGTTTTTCGGTGTTACCTTTATCTTTAGCCGAGGGCAGAGGTTCCCAATATTTTTAAGATGTACCGGTATGTGGTAGTCAATATAGTAGCGTACCAAAAGGTAAAAAGTTTTGGAAAACCGACTCCTAAAAAGTTTTTTTTTGTACTGCAATATACATTTTTTGTTCCCCCATAAGTATAAATAACTATTACCCCATAAACATAATGGCTACATCACCATTTTTATAATTACTATTTAATTTCTACATATAAAACGATTTACATTTGACCCAATTATTTGAAAATGAAACCACTGCATCACTTATAAATATAATTCCACTTTGAATATGAAAACAGTGAAGTTGCAATTCAAGTTTTAAATGGGCCGGATCTCCATAATCAAGTAATAAATATAAAATACATCAGTTGCAAATTCCGCTTAGCAGTTTCTAACTGCAATATCCATATAGTGTTCTTCCCAAGTGAGATATAACACCTAATTGACCAGTATTCATATTCTGTACTAAAATAATGTCAAGTCAGAATTCATACGCGTGTATTAGTGAATAAATTAACCGAATGAGGTCAGGTTAATTTGCAAACTGCAACAAAATGTTTTATAAATATAATCGATCCATTAATATAAACACCATCTTATGTATTCTATTTATAAAATTATGTAGGCCAATCAGGTTAATGCCTCAAACTTCTACCAGCTGCAAGTAATTCTATTAATAATCATTTAAAATTAAATTTTTATTACTTACTTATTATGATTGATGTAAACTTTTTCCTAAATATAATAAGTCAAGCCATAAATGCAGTACATAATAATTGCAAGCCAAATGTATTGTATGGAATGGAGTAAATAATTTCGGTAGCGGATGAATACATTACGATAACATAAATTATGCGTTCGTCGTTATTTATAAATCGTTTATTTTATGGCTAAATATGTGACTATAGGTAATTGAAGTATAGTTGTAAACGCTACTAATAGGAACCGATAACTGTCAAGTGATCCTATTAGCAGATGAATCGATAGTGTATCCACATATCCAACTACAGCCAAATGTAATTTATTACAACCATACATCTGCAATCTCTGTATAAGCTCAGCTGCAGGCAATATATTCACAAACTATGTATTATATACACATATAGTTAGTTATGTAATCTTATTGAATTACGTTAACTAAATAAAGTGTACTGATATCTAAACGGGGTATTCCTTGATTACTGTATGCAGTTTGGTTGAGATATGTTTAACTAAGTTTTAACCGCACACATTAAAACATGATTGAATTTTTTTAAGTCATCGAGTGCAAACTCGTTCTCGTGTGGAATTTACCTTAACTATTTTTTTCTTCATTTTTCTTTCTTAAATGCACAAATGTTTGACGTCGTGAAAATTAAAAATTTCAAAAATCTGTAACTCTCTTGAAAATTATTGGATTTTCAAAAATCGAAGTTATCTGAGTAGAGTAAGGTTTTAATAATTAGGATACATTTTTGTGAAATTTTTCCGATACTTTTACTATTTTTTTCTTAAGTTTTCTTTCTTCGATGCACAAATGTTTGACGTCGTGAAAATCAAAAATTTCAAAAATCTGTAACTCGCTTGAAAATTATTGGATTTTCAAAAATCGAAGTTATCTGAGTAGAGTGAGGGTTTAATGATTAAGATACATTTTTGTGAAATTTTTCCGATACGTTTACTATTTTTTTTCTTATTTTTTCTTTATTCGGTGTATTACTGTTTGACGTCGTGAAAATCAAAAATTTCAAAAATCTGTAACTCGCTTGAAAATTATTGAATTTTCAAAAATCGAAGTTATCTGAGTATAGTCAGGTTTTAATAATTAGGATACATTTTTGTGAAATTTTTCCGATATCTTTAATATTTTTTTCTTAATTTTTCTTTCTTCGGTGTACAAATGTTTGACATAGTGAAAATCAAAAATTTCAAAAATCTGTAACTCGCTTGAAAATGATTGGATTTTCAAACCTCGAAGTTATCTGAGTAGAGTGAGGTTTTAATAATTAAGATAATTTTTTGTGAAATTTTTCCGATACGTTTACTATTGTTTTCTTAATTTTTCTTTCTTCGGTGTACAAATGTTTGACGTTGTGAAAATCAAAAATTTCAAAAATCTGTAACTCGCTTGAAAATTACTGGATTTTCAAAAATCGACGTTATCTGAGTAGAGTGAGGTTTTAATGATTAAGATAAATTTTTGTGAAATTTTTCCGATACGTTTACCATTTTTTTCTTATTTTTTCTTTATTTGGTGTACAAATGCTAGTCGTCGTGAAAATCAAAAATTTCAAAAATTTGTAACTCGCTTGAAAATTACTGGATTTTCAAAAATCTAAGTTATCTGAGTAGAGTGAGGTTTCAATAATTACGATAAATATTTGTGAATTTTTTCCGAAACGTTTACTATTTTTTTCTTAATTTTTCTTTCTTCGATGCACAAATGTTTGACGTTGTGAAAATTAAAAATTTCAAAAATCTGTAATTCGCTTGAAAATTACTGGATTTTCAAAACTCGAAGTTATCTGAGTAGAGTGAGGTTTTAGTAACTAGGATAAATTTTTGTGAAATTTTTTCTGATATGATAACTGTTTGTTTCTTAATTTATCTTTCTTCGATGCACAAATGTTTGACGTCGTGAAAATCAAAAATTTCAAAAATCTGTAACTCACTTGGAAATTAATGGATTTTCAAAAATCGAAGTTATCTGATTAGAGTGAGGTTTTAATAACTATGATAAATTTTTGTGAAATTTTTTCTGATATGATAACTGTTTGTTTCTTAATTTATCTTTCTTCGATGCACAAATGTTTGACGTCGTGAAAATCAAAAATTTCAAAAATCTGTAACTCGCTTCAAAATTACTGGATTTTCAAAAATCGAAGTTATCTGAGTAGAGTGCGGTTTTAGTAACTAGGATAAATTTTTGTGAAATTTTTCCGATATGATAACTATTTTTTTCTTAATTTTTCTTTCTTCGATGCACAAATGTTTGACGTCGTAAAAATCAAAAATTCCAAAAATCTGTAACTCGCTTGAAAATTATTGGATTTTCAAAAATTGACGTTAGTTGAGTAGAGTGAGGTTTTAGTAATTAATATACATTTTTGTGAAATTTTTCCGATACGTTTACTATTTTTTTCTTAATTTTTCTTTCTTCGTTGCACAAATGTTTGTCGTCGTGAAAATCAAAAATTTCAAAAATCTTTAACTCTCGCTTGGAAATGATTAAATTTTCGAAAATCGAAGTTATCTGAGTAGAGTAACGTTTTATTAATTAGGATACATTTTTGTAAAAATTTTCCGATACCTTTACTATTTTTTTCTTAATTTTCCTTTCTTAGATGCACAAATGTTTCAAAAATCTGTAACTCGCTTGCAAATTACTGGATTTTCAAAAATCAAAGTTATCTAAGTAGAGCGAGGTTTTAATAATTAGGATAATTTTTTGTGAAATTTTTCCGATACGTTTACTATTTTTTTCTTAATTTTTCTTTCTTAGATGCACAAATCTTTGACGTCGTGAAAATCAAAAATTTCAAAAATCCGTAACTCGCTAAAAAAGTATTGGATTTTCAAAAACCGAAGTTATTTAGGTAGAGTCGGGTTTTAGTAATAAATTTTCTTAATTTTTTTTTATTCGGTGTACAAATGTTTGTCGTCGAGAAATCAAAAATTTCAAAAACCTGTAACTCGCTTGAAAATTATTGGATTTTCAAAAATCGACGTTAACTGAATAAAATGAGGTTTTATTAGTTAGATACTTTTACTATTTTTTTCTTAATTTTTCTTTCTTCGATGCACAAATATTTGATGTCGCCAAATCAAAAATTTAAAAAATCTGTAACTCGTTTGAAAATAACTGGATTTTCAAAAATCGAAGTTATCTGAGTAGAGTGAAGTTTTAGTAATCAAGATAAATTTTTGTGAAATTTTTCCGATACGTTTACTATTTTTTCTTAATTTTTCTTTATTCGGTGTACAAATGGTTGTCGTCGTGAAAATTAAAAATTTCAAAAATTTGTAACTCGCTTGAAAATTACTGGATTTTCAAAAATCGAAGTTATATGAGTAGAGTGTCGGTTTAATAATTGGGATAAATTTTTGTGAAATTTTTCCGAAACGTTTACTATTTTTTTCTTAATTTTTCTTTCTTCGATGCACAAATATTTGATGTCAAAATCAAAAATTTAAAAAATCTGTAACTCGCTTGAAAATAACTGGATTTTCAAAAATCGAAGTTATCTAAGTAGAGTGAGATTTTATTAATCAAGATAAATTTTTGTGAAATTTTTCCGATACGTTTACTATTTTTTTCTTAATTTTTCTTTCTTCGATACACACATATTTGACGTCGTGAAAATCAAAAATTTCAAAAATCTTTAACTCGCTTGAAAATTATTGGATTTTCAAAAATCGAAATTATCTGAGTAGAGTGATGTTTTATTAAATAGGATACATTTTTGTGAAATTTTTCCGATACCTTTACTATTTTTTGTTAATTTTTCTTTCTTAGATGCACATATGTTTGACGTCGTGAAAATTTAAAAATTCAATAAACTATAACTCGCTTGAAAATTATTAGATTTTCAAAAATCGAAGTTATCCGAGTAGAGTGAGGTTTTAGTAATTAAGGTAAATTTTTACTTTACTATTACTATTTTTTTCTTAATTTTTCTATATTCGGTGTACAAATGTTTGTCGTCGTGAAAATCAAAAATTTCAAAAATCTGTAACTCGCTTAAAAATTGTTGGATTGTCAAAAACCGAAGTTATGTAAGTAGAGTCAGGTTTTAGTAATTAGAATTGATTTTTGTAAATTTTTTCCGATATGTTTATTTTTTTTTTCTTAATTTTCTTTTCTTCGACGTTTACGACGTAGCGAAAATCAAAAATTTCAGAAATCTGTGCTATCAATCTCAAATGATGCATTAACTTCACCGAGAGCATCAACTTCAATGGATATTGATTAATTCATGTTTTTTTTGCCTTTTGCTACATTTTTTATACATTTCTCGAATTTTCGATGTAAAACACAGCCGGAAAATGAATAATTTTTGTTTATTTTGATGGAAATAAAGTTAAAAAAGAGAATATATTTTCTTTTTTACTTTACTGAATTTCCCACAGTTTGGAAGCTATGGGCCAAAAATGGTGAAAAAAGATTGATTAAAATTTTTCGAAATTTTGGCAATTTTGAGGCACTATATGCAGTTTTTTGGGTTGGTTTGTTTTACACTTTTTTTCTCCTAGTCTATAGCTACAATTTTGCCGCAGACAGAAAAACAAAATTCCAATTGGTTTCCGAGGTATAGGCGTGAGAAAAATTGCATGTTTTTCGGAAAAATCAAGTTTTTGCCAAAATATACATGAGGCCATAAAATCCGAACAGCAGCTAAAACTAGCAAAAGCCACATGGGGTTTTGTTAGTTTCAATGAGCACGCGAGAGGGAGTTTGCATTTTATGTGTTGCATTGTGTTATTCAATAAGAAATTACTTTTCTGCTCGGATTTTCACAAGGTGTTGATGGAGGGGGGGGGGGGGGGGTGATATAGAGAGATGAAAATATTTTCACCCCTATATCGTACTGAGTACTGTAAACAGATTTCACAACACTGACACACATAAAAACATACCAAAAAACATAATTAAATAATTATTAAAATACTGATCCCATTCTATGGGATTCTTACAAATAATAAGAGCAATGATTTAAACAATTAACTTACCCCTAATGTAGCTCAGTATTAGAGTTCGGGCGCTGCGCTCGCTGTAGGTTCCAGTCCCAAACCGGGCAATAGATTTTATAAACAAAATTTACTCTTTTGAGTCGATTTTCTTCTATTAATAATTATAAATAATTTCAAATATAATAATAAGATGCTTATGTGAACTTTCCCTGTACAATTAACACACCCTAACCCAGGGTAAAGCGTATGTTAAACATTCTTCTTAAGAAAATCATATAACAAATTTGTATCATAATATTTTACATACAATTAAAGTGGTAAAAGCAATATGAGGATACGTATGGAAATATTATCCCATGTTTATAAAACTTATCGTTTATACGATCTAACACAAATGTTATGTTATATAAAACATTGCGGTATATATAAATTCCTTTGAGTACATATAAAATGGAGTAAAATCTCTGTATGCCATACATATGTTAATAAACTTGGCACATAAAAACGAGTTCCACAACAAACACTTTACTTTATAGTTTCAGGTCGTCACGGATAAGCTGTCAAATGGAAAATTATTAAAATGTATAAAGTGTATAACACATAAATATGGTTTTTAAATTAACAAAAAAAAAAACCGGATGTGGAACTGACATAACTGGATCGTGTCGTGTATATGATTAGTGATACAAATCGAATAAAATTTATATATTCGGCCATTGTGTATGGCATAGAAACATGATGCGAATAATGTCCAAACCGAATGGATCCGTCCATTGCATTTATTGAATTATGAGTAACAAGAATTTTTATTCAATTTTTACTGTGTGTGTGTGTGTTCCACAAACTGGTTTTTTTAATTGATTTAAAACACATATGTTTGTATTAATTATCTCGTAAGTGTAAATTATGTTGTTATGCCAAATATGAAATTCTAAAAATAAGTTTTTTAGACTTTATTAGCCTTTTTAACGTTCTTCTTTTTAAGTTAAAATAACTATTGTAATGAGAATCGTGCATCCTGATGGTTAATATGGCGGAGTGTGATGTAAAATTAAGCTAATTAGAACACAAGAAAAAGTGCTCTGTTGCCTACCAGACAGTTATTATTAAAACATAGATTACTAGTAATAGTAAAGCTAAATTAGTAATTGAAATCACTTAGTTTTACTTGTTTTGCAATTTGCAATTTTTGTCGCCATTGGAGTGACTCTAATACAAGGATATTTTACGAGATACATACGAGGAATTAAATGTTTGGGATAGCATATTTGGTGATCGTCTTGTTGGTTCTTTTTCTTACCAAGCAATTTGAATGGAGAGATGTAGTTACAATTATTAGAGGACCATTAACCGATATTTTTAAGAATGATAATCATTACCTTGAAGATCATTTGGTTTTTCAACAAGATGGAGCTCCTGCACATTTCTAAAGTATTCCAATTCAACGTTTTTAGATCAATGGATTGAAATAAGAGTGCCCAATTTATTTCCTTTGGATTTCTTCTCGTGGAGATATTAAAAAAAAAGTATTTGAGTAAATTAGGCATGCTACGTTCTTTTTCTATTACATACATCATTATTTAACGAGTTGCTAGTTTGCAACAAGCTTCTAGTTAATTTCTTTAAACCGTCTGATTGTCAATTAACTCAATGATTGTGTTTGAAGGGGCCGGAGGAGGACAAAATCTGACAGTAAACCAATCGCGATTACGTTCGGCCCGCCGTTGCTGCAAACTAATGATTTGTTTCATGTGGTTGCCTTGACATACTGTACATACAAAGCCAATCCGCAATTTATAATTACAACTATTAATAAGCTCACTGCGATTAAATTGCAGAACGCGTTGAAATTTCATTGACGCCAACATTTAAGTACGATATCCTGGAGTGGCTCGAGCTTTCAAGGCATTGCCGAGGCGACACGCTGTCTAAGCTGAGAGTGCCTCTGTCCCATGCCCATAAAAAAAAAACCGAAAACACGAATGCAAATGAATGCGTGTCGCGCGTTATGAAATTCAAATTTTACATGGCAATTTTCCATAACATCACTTCAACGCAGGAGTATTATTAAGGCGCTTAATATAAACAGCGTGCCGATGCATCTAATCACGGCCAATTAGATCGTCAGTGCATTGTTGTCTTATCCTACAACCTAATAAAACTGTCGCTCTGGTTTTTTCGATTAATTTTACTTATTGCAAGTAAACGAGGACGGTAAGGATGGTAAGCCGTGACTGGAAATGCTATCACTAGCTCTGGATGTATTCTCGTCTTATTAATATTTACTAATAACAGTGCCAGTATCTCAAAAAAAAAATTGATTCTTGTGAAGTATGCGTGGGGAACGCCATTAATAGTTTTGGCAGTATCATTTACTGTTAAGTAACGCTTCTGCTGATTATACAAAAAAAATGATTTCAGAAACTAGACCATCTTCCGCTACACCTTCCGCTGTAGAAGATCGGTGACTGAACATCCGCCAATGTGGCATCAGCCTAAGAGTTACATAAACTGTATTGCATGAACAATCATTGTAGAAATGACTAAAATAAAGAACTTATAAACAATACTTACTTGTCTTCGACATTGATGGACAGGTAAAATATCCTACATTTCCAACCAACGTGTACAAAAATTTACGGTTTTGAAAACACCTAAATTTTTATAGGAAATTCATTGGTGAATTAAAATTAGAACCTTCAAAACCCTGTATGTAACTAGGTTTTAATAAAATTTAGAACCAACTAAAATTAGAAATTTAGTTTCTGGTTATGGAAAAATTATGTTTGATTTGTTCAATAGTGACATTCTGTAATTTAAATAAGTGTTTCTTAAACTCATTTGATCGAGACCTACTTGGACAGAGCATACTATTCAGCACACCATCTATTTACATAACTTTAAAATTAAATTTGTTTGTTGAATGAGCAGGGGTAACCGAAACAATTTTTTTTTTATGAGAGGGTATCGATGATTTATAATTCAATAAATACGAATACTTGAATTACAATTTTTATACCCGCGCGAGGTGTGTGAAGGTTGGAATCGGCTCGCGGCTCCCTAAAAATCGTGATCCTCACTTGAAGAAGCATTTCTGTTAAGATGTAGTTAACAATATTGTGGAGCAATAGTTTTTCGGTTTTTCAATAAAGTCAAATTTAACAAAATGATAAACACAAACTTACTTAATACTCAAAATATAATCAATAATAATCAATTGTTCTCTGCTATTCTATGGTAAGTTTTGCGACCCCTCGTCTGACCCATTAATTGCCTGTGATTTAGAATCGTATCCATCTTTTACCTCCGCAACATTGGCGAAGTTACGCCTGGAGAGGAAGTGCGTCATTGGCCTATGAATGTGGTAATCGGATGGTGCCAAGTCCAGGCTATAGGCCGGATGTGGTAGCAACACCCCATATAATTCTTTCAGTTTTTGAGACAGTATTATTGTGATCGAAAACACCATCGTGATTTCACCAAACACAGAGCAAAATTTTTGCGCTTGACCACCGGTCTTGCATATTAGCTATAGCATAACCAATTATTTTGATTACGAAGGTACATCGTAGTTTCTTCGCATGTTACAATTATTTAATAAAAACGGTGGTCCCAAGGACTTCTTTGATTGCAACTCGTCGTTGTGCCTGTTCCGCAATTAACTTATGAGGTACTTCTCTGCATCATCCATTTACCTTCCTCAATTTGCTAAAGACCAAGCTCCCGCACCAATTGCCATGTACTAGACGCTGGAACCTCAATTCTTTGCCGAATGACCTCTTGGCCAAGGAAAGAGGGTATTCCGAACAGCCGTTCCCCTCGAAAATCTCTTTGACCATTCCTGAATTTTTAATGTCTTGTGCAGCCCGATCTGAGATAATATGTTTACCTTCAAATTTACTCAGTGTACGAGTGGCAGTAAACGCGCTTCGGTTTAATTTCCACTGATGACCAAAATTGGTAAAATATCTTTATTTGTATTGGCCGGTTTGGGACCCGAAAAGTTCACAATGCGAAAATTAAACTTATTGTTAGTTACACACTCACTGATAAAAATATTGTTTAATTGAGCATTGATAGTGACAATAACTTTCTATAATTTTTAGTTTTATTTAAAAACTACTATTAAAGGAGCAAAATTTATGTTTACTTCACCCTTTATTATACCGGGTGCGCAGAAAGTCGGGCAACGAATCAATATTTCCCCGGAAGGGAGGTTTTCAAAAACTTAGTTTGGTACAAAAGTTGCTTGGTTACGAGTTACGAATTCTTCGGATACTTAACCATCGCTCACCCCCTCACACCTTCGCAAGGTACCCCCACACGACTTTAAAATTTTAAATAGCAACCCCCATTTTTCTCGGCGGATTCAGATTTTTGGGGAAAAAATATCAATCTTTTGTCTAAATTTTTTTTTAATCCGAAACCTCCCTATCCCCTCAGATTCAAAAATCTCTTTTCTGACCTTTCATTAACGTTTTTATGCCTCGATGACGATATTTGAAAATACCTGTAATTTAAGACTATTTAAAACTTCACAAAAGAGAAAGAAAAGTATAGCCTAATTTTGTAAAGTCTTATATTAATAATAGCACTTTCTGATCGTACTACTCGTATAACATCGTGCAACACGGATTTATTGCCTCGCCAATGACAATTGATTCGTATAGCTTTTTGACGTAGAATCCGAATCTGATAACAAACATAATGAATTAGCTCTAGTTTTTTTAGTAAAACGGTGTCAAAAGTGTAAAAAAACGTGTTTTAAACCGTTTTTAATCACCTGTAAAAAAACAACCAGAGGTCCTAGAACCCGTTACTTTGAATGAAATGAAATCTTAAACCTTACCCTTTTAGGCTATGAATCGATAAATAAGGTACCCTTAACTTGAAGGACTCGGTAATTTTTTTTATTTATTACGTGCGCGGACCGCGTTCTCCAACTATTTTATCATTAATATTAAATTAATTTGAAGGTGATTTACTGTTGTTGATTCTAGGTTTGTTAAGTTTTATTAGATCAGCTGTAATTTTCTCTCTTAGAGAGCATGAAGGAATTGTGAATCATTTGTGTCTGGCTTTAAACCCAAATTTTCATGTTTCTTGAGGTCCGAAACGATGGAAAAAGCGATAAGAAAGCTTAGACTTAGCTTTAGAAATTCAAGACAGCAAGATGTTGGTTACTTTAATTATTACAAAATATAATATATATAATAATAGTCTTAGTAAGACTTAATTTTTTGCTTGAAGATTAACGAACAGGTTGAATATTCAAATATTCAGGCTACATTTCGTTTTCTTGTATTTATTACAAAATCTGTTTAAAATCTTCATGTATATGTATATAAAAAATTGTTACCGACTCTTGCAACTTCACGATTCATAACCTAAAAGGGCAAGGTTTAAGTTTCATTTCATTCTTCAAGTGGAAAGTTCTGGGATCGCTCATTGTTTTTCTACGGATGATAAAAAAAAGGCTTAAAACACGTTTTTTTACTCATTTGAGCCCATTTTACTCAAAAACGACCAGATTTACGTTCAGCGCACCCAGATTAGTAAAAAAATAACCATCAATTAAAAGCAATCTGAATGATCAGATTTTGTTGACCAGTGTAATCTTTATGACATTTTAAAGAATTTTATTTTGTCAAACGAAAACGTAAATTTCGAGCCCTTGACGGTTCCATATCTACGCTAACAACGTTGAAACTATAAAACAAACAGTTTTAAGTTACCAAACTATGAGAATAAATCAAAATTGATAAACGAATCCACGTTTTTCACAATCAAAATTGCTATTTATTTAACCATCATTGGTTTTCAGATAAGCGATTTTTAAAGCTAAAGTGAATAAAAATTATTTAAGATAACACCGTGCGAAGAATTCTTTACCAATCTGTAAAATACCAGTATGGATAATATAGATCTGGGAGATCTTTGAGAAGGCTACATTTACAATTATATTTAATAAATACAATTGTGATGTGGCCATCATGTTACTTTCTCCGATTGTATGGTATAGTTATTTAAATTTATAAATGATATTTTATGTGTATCACATCTGAAACGGCAAAATTATGAAAGATTAAAATGACAAATTACGCTCCACATTCTAATAATCTTTACCGTCAGTAATGAGAAAAAAAAACAAATCTTTACAAGTTGTTCATTTCGGCATTCTATACAGTTTAAATCATAATAAAGACCAATTTTTTTTTCTTTTCTAAAAACAAGGATTTTTATGAACATATTTATACCGTGAGATCAAACAGTCGAAAATAGTTGGCAACACATTTTCTGAAAATAAAATTATTTTGGCTTCCTGACTCTTTTTTGGACAGGAAATGTTAAAAGTGAGAAGCGTTTTTTTTTGTTCTGCTCATCATTTTGGAATAGGTACAATTTTACTTTTTACTTTTTCAGTAGTGTCGTGAGTCATGTAAAGAGTCGACTCACGGAACAGAGTAATTTCACCCATCTCTAGTCGGTACTAGGTGTGTTTGGTATTTTCTTTGTTTTCGGGAAATCGCGATTTTTGGATTTCCCGAAATTTGTGAAGAATTCATAAGTAAGTAACAAACGAAAATTTATTGTTGTGTATAATAATTTTGGAATTGCCCAATAAAAAACTCAGTAACCTGGGTGCCTCAATTTCATGTACTTTACTGCATTCAGAGAAGTTTTTGAAATTTTGAAGCGATTTATTGCAATAAAAAATCTGTTCTTTTCATAAAATTTTACTTTTGTTTCATTACTCAGAAAATGATGATGATCTGTTTGATATCGATAATGAGGATGATGATGGGAAGATGATAGTGATCTAGAGCAGCGATTTATGGGAGGGGGGTGCTAGAGGGCCTTGAAAAATTATTAGAATTTTTTAAATTTTTGTATCTTTACATGGGTACATTTGACCCAAACAGACAGACAAAGTTACAATTTAAATACAGCCGTGTCAATATTTTTTAAGTCAAGGTCTTTGATTTCTTAACCATAGCAAATATACTTTCATTTTCCTATTTTTCAGGACAATCTGATAAATCATTTTTTGTTCATTGCATTAATTGAATCTGAAATTTCAAACAAAAGCATCTGTTTGGGTTATGTGTGATTTATTGACCATGATAAAGAATATATTCTTGAAGAAATTATGTTTTGTTTAGAATTGGAAACTAGCATAACAAGTAAAAATTTATTCAACAAAATTAATTCGTTTTTCGCATCCAATGACTTTCGGTGGAAAAATTGTGTGGGAATTTGCACATATGGTGCAGCTGCTATGAAAGGTCGTCATCTCTGTGTAAGACAAATTGCAAATCCTAATATGAAGGCTACTTATTGTTTTATACATATGAAACAACTAGCTTCTAGAGAAATGAGTCCAGAATTCCAGAATTAGTAATGATGAATTCTGTGATAGTTGTAAATTTTGCAAAAGCGAATGCGAAGATTATTTTCGGCTCTGTGTGAAGAAGTTGGTGCCGATCATATGTCACTCTTACTTTTCACAGGTGTCTGTCGAGAGGGAAAGTTCGTTTTTTGGAATCAAATTTGGCCATTTATTTCGTCGACAAAATTTGTATTGAAAACTTTCTTATTTGGCAGATATCTTCACCATTATAAATCAACTAAATTTATCTATGCAAGGATATCAATATATTTTTTTAGAGGCGATGAAAATGAAACTTTGTACTTGGATTCGAAGAATAGAATCGAATGTCTTCGAAATGTTTACAAATTATTCTTAAATGATTACAGATAATTGTGAATTTAATAAAGAACATGGAAATCATTTTATTCAATACCATCTCCAAAAATTAATTGAAAAATTTGAAATATTTTTCAAATAATGAAATTGATAACAGAAAATTGTGGATTATAAATCCTTATAATATAATAACTAGGATAATACGAATTTATCACCAACCCACGATGTCAATGATTGAATTGATAACGGATTTAAGTTTGAATTTAGTTTTCACGAAATTTTGCACTGACCGCTAAAATATTTTAAGATTTTAAGGGGCCGCGAATATACTTTCAGATTTTAAGGGTGGGGGTAGGCGAGGGGCGCGGCTACTAATAAGTTAAGAACCACTGATCTAGAGGAAGCAAATCAAGAATCGGCGATGAAGGGAGCGATAAAAGTGATAATCAAGTTGCAGAAGACGAAGGGCAATCGGAAATAGAACTAGAAATAGCTATTGAAACATTTTTTACTAAGAAGTTCGATGGCTTAAAGATGTAGAGATGTTCCATGATATAACCGCGTTCAAGAAGAATTTCACGATTTACAGGCTATTATTCATAATTTTGCAAAATAAATTTTGTTCGAGTTTCTTTTTTGGAAATATCAGAAATGACAAATCGATATGCTTTCCACAATACTCTACTAAGATTTCCTCCGAAGACAGTTGATGAAATGAAGAAATTTATCTGTATACACATAATAATCGACAACGCACAATTTTCTCGATTAAAAATATGTAGAACAAAATTCCTATTGTAAAAATTAACATGCCATTCTATCTATCTATTAATCTTGTAGGCATCAACCCACCAGCAAAAAATAAGGGCAAATTTTTGATGGCCCGGCCCATGTATGATTCCATTAGAAAGCGATTACTGGAGCTGCTTCTAGAATTAAAGTATGTGGACTACAGATCGGTAATTCATGAGTGAGTTGACTCAAAAAGTAAACTCTGAGAGGTGAGTCGCGGAGTCAATTGACTCCTATGGAAATTTGCAGCACTGGCTCAATTAGTCAATAAGTGAAAAATTGTTAGGACGTGAGGATCTTTTTTTCGGGGTAAATTGGATCATTTTGGAAGTAATGATCTTTTTTTGCAAAATTTAGAGCTTACACAAAAGAGTCATTTCGCCCATCTCTAGTGTAAATGAACCAATGGAAAAAGAGCAGAATAAATATATAACAGTATATAAATAATACGATAAAAAAATTAGGAATAAAAATATAGATTTCAGCAGGTGAAAGTGGTCTAGTTTAAGATTTTTTAATTTATCGAAAGCTTACCACAGAGTTGCGTCCTGTACACATATACTTTGGTGCAGCAGCAGCTGTTGTGATGCATATAGCTGATAAAACTACAGCGAAAGATCATTGCTATTTTTTGGTAATTATTTCAGCACATTCCAGTATTTACAATCGAGATCCATATTTTCAATCAGTATGATAAGGGCGAATCGTTTTTTCTACCATTATTACCCAGTGATAATATCATAAACAAGAAGGTCGAGTATCAAGTGCATTTACTATGATATGGTAATTACTAAAAGGTTTGATAATAAACCTGTCAGTGTAGCATCCAACTATGTGGGAGAAGGAGCTGTATTATTTTATGGCAACATGTACAGCCATCTCAAAATGTCGTGCCACCTGGGGGTAAGGTTTGCCCAGAGTGAGAAAGTGTTCGGGGAGAACGCGATAACAAACCCACGATTGGCCGCATCACCGAATTGAATATGAATCATCATATGTGTCTATATTTACATTTTGTTCATGCGGCGCTAGCTGAATAATTGTGAGTTTCCGGCGTCCTCTCTTAAAATATTCACTGGGCAACGTGACATCAGATTTTGGGAAGGTGCATTTCATATAAAAAATAAGGGTAGCATCTGCTAAGAAACTATAACAAATTTTCACACTTCAAGTGGGTGCGTGACTGAAAGGATTTAAGCAACGAGTGACGATATACGCCCCCATATATTATATCATTAGGACGAAAATATATAAACGTTAAAGTCTACATGTAAACATTTCTTTAGTTTTCATTCAGTGTTGAATAAAGTGCGATATTTATGGTAATTGTAATGCAAACTCTGTAAAACGAAAGTAAACATTGTTAACTCCAGACGGTGATTTCGTTAGGAGAGCGCACGCAAAATCGTTAAACACTATGTTGTGTCTCGGCCGAGAGGAAAACGTGACCGACGCATGCAATAAGCTCAAGACAACAGAATACAATAGTTGTTCATGACCTCTGAGATGTGTCCGATACCGTGATTTGTAGGTCTGGATCAGATCGGATCTTGCAATTAAATGTCATGTCTTACAAGGACCGTTTCGCAATCGGACGACTGCACACACATACACACACACACATAATCCTATCAAATCGGAATATCATAATTTAATTACTATAAAATACGATGATAGAATATCGAATGTCCACCTTTGCGCCATTAAAAACCATCGATATGATCCATTGTTAGAAGGAGCGTTGCTCAACCAAAATGAAATGCCAACAACCGAAATGATTACGATTACGATTACAAAACCATTAATTCCCGATCGTAAAAACAAACAAGGCCGATTATCTGTCTGTATGAAATTAAACTGCATCGGATTCGAAATTGGAAAACGGTCTCGATATATAATTAGCCGTTATCAATGAAATATCGGGAGAATAATGACGGCGCGATAAGGGTGATAAGAGTGTAGCGTAAAAGGGGAGTTTAACCCCCCTAAATGGTTATTGATTTATGCGGACATGGAAAAAGTGAACGTGACGCAAATTCAATCCGTAATGCACGTGTCGGATTCATTTCGCATTTTTTTTAAATCTGGCACAAGCGTGGTGTTAAACGTCGACATCATTGCTTGTTGAAAAGTGCGAATTTTATGTGCGGATCAAATTTATTCAAAATATTTATACTACATGATACGACGACGGAGACATTTTATATTATATCGAATTAGGTATACCCTCAGCCCTAACAGATTTATGTGTGGGTGGGTCTTATCAAGGTTACAAGTTGATAATAGAAAAATCAATTCAACATACTTTCATTCTTTCTACGGTTTGTAGAAAGTTTTTTTTGGCTTTGGCTTATAAGCCATTCAAACACTAATGATTATAAGAATAAAAGGGGGAAACGATGAATGAAAGAAAGTTTTTTTGATCGCTAATTTGTCAATATTTATCTGAATTTATAAAGTATATATTGTTTGAATACCTTTTTTACTTTCTCCATTACGAAGTACGAGAAAGTATTGTGATCGTGATTTTTTTTTCAAATTTTTTTTACGGAACTATCCGTTTTGGGGTCCCTAGATGCCATTTCAACAATTTCTGGAAAAAATTTTTTTGTGTCTGTGTGTGTGTGTGTGTGTGTGTGTGTGTGTGTGTGTGTGTGTGTCTGTGCGCGCTGTATCTCAAAAACTAATAGAGCAATTGATATGAAACTTTGAACATACGTCTTATTTGATAATCCGAAGAGCTGAAAAGCTTTTGGTAAAATTTTGTACACCGGAAGTGGGTCTTTACCTTAACAGTTTTTTGTTCTTTCCCAATATTTTCTTAAATATGAAAAATATCACAAAAACATTTAACCAACATTGAAGACGACAAAGAAATGAACACCTTTTGCTTGAAAACATTTTTCATAAAATCATTTTTATTCGAGAAAAAAAATTATTATTATTTTTTTAATTTTTGGTTTATAATTATAAAACTATAATAGTTACAGCAAATTTATGTAAATAATAATTGTAGAGAATGCCAAAATGAACAACTTATAACGAATAAGTTTTTTTGAAATCTTTTTAGTTTTTGAGTAAACTAAGTTTTTGAATTTGAAGTATAATTTTTCCATCTTTCATAATTTTGACGTTTTAAACGTCAGTTTCATTCGAGTCTACGAAACGTTCGATGCACATTTAAAATATGATTTAAATTGAAAATAAACCATAAAAGCGTAAATATAAATGATACCATCAAGTATCAAGTCGGAGAAAGTAACATGATGGCCACATCATTATTTTTTTCTCTACATAACAGTCTGTCTGTGCGCGCTGTATCTCAAAAACTAATACAGAAATGAATGAAACTTGAACACAAGTGTTATTTGAGAATCCGAAAAACTGTAAAGCTTTCGGTAAAATTTCGTATTTCCGAATATTTACCTTAACAGTTTTTTTGTTCTTTTAGCCTTTTTGGGACTTCAGAACAAAGTTTTTAGAACTTTTTTAAAAGACCTTTCTTCGAGGATCCTTTTTCAGAACATTTTAAGAAATTTTTTTCAAGACTTATTTTTTAGGACTTTTGTTTCAGGACCTTTATTTTCTGGATTTCTTTTTAAAATTTTATTAACAGGATTTTTTTCAGGAATTTTTTCTTTCAACTCTTTGTTGAGAACTTATTTTCGCGATTTTTTTCAGAAAAAAAATTTCAGAATTTTTTAGAATTTTACTTTTCATAACCATTTTTGAACCTTTTTAAGGACTTTTTCAGATATTTTCAGCTTTTTTTACGACTACTTTCTAAACTTTTTATTTCAGGAATTTTGTTAAGGACTTATTTTAGGCTTTTTTTGCAGGACTCTTTGGGATTTCTTTTTCAGGACAATTTCTTCAGATCCTTTTAAGGACTTTTTACAATGCTTTCTTTTCAGATTTTTTTTGTTTATTTTTTATAGATGTTATTTTCAGGGCATTTTTTCAGGGACTGTTTTTACTGGACAATTTTTTTTATGATATTTCATCGGGGCTTTTTTTCTCAACCTTCCTCAGGAGATTTTAGGACTTTTTAGGACTCTTTTTCGGGACATTTATTTCTGGTATTTTGTATGAAGACTATTTTTCAGGAGTTTTTTTTCACGGCTTTTATCAGGACTCGTTTTCAAGACTTTATTTCCAGGACTGTTCCTCCAGGACATTTTTTCGGTACTTTTTCGAGTCTTTCTAAAGAACCTCATGCTCGGGACTTATTATTTTACATACAGTATTATTTTTTCGAGAATTTTTTTTTCAAACCTTTTTTCAGTACTACATATAATTCAGGACATTTTTTATGGGATTAATTTTCAGGATTTCTTGTTCCGGATTTTTTTTCAAGACTCTTTTTGCGATTTCTTCAGAACTTTTTCAGGTCTTTTTTAATGATCTTTTTACAGGGTTTTTTTCAGAAATGTTTTTTTAGGATTCTTTTACGATGTTATCTCCATAATTCTTTTTCAAAACTGTTATTACACGACATTTTTTCTGAATATTTTATCAGGACTCATTTTTGGGACTTTTTCAAGACATTCTTCAGGACTTTGGCATGACTTATTTTAGGACTATCCTTTGGGACTCATTTTCGGACGTCTTTCAGGATTTTTACAGGACATTTACTTCTGGTGTTTTATACGAAGACTGAATTTTTTAGGATTGTTTTTGCAGTACTTTTCACAACTTTCTAACAGGAACCTTTTTTCAAGACTTTATTTTCAAAACTGTTTTTCCAGGAAATTTTTTTGTAAGAACTCTTTTTTAGGACATTCTTTCAGGACTTTATTTCTGGTCCTGTTTTTCAAGACATTTTTTGTCGGGACTCTTTTTCAGGAGACTTTCTTGTTCAGGACTTTTGTTGGGTTTTTTAGGACTTTTTAATTAGATCTATATTTAGAAATCTTTTACAGGCCTTTCTTGTTCAGGGCTTTTATTCGGTTTTTTAGGACTTTTTAATCGGGACTATTTTAAGAAATCTTTTTTAGGATTTTCTTGTTCAGGGCTTTCATTAGGTTTTTTAGGACTTTTAAATCAGGACTATTTTTAGAAATCCTTTTCGAGACTTTCTTGTTCAGATTTTTTAATCGGGACCATTTTTAGAAATCTTTTTCAGGATTTTTTTTAGTTTTTCAGTAAACTTACGGTAAAAATGATTAGAATTTATAACATAATTTGTCATTTTTACCTTTCATAATTTTGACGTTTCATACGTCATCACCATCGATCGATCATGTGAAACGCTCGATTTAAAATATGATTTAAATAGAAAATAATGAATGAATCTTAAAATATAAATAACTATTAAACCATCAAATCGGAGAAAGTAATATGATGGCCACATCACCATTTTTTTTTTTAAGAAGAATGGTTGACGGGAATTCGGGTTGAGGAAGTGAGGATGATTTGGAATTGGCGTAAGCATCTAGCTATTCGGCCACTAACGATAATTAAGTTTTTGAAATTCCATTTTAACAATGAATGGGACATACACTAGACATCCATGGCCACTTCTTCGTTCCGAAAAAGTGACCGCACGGATGGGATTCGAACCCACGACCACGAGGCCTGTGAGCAGGAGCTCTACTCACTAGGCCACCGCGGCGCCTCAAGATTTTTATTAATTCAAACGCGTTGGGTGGTGTTCTTCGGCGACTTCCTAAATATTGCAACTTCCCTAAACTAATTTCAATCACAGATTAGTTAAAAAAAGTTTCTATGTTTAAGAAAATATTAACACAAACTACATTAATATAAATTAATAGGTCAACCTTTTTTTAATGCATTCGGAAACAGTATTTTTACGACTCTTTCCATTAATATTTGTATTTATTAGAATTAGCATTAATTTACAATAACGGTCTAGAAACTAGAGAGGCAGCGGAGCTGCATAAACGCAATATGCATTTAAATGGGGTTTCGCGCATACAAATCGAATATCACATTCCCATACACGACTTTACATTATTGTTAAGACATGTGGAGCTTTTCAGTATTACCCTCAGGTCGAATAATATACATGCGGAGGTTATTCGAACAAAAATGGGGTCCGGTCATTTCAAAGCAGCGAGATTCATTATGCTGATTGTGGTGATAAATTAAATTTGAATAGTTCGAGATGTTCTGCTAGATATGGACTTAAATATACGCCGATAGAGCACACAATATCATTTACATCTGTTTGATCGTGTAGCGCCGCATTGCGTGCCGGTTTTCTAAGTGATTTAATGGCACTCTCTGATTTTATGCAATATTTAATAGAGATAATGTATTATTTTTAAATTATGGTTTAACTACACGCAAATTAAGTTCAATTTAATAAGTATGTTATTATATAGGGTGATGCAGAACTATGTTTCAGAAACATGCATGGAGATTAGGGACATGATAATAAACAAGATTCATACCATCAAGAAAAATAAAAGTAATTTTGGAGTGATATATAGGCCGCCCTAATGATTACATGATTTTTGTGGATGAATTGGATACTGTGCTAGCTGATATTATATTGCAGGCGCAAGATCTGCATTTGGTTGGAGATATTAATATCAATATGCTCAGTGGTAGTTCCGGGTTAAATAATCCAACCCGTGGATTATTTCCGAGTACTTGGAAAAGAGCAATTATAGTACCATTGCCTAAAGTAGATCAGCCATCTAGCGCCAAGGATTTAAGACCAATAAGTATTTTGCCAATATTGTCCAAAATTCTTGAGAAAATCATATCAACGCAAATTAGAAATTTTCTAAATATAACAATATCTGGCTTTCGCGAGGGCTACAGCTGCGAAACAGCCCTTCTGGATTTACTTGATGATGTTTTGGCTGAAAAGGACAACGGTCATCTCACGGCTCTAGTCCTTCTAGATTATGGTAAAGCCTTCGATACGCTGAATCATGCAACGATTATCAAGATTCTGAAAAATATTGGATGCAGCGAGGTCAAAATTATTGTCATATTTAGTGGACCGCGTGCAGCAAATTAAAATGGATGATAAATACTCAATTCCAATATTTCCAATGGCTGGTACGCCACAAGGATCGATTTGGGACCGCTCCTCTTCACCATCTATACCTACAATATTTCTAAAGGCCTACAAGTTACATGCAAGATACATAAATATGCGGATGATACACAAGTGTATTTATCATTTCTACCTCATATGTCAGTGGAAGCATGCAATAAACTAAATAGTGATATAACTAGTTTTTTAAGCTAAGGCTACTTTTAGGTAAAAAAAAATTTTCTCAATTGATTTTCCGGGGAAAAATTTTTAACGTTCAAAAACGACAATAATTCAAATCTTCATATCTCGGTTAATAACCGGGCGATTTTAAAAATTCAAAGTTTGTTTTACGTGCACCGCAATGATAATCCGTCGTTGGATTCGTGTTTTAAAAAGGAATAGAAAAATTCAGTTTAAAACGATCGAAAATATTTACCGGCAAAATAAATAAAAGTTTAATGAATTTTTAAAATTAGAAGGAGGGGTCGGATCAAGAAATTTTATTTGGATTTTCTGTAGGGCTTTCCGGTGGTGTAATCAGATTTCCGATCGGACAAAAAAATGTTGTGCCCCGCTGCTCAATTTCGCTTCCCCTTTCCGTATACAACGTCATATCTCGAAAACTAAAAATCGAATCGAAAAACTTTATACGGATTAAATCGACGACTGATTTGCCGTCGTCAGATTTTTAATTTTCGAAAAAAAAAATCGCAAAATTCTTCAAGGGTTGGAGATATCAAAAATTCGTAAAAGACATAAAATATATAGGGGCCTTTGTTCTATAAAACTCTATGAAAATTAAAGTCGCTACTGTAAAGGGGCCGCGGCCCCGCTTGCCGAAGCACGAAAAAAGCGACCTCTGCAGAGAAAGGGTTGCAGCTCGCGAACGGAGAGAAATACTTCCAACACAAAGGTGGCCGTTGTGCTCCCATGTATTTGGGATTTTTTGAGCCATATCCGAACGTTCCAACTGCAAAACCTAAAAAGCCTTAGCATTTGGCGTGAACCTCTGCATCGCGAATAATCGATTTTCAAAAATTCACCCCCGAGTGAGTTGGAAAATTGCCGTCTTCACAGGCCCCTAGAGGACGTTTTCAGCTTTCGGGAAAAAAATTAAAATAAAAAAAAAATTTTTTTGAAAGGTTGACAACACTTTTTTTGAGGGGGTAGTTCTAGGGGGTTGACATTTTAATAGTATTTGTCTTGAATTATTTATGATTTTTTATAGAAAATAGGGTTTTCGATATATTTTAAAAAACGTGATTTTGGGGCTACATCTGCGTATAATCCAAGAAATACTATTTAGTGATTAATCCTATAAAGACAACAGGAATATTATTTGTGTATCAGTGCGTGCAACTATTTAAATACTTGTAGATGGTCATAAAGTCAACTTTGTTAACTACGTTAAAAATCTAGGCGTTTTATTAGATGGTAACCTAAAATTCTGCGAACATGTCGCCAAAATCACAAAATTGTCATACTGTGCACTAAAACTTCGGTATCCTCATAGACATTTGTTACAAGGGGAGGATCAGATGTGCGACTCGCCGATTTCATCCATCTTTGGCACTTGTGTGGCTCATGACTGGAAGTGTAACAGGTGCAAGTAATCAGCCATTTTCGAGAAAAAATAGTTTTTTAATTTGTTATTATTTGTTTATATACCTTTTGCATTAACGAAAATTCACCGAGCTTTTGGCGCATCGTTAAAACCACCAATTCGTAGTTGGAAGGTCGAAGGATCAAACCCCATTGTTGAAGTTGGGTTGATTTATTTTCTTTTTATATTTTTTATAAATCCAGGTGTATTTAAAAAATTTTAGAATCAATTATATTAATTTCATTTTTAGGGGTAAAAGGATTCTTAAACAAATTAAATAGGAGATTGAAAAATTAATAATTGTATTTCCAGACTATTACTTTCTCCGTTACGAAGTACGAGAAAGTATTGTGATCGTGATTTTTTTTCAAATTTTTTTTTACGGATATATCCGTTTTGGGGTCCCTAGATGCCATTTCAGCAATTTCTGGAAAAAAAAATTGTGTCTGTTTGTGTGTGTATGTGTGTGTGCGCTGTATCTCAAAAACTAATAGAGCAATTGATATGAAACTTTGAACATACATCTTATTTGATAATCTGAAGAACTGAAAAGCTTTTGGTAAAATTTCTTACACCGAAAGTGGTTGTTTACCTTAACTGTTTTTTGTTTTTTGCCAATATTTTCTTAAATATGAAAAATATCACAAAAATATTTAAATAAACATCGAAGACAACAAAGAAATGAACATCTTTTGCTTAAAAATATTTTTTCATAAAATCATTGCTATTCGAGATAAAAATTTATTAAATTCAAAAAAACGAAATATAGCCTGAATACATGAATATTCAACCTGATCGTAACTCTGCAAGCAAAATTAAGTCTTACTAAGACTATAAACAAATAACTTTGAAACAACTACTTCCCTGGCTAGTGCCACTCGGCACGGATTTTGATTGATACAAAAGAAATTTGCGTTATTACTAGTACTAAGTACTTAGTGAAATAACATTGGTTTAAGATCCCTTATTTCTACCCACAGGACTAACTTGAAAAATAAAACTAAATTGAATTTGAAAACTTTAAATTATAAAACTGAACCCTAAAATATGTAAAAATTAAGTAAATAGCCATCTGCAGACGATATATTCAGGCTATATTTCGTTTTCTTGAATTTATTTGATACTTTCTGCAACAAGTAAGGTTGTTTCTATTTTATTTTATTTAAAAATTGATTTTTTTTTTAATTTTTGGTTTATAATTATGAAACGATAATAGTTACACCAAATTTAGGTGAATAATAATTGTAGAGAATGCCAAAATGAACAACTTCTAAAGAATAAGTTTTTTTCGAAATCTCGTTAGTTTTTTAGTAAACCGAATTTTTGAATTTTAAGTATAATTTTTACATCTTATAATTTTGACGTTTTAAATGTCAGTTTCATGCAAGTCTACAAAACGCTCGATGTACATTTAAAATATGATTTAAATAGAAAATAAACCCTGAAAGCGTAAATATAAATGATACCGTCAAGTCGGAGAAAGTAACATGATGGCCACATCACCATTTTTTATTTTAAAACATTTAAATGGTTGTTTATATGAAATTTTTAGTATTTTTGATTTCAAAATGAACGTTGAAGCTACTGCTAGCAATTCTAGAAATTTAACAAGAGAGTTCGTGTCGTGTCCTTAGTTGACGATGGTCCAGATCAAAGATATGTTGCTGCAGCATTGGGAATTCATCAGTCCACGGTTTCAAGAATAATAAGAAAATTCAGTGAATACACATGAAGAGCAGGACAAGGTCGTAAGAGGGCAACAACGGCAAGAGATGACTTATGATTTATACGTTTAAATGCACTGCGTATCAGATATTGTACCTCAAGGCAGTTACAAGCTGAACTGTACAATAATATTAGTGATGCGATAATTTTTTTGCGGAGTGTATATTTATACATAATCATTATTTATATTATATAACGAATAGGGTTCCGAAAAAGTGGCTGCCCGAATGGGATTCGAACCCACGACCACGAGGCCCGTGAGCAGGAGCTCTACTCACTAGGCCACCGCGGCCCCTATCAATAAGTTATTTGTTTTTTTTTTGTACACAGACACTCTATTTAAGTTGTCACTGCCAATTAGATAATTATGATGGATGATGTTAAGTTTTCTGGAGTAAGCACTGGGTCTTCATTTCAAAAGGAGCCACCCTGGATAACTTTGGATCTCGAGTAATTACGGTTTTAAGAAAAAAACGACAGTTTTGTTTTTGAGACGGAACTTGAAAAACACTGTTTTTAGAATTTCATCTTTCAACCCCTCACCCGCAGCCAACCCATCTTTATAATTTCAAATGGCACCCGCCATTGTGGGCAAGGGCATAAAAAATATTATCCAGAAAAGCAAAAATAATTGAAATCAGTTCATTTGTTTTAGAGGGAGAGGGTATTCATTCGAAAATAAGCCACCCTGAATAATTCTAAAGTAGTTACGGTTTCAGAAAAAAAACGGCAGTTTTGTTTTTGAGCCGGAACTTGAAAAACACTGTTCTTAGAATTTTATCTTTCACCCCCTCACCTCCAGCCATCCCAACTTTATAATTTCAAATGGCGCCACCTCATTCTAAAGGGCATACCAAATATAGGGTTGGCCATATGCCATATTCGACGAAAAGATTTTTTTTTAATTATAGAAAACACATTTTTTGCTGTTCGTGTTAAAAATTATTTAATTGGATTGAAGGAGATTTGTTTACATCACTTTTTGAATATGATATCTCGTAAATGGCCGCCTTGAGCGTCTACGGCGTTTTGAGCCCGTTTTGCAGCATTTTCCATGGTTTTAGTCAACACTTCGGGCAAAATGGCGGCTATTTCCTGGCGAATGTTGTTCTTCAGCTCTTCTAGGGACCGTGGCTTGTTGATATAAACCTTTGATTTCAAATAACCCCACAGTTAAATATGGTGAACGCGGCGGTCAGTCAAAATCAGCATTTTTCGACATCAAACGGCCTGCAAACAATGTCTTCAAAAAATCCATTGTGGCTCGAGCAGTGTGCGGTGGGGCGCCATCTTGTTGAAACCAGAAGTCATCCATACCATTACCACGCACAATTGGCATCAAAAAATCCGTTATCATTGTCCGATAATGCACCTGATTGACGGTTTCTGTTTGGCCATCATCATCTTCGAAAAAGTACGGCCCGATGACCATATTGGCACAAATACTGCACCAAACAGTAATTTTTTGGTCGTAGAGAGGCTCCTCATGAATCATTTGAGGATTTTCGGTGGCGTATAAACGGCAATTTTGTTTGTTTACGGTTGCGTTAAACGTGAAATGCGCTCGTCGCTCATGATAATTTTCTGCCAAAAATGCTCGTCATCTTCAGTGACTTTTTGAGCCTATTTCAATCGACGTGGCTTATCAGCAGGCGACAGTTTTTGTGTCAATTGAATTTTATACGGGAACAAATGCAAATCGACACGTAAAATGCGACGTAAAGTGGACCGTTTTATGCCCAACTGTTTCAGAACGACGTTTTTGAGATGTTGTTGCCAATACAGGTCTGCACGAGTGCGATATTATCATCTGATCAGCTTGGTTGCTTTTTATTTGGACGCAAGTGCCGCACCAGTTGTAAATCTATCATACAAACAATACAATGTGGTTGCAGAAGGTGCACTTTTCACTTAATTATTTTTCCTTCATGCACGTTGCGTTTTCACAATTGACTTGTTTTGTTGAATGTAAATTTCAACAATCTTAGACCGTTCACGTGGCGTGTACTGTTACATGACGAAAATCTCCTTAGACTGACGCTTCAAACGCGGTATGCCATTAGTCAATCTGGCATATCTGTCAAAAGTTGCAGCGTTGCCCGATCTTTTCATTGAATATGGCCAACCCGTTACCATCCAGCAAATAAAAAAATAATTGAAATCAGTTTATTTGTTTTAGAGAGAGATGGTCTTCGTTTCAAAATAACTTTGGATCTAAAGTAGTTACGGTTTTAAGCTAAAATACGTCAATTTTATTTACGAGGGGGAACTTGAAAAACACTATTTCTAGATTTTTTCTTTCACCCCCTCTCCCAGAGGCACCCCATCTTTGGTGTGACATATTTCGAAATGAAGACCCTCTCTCTCTCTCTGAAACAAATGAACTGATTTCAATTATTTTTTATTTGCCGGATAGTATTTTGTATGTTCTGTAAAATGAGGTATCGCACAATGAGGGATGCCGTTTGAAATTATACAGATGGGGTGGCTGGGGGTGAGACAGTGAAAAATAAATTTCTAAAAACAGTGTTTTTTAAGTTCCCCCTCGAAAACGAAATTGACGTATTTTTTCCTGTAACCGTGACTACTTCAGAACCAGAGTTATTTTTAAATGAATACCTTCTCTCTCTAAAACAAATGAACTGATAACAATTATTTTTGCTTTGCTGGAAAGCATTTTGTATGTCCTTTAAAATGAGGTATCGCGCAATGGGGGGTACCATTTGAAATGAAAAAGTTAGGATGGCTGAGGGTGAGGGGGTGAAAGATTAAATTCTAAAAACAGTGTTTTTCAAGTTCCCCTCGAAAACAAAGTTGATGTATTTTCTTCTTAAAACCGTAACTGCTTCCGATCCAAAGTTATTCAGGGTGGCTCTTTTTGAAATGAAGATAACAAAAGTTCATCAGCTTCACACCACCCAAGATAGTGTATTTTAATCCTCTTGCGACATAGTAAACTAGTAAATTAGATTGTAGACCACAGCAAACGTCATTTATTAATAGAAGGAACAATAAGGGGCGCAGAGTTGAGTCTTGCGGGATCCCAGACGTGGGATTTAAGGGTCCGCCGAATGTCCAAACTGCCGGCGCCTTGTTTGCGAAACTTTGGGCAAAGTACCGTTTGGGCAAAATACCAATTCGACTCTTTGGACATTCGGCACATTGGGCACGCCCCGGACTATACGGAAAAGATCGACTCCACAAAGTATTGGATGGAATTTCACCTAAGATAACTTTAAACATGACATAAGAAGTGCCAAATAAATCAAAATTCACATAATAATTGTGTTGACATAACTCATGCAGCGCAATAAAGTATTAAAATAACTATAATTAGAAGAAACCATAAGTTATCTAAATATAGCTTCTGTCTAGATAATCCAGTAGATTGCGAAAGATAAAAATTTAAACATGAAAGTGAGATGTAACAGATATTTCAATTTCGCACGAAAACTTTTTATAACATGGTGACCAAATTGGAGAACAATACTCTAAATTAGATCTGACCAATCCCCAATAAATAATCTTTATCGTTTCATAGTCGAAATGCTTACTATGCCTTAATAAAAATTCCACCCCATCAACCCTTCAAAACTTCCTAGTAGCGGAACCGCATTACCCTCCGTACCCTTACTAAATTACGACACCCAATAATCCTCTACACAATCCATGTAATACGCTCCTTTACGAATCCACAAATATCATCACCATAGATGAACGTTTTAAGTATTTTTCCACCAAGATATTACTCTCTAAAAGCTTACTAAATTTATTTTTCTCCTTAGTATCAGATTTTATCATGCGATTAAACCATTGAGGAAAGTTTCTACTTTAGGAATGTGAAGGTCTACAATAGCGTATAAATTGTTGAACAGAAAATCGCATCTATGCAACAATACAGACCATCTCAGCAGGGGCGGCTCGTTATCTAGAGCCAAAGAGCCATGGCACCTCTAATTTCAAACGAAACAAGATTTTTTTTTCAATAATTTTAAAAACACTGATTTGTCATTTTAAATGTTAAAACGATGCCTGCGAAAGTTTCATGAGATGAGAAAAATGGCAATGCATTTATTTGAGAATATATCTCTTGAAGAAATTAGCAGATTTGAAAAATTCTTTCCGGAATTGTGTTTTGTGTTGTTATCTTGAAAACCAGTGATGGGATATTTTGAGTTTTTTGGAGGTTTATTAAGATCAATGTATTTTGAGTAAATTTGAAAAGTTTCAAGTATGTTACAGTTGTTTTTGGATTTATTTTTTTTTCACTCCGAAGAAGTGAAACTTAAAAAATCTTAAGGGCTGTTCTCGGTCGGTTATCTTGAAAACTTGTGATGAGGTATAATGGGTTTTTTAGAGGCTTATTATGATTAATGTATTTTGAGTAAATTTGGAGAGTTTCAAGTGTGTTGCCCTTGTTTTTATATATTTTTTTCATTCGGAAGAAGTGAAACTTAAAATCTTAAAAACCAGTGATGAGGATTTTTGAGTTTTTTTGGAGGATTCTTAAGATTAGTGTATTTTGAGTAAATTTGGAAAATTTCAAGTGTGTTGCAGTTGTTTTTATAATTTTTTTTCACTCGTGCAAATTAAACAAATCTGAAGCGCTGTTCTCGGTCGGTTATCTTGAAAACCTGTGATGGAGTTTTTTGAGTTTTTGGAAGATTATTGTATTTTAAGTAAATTCACAAAGTTTCAAGTATTTTACAGCTGTTTTTATATTTTTTTCGCGTCAACAAAAAATGATTATAATATTCTAAAATTTACAGACAATGCATTTATAATTTTTACGGAAATGTAGAACTACATGTGTTGTCAGTTGTTTTGGGAAGTTTCAAGTCGATGGCAATTGTTTTTATATTTTTTTCGCGTCGACGAATTTACTGCATTTTTTTTTAATTTCATCTCCGTTCACATTAAAATATTCTAAAATTTAGAAACAATGCATTTCTAATTTTTACGGAAATGTAGAATTACATGTGTTGTCAGTTGTTTTGGAAAGTTTCAAGTCGATAGCAATTGTTTTTATATTTTCTTCGCGTCGACGAATTTATTTCAATTTTTTTCTAAATTTTATCTGCGTTCACATTAAAATATTCTAAAATTTAGAAACAATTAATTTCTAATTTTTACGGAAATGTAGAATCACATGTGTTGTCAGTTGTTTTGGAAAGTTTCAAGTCGATAGCAATTGTTTTTATATTTTCTTCGCGTCGACGAATTTATTTCAATTTTTTTCTAAATTTTATCTGCGTTCACATTAAAATATTCTAAAATTTAGAAACAATTAATTTCTAATTTTTACGGAAATGTAGAATTACATGTGTTGTCAGTTGTTTTGGAAAGTTTCAAGTCGATAGCAATTGTTTTTATATTTTCTTCGCGTCGACGAATTTATTTCAATTTTTTTCTAAATTTTATCTGCGTTCACATTGAAATATTCTAAAATTTATAACACAATGTATTTATAGTTTTTACGGAAATGTAGAATCACATGTGTTGTCAGTTGTTTTGGAAAGTTTCAAGTCGATGGCAATTTTTTTTATATTTTTTTCGCGCAAAAAAAATGATTATAATTTTTCATAAATTTACAGGAAAAATCGCCAAAGCAATCGATGGAATGTATTGGAATTTTCTACCAAATCACTCTTTAATTAATATTGAGTGATTTTGAGAAGTTTCAAGTGGATAGCAATTGTTTTTATATTTTTTCGAGTCAATAAAGTACTCATCGCATAAATGTAAATAGGACCAAAAAAATTCGTCTTTAATTGCTTTTTTGTTGAACTCTTGAACGGATGACCTAATTTGGCAAATTCTTCCATCGAATAGACGCAGATAAGACCCAACACATGTAATTTATAGTTCAATTCATGAACGCGAAAAGAGATTTTGAAAATTCTTTCATCAAAGTGTTGTGTTCATTGGACAGATAAGATCAGAAAATATTTTGTTATTATTGAGGATAACTCTTAAACGAAAAGTGTTAGCAAAGTATTGTTCTTATATAATAGACGTAGGGTAAAAAAATAAAATTGTTAAATTATTATTTTTTTTACTTTTAAACTTATGATCGGATTTCTAAGACTCTTTCAGCAAAGTCTTTTATTCATCCGAAAGATATATAGAGGACCAAATAATTGAATTCGTTGTTCAATTGTTTTTGGTTTACAGAAGATAACGGGCGACCAAAGTCAAATTCTTTCAGAAAAGCCCATCGAATAGATACAGATAACACTAAACATTTTTTTTTCTAGTGAATTTTTTAAATAAATTATTTCTTTGTTAGCCTTTGTAAGACTTAATTTATGTAGAATTACGAACTGCTTGAATATTTATATATGAAGGCTACTTTTCTCTTTATTTAATTTACTGAATAATTTTGCAACAATAATAGTTTTTTTTTCTGAAAAAGTATATTATTTGCAAAGTGGCTCTACCATCAAAATGTTCAACGAGCCGCCACTGCATCTCAGTGAAGATATCGCAATATAAGTCTACTAAATTAGCTTTTTTGAAGTTGCACTTGAGTTCATTTTTCGACTGAAATAGAATTGAAATTGAACAGCCAAAACTGGGCTCATCTTCGGGAACAAGAGGTTCAGGAACTTTATAAACGTGGCATGCCATGCCGCCAGATGTCTATTACTACAATTTCGGATTATATGTTTCTGAGAGAAGTCGCAAAATTCCATGAAGTTATCAAGTCCTGTTGTGTAGATATTATTGGTGGATGCAGAGTCGTAATGTGCTATAATGACATGCTCATATTGCAGTGAAGATTTTTAATAATTGCATATACATGGTTTGTAGGCATTCACTTTGAACTTGGGAGAAATCTAAACACATATAATTAAAGCATTAGTAGTGCCCAGAGATATGTTAACTGCGCATATAACGGACAGTATGCAATATAAATCATTTAAAATGTCTTTATATGTATAAGTGAACAGTGTCGGTTCGCGGGTTTTTTTTTTCTGGTACGGCCGAGGAACAAGAGGTGGTAATATAGATAGGTAGGGTCAGTTACAGAGACGGCTGGCTGCGTGACCGCACCTATCTGTATTACCACCTCTTGTGCCTCGGCCGTACCAGAAAAAACTCCGCGAACCGTTACTGTAAGTGAACCACAAATAATGTAAAATCACATTAAAAATTTTTGATAAAATTACATGTGTCATATTAATGTACCTAACATTTATTTTTGTTAAATAAAGATGAGAAGTTGAAGGAATAAATACTATACATCTATGTACCCGCATGGCTATTCTTTCTTCAGAAAAAATGATCGCCCGGCCAGGGTTTAAACTCGCGACCACTAGGCCCAGAGGTACATCGCGGCGCTTAAATTATATTCAACCTATTCTTTATTTAATTTATTTAATGCTTTTGCAATAAGTAAAGATTTTCAATTTGAATATTATTAATTTATTTTTCTTTTTATTAAAAAAATTAAATAAATTTAGATCATAAATATTAAACTCTACACACACTAATATTTTAACCTATTACTTCCTATGATTTCTTCAGTAGTATTAACGAAAACACTTTTTTTTATGAAGGGAATAAAAAAGGTGTTAAAATCATGATTAAGTGAGCAGCGTTTATCCCTTTTGGATCCGACAATATCGTTGATATAAAGTGGGTGATCCCTTGAGCAAGTCCCCAATGTGTAAAGGTTGGAGATAATCTTTGGGCTGTCACATCCACGGCATTGGTGCGGTGTAAAGCTGGCACGTACTTCCGGCCCGGCCTGGCTCTTCAGTTGACGTGAGGCGTCGCGACGCCACCACCGTTGCCGCCGCCGCCGCCGTCTACTCTATCCCAAGTCCCCCTGGACGCTTGAACGGCTGACCCACACGACACAACACTAATTCAACCACCTGTTGATCCTCAACAGCTGATGTCTAACTATAGCCGCCGCGTCTATTATAATGTTCCAGCGTTGGACCAACCGAGGGCGTTCATGCCCATTACCGATTATCGTCTCATTTTTTAATAATAATTTTTGCTGAGGCGTCGTTACCGCTCCATCAACTCCATTCTCCCGAGTGTTTACGGTGCAAACGAGTTTTAGGAAGAGCGTTACGTAATTAGACGTTCACATTTTTGCTTGGAAATGATGTAATGTAAAATACCAATTAGTAATTATTGCCATTTGGTATTTAAATAACGTTATTAATAAAAATACGGACATTAATCAACGTTAATATCGTGACTATTATTAATGGAACATTAAACTGTCCCGCAATGTATTAACCTTTCTAGATTTCAAATTCAACTTTAAAGATTTGAACGGTTGTAATTTAGAAAAGGAAGGCCGGAAATCATGTAAGCTACAATGCCTCTCCAGCTTTATTTTAAGTTAAATGTACCTAAAAACTACATTTTTGTCTTATCTATAATTAGACGGTTTCAATCCGCAGGAAAAATCTTCAACGACCAATCTTACCATTGTTTGTAGCGCTATACTAGCCACTAACGAATTCATGGGTGGTGGGGGTTGTACATTTTAATATCTTTTGGAATTTAGGGATAAATTGGTTAGCCTTAATATATCAAATAATAATAAATCAGAATTCTTAGTATTAAGTTCAATCAAAAATGCAAGAATTTTTCGAGTACCCTGGTGTACCGCAAGATACACATTACGGCCCAAATTTTTTCTCATTGTTATTCCTGGGATACGCTCTCTATACAGTCTTATCATATGCTGATGTTCGTAGACGATTTAAAACTATACGGCGGCGCACAGTGTCCGGAAACGCGAGAATGTGGCCAAGCGGGTCGAAAATCGGGCAAAAATAAAGTCAATTTAAAAAAAATAATAATAACGGATTCATGTTCGCAACACTTATAAACCCCCTAAATTTAAATTTTTGAGTCATAATTCTAAACCATTATGGCGTATTCGGGCATTCAAGTAGACTTATTTTAACTGATGAGTTTCAAGCAAAAATTGCACAGGAAATAAATATTATTTTTATCGCATTTTGAAATGTTTTCCGAATGAATTTTATATCACGTAAAACTGAATAAAAACACAATTTGTTGGTACTAATTACAAAAAGAATGTCTGATAAAGTTTTAAGATAAAACAGTTTGAAATTTGTAGAAATTTAAAACCAATTTCGGATTTTAAAAGAGTAAAAGTTGCTTATATGAAATTTACAGTATTTGATAGCCCCAAGTGTCCTCTATCTTTTCATACCAAATTCACCTTCAGGTTGATCCCACCTCGGGTGTAGTGATTTTTTTCTCTCGCAAGACGCGGAAAAATCGGACAATTCAATGATAATTTGGAGTATATCTGGTTTTATTTTTTATTTATGAAATAAAAGTTATCCGAATGTATTTTATATTACATAAAATAAAACACAAATATAATTTAATGATATCAAAAAAAATGTCTGATAAAGTTTTAAGGCATAAAAATTTGAATTCTGTAAAAAATTAAATCAATTTATGATTTTGAATGGGTCGCAATCATTTATATAAAATATCAAGTGGCTAAATGTATGGTATACAGTGCGAGTCTCCAACTTGGAATAAATTCAGTAAATCAAACAAAGTTTATTTTTCGGAAATATGCTCGGACACGTCGATTAGTATTTTAAATTGCGCTCTTTTTTTTGTAATAAAATTTTATACAGCGTGTCCCAAATTTGAGATATGACGTCATTGACTATTTTTTTAATAGCAACCCTAATTTTTTTATCACTATTCTTAAAGAGTATATCAAGTTACACATGTGTGCTAAATTTCAAATTTTTTTTCCCTGTCATTTAGAAGATATTTAACAAACATTATCGAATTTGTAGAATGAAGAAATCAAGTCACCTTAATCGAATTTTTATGCATTTTAAAAGTGGAATGCCAAAACGTGCTGGTTTGTCATTTTTTTTTTCAAACTGACGTTTATCATTTTGACGTTTAGTTATAAAAACAAGTAAGAAGTGTAGCATCGCATTCCACGCATATTCGAGCGAGGAGAGTATTAGTCGTTCCATTGTTGTGTTGACTGTTGTTCACCGTTGGTCGAAAAATTATACTAACATGCCGTACTTAACTGAAACCCACAAAATCGAAATTTTAATGATGATTGGCTATGGAGATAGGACAAGAACACAAAATGAAGTTATTTATTTATTTAGAGAGAAGTATCCTGACTTACCAGCCATATCTCAAAGTACCGTAAGCAAGATTGAAAGTCAGTTTCGGGAAAATGGGCATTTAAGAAAAACGAATAATCATCGTCAGAATGCGCTGAGTGAAGAGGTCAAAATTGATGTACTTCTCTCTGTTCAGGAAAATCATCATGTCTCCTCTAGGAAGATGGCTAGGGAACTCAAAATTAGCCAGCCTTCAGTGTCAAGAATCCTTAGAGAGCAAACATTTCATCCTTATAAAATGACAATCCTCCAGGAACTCACCGAAGATGATCCGGATAGAAGACTTCAGTTTTGCGAAAAAATGATGGATCTACTAGATAGAAATGTTCTAAAAATAGAAAATATATTGTTTTCCGATGAATCAACGTTTATGTTAAATGGTGAGGTAAATCGTCAAAATTGCCGTTATTGGGCAGACAAGAACCCACACTGGATGAGGGAAGGCCACACTCAATATCCAGAAAAAGTTAATGTTTGGGCAGGGATTGCTGGTGATCGAATTTTAGGACCAATTTTCTTTCCAAATAATCTCAATGGAGCGGGATATTTACAATTCTTGGAGGAAGAGCTAATTCCGAGTTTGGCTATTTTGTTTCCTTGCCCTATAGAAGCTGACGTCCCGAATAGAAACATCTGGTTTCAACAGGACGGTGCGCCTCCTCATTTTGCAAGGCGTGTCCGTGAGTACCTGGATAATGTATTTCCACGAAGATGGATTGGCAGAAGAGGACCAGTTGAATGGCCACCCAGGTCTCCGGATTTAACACCTATGGACTTTTTCTTATGGGGGTACTTGAAAAGCAAAGTTTTTAAGACCAAACCGCCAAATCTTGAGGAGTTGAAAGAACGAATAAGACAGGAGTGTAGACTAATTTCCCCCGAAGTAATTAGAAATGTTCAAAACGAGTTTCAGTTCCGTTTAGGGTATTGTCAGTTAGAAAATGGACAACATTTTGAGCATTTATTGAAGAAAGACTATTAAGTTGAATTCATTTTTCAAATTTGATACTGTTTGTTAAATATCTTCTACATGACAGGAAATAAAAATTTGAAATTTGGCACACATGTGTAACTTGATATACTCTTTAAAAATAGTGATAAAAAATTAGGGTTGCTATTAAAAAAATAGTCGATGACGTCATATCTCAAATTTGGGACACGCTGTATAAAATTTTTACAACAAAAAGAGCGCAATTTAAAATACTAATCGACGTGTCCGAGCATATTTCCGAAAAATAAACTTTGTTTGATTTACTGAATTTATTCCAAGTTAGAGACTCGCACTGTATGGTAGTCCCAAGTATCCCCTATCTTGCCACACTAAATTCAGTTTTAGGCTGATCCCCCCGGGGTGGGGTGATTTTTTTTTTCTCTCGTGAGTCGCTGAAAACTCGAACAATTCAACGATAATTTGGAGTATATTTGTTATTTAGTTTTTATAGAATATTTAAAAGTTATCAAAACATATTTTATATCATATAAAACAGAATAAAAATATAATTAAATGGCACTAATTAAAAACAAATGCTGATATAGCTTTAAGGTATTAAAATTTGAATTCTGTAAAAAAATTAAAATCAATTTATGATTTTGAATGGGTCCACAAACACTTATATGACATATCAAGTCGCTAAATGTATAGCATATGATAGTCCCAAGTGCAAATTAAAAAATACAAATATAAAGTACAATATTTTACGTTATATAATTGAAAATAATAAAAATATCACTAAAACACAAAACTCATACCTGAAAAATTTAAAACTATTAAAAAAATGTAAATCTCAACTTCTAAAAATAATCTGCTCAATATGCTGCTGGTCAATTCAAACCCCCTTATTTCAGCGAAGAGGTCAACTAAAATAATAAACAAAAATGGTGATGTGGCCATCATGTTACTTTCTCCGACCTTATGGTATCATTTATATTTACGTTTTCATGGTTTATTTTCAATTAAAATCATATTTTAAATGTACATCGAGCGTTTTGTAGACTCGGATGAAACTGACGTTTAAAACGTCAAAATTATGAAATATGGAAAAATTATATTTCAAATTCAAAAACTCAGTTTACTCAAAAACTAAAGGGATTTCGAAAAAACTTGTTCATTTTCGCATTCTCTACAATTATTATTCGCATAAATTTGCTGTAACTATTATCGTTTCAAAATTATGAACCAAAAATGAAAAAAAAATAAATAAATTTTTTTCTCGAATAACAATGATTTTATGAAAAATATTTTCAAACAAAAGATGTTCATTTATTTATTGTATTCAATATTTGTTTAACTATTTTTGATATATTTTTCATATTTAAGAAGATATTGGCAAAAACAAAAAACGGTCAAGGTAAACACCCACTTCCGGTATACGAAATTTTACTAAAAGCTTTTCAGTTTTTCGGATTATCAAATAAGACGTATGTTGAAAGTTTCATATCAATTGCTCTATTAGTTTTTGAGATACAGCGCGCACAGACACACATACAGACACACACACATACACAATTTTTTTTTTCCAGAAATTGTTGAAATGGCATCTAGGGACCCCAAAACGGATATTTCCGTAAAAAAAAAATTTGAAAAAAAAATCACGATCACAATACTTTCTCGTACTTCGTAACGGAGAAAGTAAAAAGACATTACCATCCGAAGCGCGAAAAATATTTGTTGCCGAGATATTGGTGAAAGCGAAGATGGATGATGATTCGCAATGAGGAATTATAATATAAAACCACAAATTATTAATTTTTAATTTCTGGTGGGCCAGTTTGTGTTAGCCTATGGGACCAACTACGTCCACCAATTCAATAAATTAATTCAAAAGGACGCCAAAATAGTATTTTAGGTAGTCTCCGACTTAATAAAAATATATATGAGAATATAATTTTAATATTTACTTAATAATGATTAACGTTTAATTTTTCGCCAGATACAGAATAATTCAGGCCCTGTAGGGATTCATCCTGAGCGGTTTACAAGCACTGCCGAGCACATTAGAGTATGGTATTTCAGGTAAAATTCCAGTTGTTTCTAGTTTTCCTAAAAAAAATTCATTAATTAATTTTATGAATGTTTTTACCTGATATTAAAAAAAAATAACTCCTTCCAGGGTGGGATTTCTTCGAAGATAAGTCATATGCAGGAGGTTAGGGATCACGTTAGAGAACAGTATGCCACTTGAAATTTCAGTCAATTTAAGGGTCTTTTAAAAGTATAATTATATAAAGAAATAGTTACTAATACTACTCACTTTTTAATAGCAATAAAAAAATATGGGAGTAAAAAATATACTCCATTGTCGAATTGTTTGATTTTTCAGCGACTAGCAAGGGAAAAAACTCATACCTAAAAGTGAATTTGGTGCAGCAAGATAGGAGATACTTGGGACTATCATATACTATACATTTAGCCACTTGATATTTCATACAAGTGATTGTGACCCATTAAAAATCATAAATTGATTTAATTTTTTACAGAATTCAAATTTTTATGCCTCAAAACTTTATCAGCCATTTTTTTTTAAATTGGTGTCATTAAATTATATTTCTCTTCTATTTCATGTAATATAAAATTCATTCGGATAACTTTTCAATGCTGTATAACAAATATACTCCAAATTATCGCTGAATTGTTCGATTTTTCGGCGTCTTGCGAGAGAAAAAAAAAACACTACACCCGAGGTGGGATCAATCTAAAGGTGAATTTGGTATGAAAAGATAGAGGACACTTGGGGCTATCAAATACTGTAAATTGGGCGACACGATTTTTCATATAAGCAACTTTTACTCTTTTAAAATCCGAAATTAGTTTTAAATTTCTACAAATTTCAAACTGTTTTATCTTAAAACTTTATCAGACATTCTTTTTGTAATTAGTACCAATAAATCGTGTTTTTATTCAGTTTTACGTGATATACAATTCATTCGGAAAACATTTCAAAATGCGATAAAAATAATATTTATTTCCGGTGCAATTTTTGCTTGAAACTCATCAATTAAAATCAGTCTACTTGAATGCCCGAATACGCCATAATGGTTTAAAATTATGATTCAAAAATTTAAATTTAGGGGGTTTATAAGTGTTGCGAACATGAATCCGTTATTATTATTACTTTTAAACTGACTTTATTTTTGCCCGATTTTCGACCCGCACATTTTTCGCGTTTCCGAACATTGTGCGGCGGTACATGGAAGTTTAGCAAGCAGCATACGGAAGAAATATTTGGGACCTCTTGCGTAAGTAGGCATCTCTGTCTTAGCGATCTCTACGAAGATCCACCAGCCGCTGTCGTGTAATATCAAAATATTTTAAAGAATGACCTAAATAATTTTTTTTTTCATTATGAACTTGCTGACAAAAATTTGTGACACGAGGGTAACGGTTTTTTTTCTATTTTGCGTGATTTGAAATAAAATGAGCCTAAAATAATTTGGGAAGCCAATATTTGGACCGTAAGAAAGTAAACCCATTTTACACCTTGTATAAAGGCAGAAACTAAACATGGATACATGACGGCGGTAAATTTTCGTGAATAAAATTCAAGGAACTTGATAAACCGACTCGAATACCGAGTGATTCGATTCTACAAATTTTCTACAACATATGCTAATATTACGTTTTTCATTCACATTACTGTCAAAAAAACAACAAAATAGAGAAATTAAAGTGCCTTAATATTCAATCCCTCAATAATCTTAGAAATAATACATTAAATGTGTAAAAATAGATCACTTTTAAAAATACTTTAAAGCCCTAAACTAATGATGATTCAACAGAATCTCCATATTTTCGCCACACACTGTGCATTTTAAAGTTAGACTAATAATATGCAAAATACACGGTTCGCGTGTTCGCAAGTAGCAAAGATTTTAGTGCACGTGAATTCAGGTTATTACAATGATTAAATTTAAGTTATTTTAAGGAATTGCATATTCAAAACATTCCGTGCATACATTATCATTCCGCATTGCCATCCATTTTGATTTTTATGCTTTTGTTGCCGCTCTTTGTTTGTAGAAAATGGAATTTTAATTAAATTCCACTTTCCGAAACTTTCTAAATATTCTTGTGATGAGATCATTTTTTTTTCCGTTGTCTCACATTCGTTCGTTGCTGTTGTGTTTTCTGTGCGAGAAAAATAATATTGTCAAGTGTAAACAGTATGTTGGTATAAAATTATATCTTAAAGATACAATTACATAATAATATGATTATCTTAAAGAATGTTTTATAAATACCACGTTCGCTTTAATAATTAGTTTAACTACCAGGCCGAATTTATGTTCCCGAAGTACTACCGTTACACTGGAATGAATTTAAAATGCTAATAACTGAGTAAAAACTATGCTTTTCTGTTTATAAATATCATCTGTCAATACTTCTCCTTCTACGTTTATTTATTAGTTATTGTTTTACTGTCAGTCCTGTAACAGGTTGGGTTTAGCTCAACGAATATCAGTTCTGCAAAGAATTTTCTACGATGCATTTTCTCAGATTATTTTTTTGCGATGAATTTTCTGCGTTGAATTTTCTGCAATGAATTTTCTGAGATTAATTTTTTGCGATGCATTTTATGCGATGAATTTTCTGGGGTGAATTTTCTGCGATTATTTTTTTGCGATAAATTTTCTGAGATTATTTTTTTGCGATGTATTTTCTGCGATGAATTTTCTGCGATTAATTTTTTGCGATAAAATGTCTGCTATTAATTTTCTAAGATCAATTTTTTGTAATGAATTTTTTGTAATGAATTTTCTGCGTTGAATTTTCTGCAATGAATTTTCTGCGATTAATTTTTTGTGATCAATTTTTTGCGATGAATTTTTTGCAATGAATTTTCTGCAAAGAATTTTCTGCGATACATTTTCTCAGATTATTTTTTTGCGATGAATTTTCTGCAATGAATTGTTTGAGATTATTTTTTTGCGATGTATTTTCTGCGACGAATTTTCTGCGATTAATTTTTTGCGATAAAATGTCTGCTATTAATTTTCTAAGATCAATTTTTTGCAATGAATTTTTTGTAATGAATTTTCTGCGTTGAATTTTCTGCAATGAATTTTCTGCGATTTATTTTTTGCGATTAATTTTTTGCGATGATTTTTTTGCAATGAATTTTCTGCAAAGAATTTTCTGCGTCTAATTTTCTGCAAAGAATTTTCTGCGATTTTCTCAGATTATTTTTTTGCGATGAATTTTCTGCAATGAATTGTTTGAGATTGATTTTTTGCGATGAATTTTTTGCAATGAATTTTCTGCGTCTAATTTTCTGCAAAGAATTTTCTGCGATGCATATTTTCAGATTATTTTTTTACGATGAATTTTCTGCGATGAATTTTCTGCGATGAATTTTTTGCGATTAATTTTCTGCGTTGAATTTTCTGCAATGAATTTTCTGAGATTCATTTTTTGTGATGCATTTTATGCGATTAATTTTCTGCGATGAAATTTCTGAGATTAATTATTTGCGATGATTTTTTTGCGATGAAATTTCTGCGATGAATTTTCTTTGATAATTTTTTTGCGATATATGTTTTTGCGAAAGTAAAACGGAATCAGAAGGAAATTTAATCGCATGGAAAATTATTCGCAGGAAAAATTCATCGGGAGAGAAAATATACATAGCAAGAAAATTAATCATAAGAATATTTATATGGAGAAATTACAACGCAGAAATATTCACCTTCTAAAAATATTCTATTCTGACTAAATAAAAGGCGTTGATTTTTCCTTGCGAAGACCTTCTGATTTTTTGAGATGAATTTTCTGAGATTAATTTTTTGCGATGAATTTTCTGCGATTAATTTTTTGCGGTGAATTTTCTGCCATTAATTTTTTACGATTAATTTTTTTGCGATGTATTTTTTGCGATTAATTTTTTCGCGATGTATTTTCTACGATTAATTTTCTGCAGTGAATTTTCTGCGATTAATTTTTTGCGATTAATTTTCTGCGATTAATTTTCTGCGATTAATTTTCTGAGATAAATTTTCTGCAATGTATTTCTTGCAATTAATTTTCTGCGATGAATTTTCTGAGATAATTTTTTTGCAATTAATTTTTTGTAATTAATTTTCTGCGATGAATTTCCTGCGATGAATTTTTTGCGATGTATTTTCTGCGATGAATTTTCTGAGATTCATTTTTTGTGATGCATTTTATGCGATGAATTTTCTGAGATTAATTATTTGCGATGATTTTTTTGCGATGAATTTTCTGAGATTCATTTTTTGTGATGCATTTTATGCGATGAATTTTCTGCGATGAAATTTCTGAGATTAATTATTTGCGATGATTTTTTTGCGATGAATTTTCTGCGATGAATTTTCTGAGATTCATTTTTTGTGATGCATTTTATGCGATGAATTTTCTGCGATGAATTTTCTGAGATTAATTATTTGCGATGAATTTTTTGCGATGTATTTTCTGCGATGAATTTTCTGAGATTCATTTTTTGTGATGCATTTTATGCGATGAATTTTCTGCGATGAAATTTCTGAGATTAATTATTTGCGATGATTTTTTTGCGATGAATTTTCTTTGATAAATTTTTTGCGATATATTTTTTTGGGAAAGGAAAACGGAATCAGAAGGAAATTTAATCGCATCGAAAATTATTCGCAGGAAAAATTCATCGGGAGAGAATTCATCTCGAGAAAATATACTTAGTAAGAAAATTAATCTTAAGAATATTTATATGGAGAAATTGCACCGCAGAAATATTCACCTTTTAAAAATATTCATTTCTGACTAAATAAAACGCATTGATTTTTCCTTGTGATGACCTTCTGATTTTTTGCGATGAATTTTCTGCGATTAATTTTTTGCGGTGAATTTTTTGCCATTAATTTTTTGCGATTAATTTTTTTGCGATGTATTTTCTAAGATTAGTTTTCTGCAATTAATTTTTTGCTATGAAATTTCTGCGATTAATTTTCTGAGATAATTTTTTTGCAATGTATTTCTTGCAATTAATTTTCTGCGATGAATTTTCTGAGATCATTTTTTTGCAATTAATTTTTTGTAATTAATTTTCTGCGATGAATTTCCTGCGATGAATTTTTTGCGATGTATTTTCTGCGATGCATTTTGTACGATTAATTTTTTGCGATGAATTTTCTGAGATTAATTTTTTTGCGATGTATTTTTGCGATGAATTTTCTGCAACGAATTTTCTGCGCTTAATGTTTTGCGATGTATTTTCTGTGATGAATTTTCTGAGATTCATTTTTTGGCTATGTATTTTTTGGGATGAATTTTCTGCGATGAATTTTCTGAGATTATTTTTTTCCGATGTATTTTCTGTGATGAATTTTCTATGGTGAATTTTCTGCAGTGAATTTTCTGCGATTAATTTTTTGCCATGAAATTTCTGCGATTAATTTTCTGAGATAAATTTTTTGCAATGTATTTTTTGCAATTAATTTTTTGAGATTAATTTTCTGAGATCATTTTTTGCAATTAATTTTTTATAATTAATTTTCTGCGATGAATTTCCTGCGATGAATTTCCTGCGATGAATTTTTTTGTGAAGTATTTTCTGCGATGAATTTTTTGCCATGAATTTTCTGAGATTAATTTTTTTGCGATGAATTTTCTGCGACGAATTTTCTGCGCTTAATGTTTTGCGATGTATTTTCTGTGATGAATTTTCTGAGATTCATTTTTTGGCGATGTATTTTTTGCCATGAATTTTCTGCGATGAATTTTCTGCGATGAATTTTCTGAGATTATTTTTTTGCGATGTATTTTCTGTGATTAATTTTCTGGGGTGAATTTTCTGCGATTAATTTTTTGCGGTGAATTTTTTGCGATTATTTTTTTGCGATGAAATGTCTGATTAATTTTCTAAGATCAATTTTTTGCAATTAATTTTTTGCATCAAATTTTCTGCGATGAATTTTCTGCCAATAATTTTTTGCGATGAATTTTCTGAGATTAATATTTTACGATGTATTTTCTGCGATTAATTTTTTTCGATGTATTTTCTGCGATTAATTTTTTGCGATGATTTTCTGCGATGATTTTCTGCGATTAATTTTCTGAGATTAATTTTTTGCAATGTATTTTTTGCAATTAATTTTTTGAGATGAATTTTCTGAGATTATTTTTTTGCGATGTATTTTCTGTGAAGAATTTTCTGCGGTGAACTTTTTGCGATGAATTTTTTGCGATGAATTTTCTGCGATTCATTTTTTCGATTAATTCTCTGAGATTCATTTTTTTAACTACTACGGTTATACTAAAATTACTTTAAAATGTTAACAAGTGTGTAAAAATGTGCATTTTATACGTATTACATATGAATTTTATATGAAAAATTGTGAAATATCTTGAAAATGCTTAAACTTAAAGGTTATGTTACTTAATAATTTTTTTAGAGAATTTTATGTGGAATTCAAATTTGCATGGAAAAATATAGCATTCCATTTAAAATAAGGAAGTTGGTGTTGACTTCCGGTATAACCGAAAGTCGTATAATCTTGAAAATATTTTCATGGAAAAGAGCACACTCGATTACATAAATGCTGAAAATCCATATACTTTTAATGTACGGTTTCGGTGGAACATCCTGTATTTATTCATTAGTTATAGATGTAAAACCAATTTCTACATAAAATCGCACGTTTAAAGATAAACATGGCTATCAGCTAATTACCTAATCATCCCCACACGTTTCAGTAAGATAATTAATTCAAATGTAAAATAACGCCCTTTACACGGACTATTTAACCATAAACTAATGACTCCACAATAAATTACGGTAACATAATAATATATAAATAGCAATAATTTATGCGGCTATCAAATCAAATTTTTCACATAATAGCCCAGTCAGTAATGGCATTTGTACGATTTAATCAACATCTAGCATTAAATTTATGCGAATCGATTAACAATGGCCATTAATATAGATAAAATAGAAATAATTAATCTCGTGTGAATAACAATGATTATGGGTTGATTTCAAATTTAATTTCCATAAGCACACACAATGAGCACGAATAAAATTACATCAGATAACGTTCCTATTCCGAATACAATGCTATTTAATTAATGCATTTCAATAAAATGCTACACTCTGTCTAAATTTATCTCTTGTCAAATAAAAAAAAAAACGTATGTTCGTAAAAATTATGTGCGCAATGTTAAACATGGATGGAAATCATGGTTGAATCGATTTATTTAAAATATATTATATATTTCGAAGCAACACAACATTATATACACATAATTACAATAGTTCTCAAGCAACAAAAATTTTGAAATATGAAAATTATTTTTTCTTTCATATGGCTTTGTATTTTTTTTAATATAAATTGTATAACAATCGGACGTAATATGATTTAAATGTGTTTAGTAATAAAACATACAGAGCTGTAGTTATTTCCACATTTTCTACAAAAAGGGAATTTTTCAATAAAAAGCACGTTTTTTATTTTGCGACTATAAAAAAAAACGTGTGTGATATCAACAAAGTGCATTTTATTGAAAAGTTCCTGAATATAGTAAATACTTCCACCATCAACAATATTATTGTAAGTATTTGTAAATTTAGAAAACACTTTCGTGCGAGATAATATTTCCGATAGAGTCGGATGATGTTTTGTCTAATAAACCCGTAAAGACGAAAACATCCCCTCTTATCACCAATAAAGAAAACAAGACGTATATGCAATAAAATAAGATAAAGTAGATCGAATATGAAGATTGAATAAAAACTAACTCTGTCGATATTCTCAAAACGTAAACGCGAAACTAACTTTAGTTTCAACTGCAAACAAAATCCAACAAATCGCATTTACAAAGTTTTCTATACCCTTATTTTTCTCGGGATCCACCCCCCCGGTACAGTGCGAGCGGGCGGGGCGGTGGAGGATGGAGGGAGATATTCTTCCTCTTTGATCCAGGAAAACTCTTTGTTGGCTCTTTTTACGACGTCATTCCGGGGAAATGAAATTTTGTTCATAGCTGTCAGGTAAATCAAAAGAATGTCCATCAGATATAAAATAACTTTATGGTTTATTGCTACTTTATTATTATTTGAGGTTTCGACATGAGGACTTTCTGCCGGAGAGCATTAATCAGCCGGCGCTGATTCCGGATTGGCGTTTTAAATTTAATTATTATGAATTTTAATTACGTCCAATTCGGAACGTAATTAGATTAAATATTTTAAATATAATTAGCCGGTATTTGCCAGTAATCATGTGAAATGAATGCAATTAATTAGGCTTTGTGCAAATGAAACGGTTCATATTATCATACCATTAAATCAATACCACCAATTTATCAACTCATTTTTCTTTCTGGGTTTATTCATTAGTTAGTTTACAGGACTCCTGTTTATAATCCTGGTGCGTACATTGTTTGTAATTGTATTAATTAAAATTTAAAATAAAATTATTTTAGAAAATTTCGGAACGACAGGATACGTGGATACGAGAGCCAGAGCCGTCTTAAGGGTTTAAAATGTGTTCGGGGATGCATCAAAAATCGATAAAAGGAAATGGGGTGCTGGGTAAAGTATCCCCTCATATTTCAAAAGATGGTCCTGTAAAAAGCAAAAAAATCACATTCGAACGGCTTATGTCTCAATTTTTCTTTTTTAAAAGAAGCTAATTGATTTTAATAAAGACGAAATATAGCCTGGATATGTGAATATTCAACCTGTTCATGACTACTAATTACTAAAAAATAGTGATGTGGCCATCATATTACTTTCTCCGACTTGATGGTATCATTTACTTTTACGCTTTCATGGTTTATTTTCAATTTAAATCATATTTTAAATGTACATCGAGCGTTTTGTAGACTCGGATGAAACTGACTTTTAAGACGTCAAAATTATGAAAGATGGAAAAATTATACTTCAAATTCAAAAACTCAGTTTACTCAAAAACTAAAGGGATTTCGTAAAAAACTTATTCTTTGTAAGTTGTTCATTTTAGCATTCTCTACAATTATTATTAATATACATTTGCTGTAACTATTATCGTTTTATAATTATAAACCAAAAATTAAAAAAATAATAATAAATTTTTTTCTCGAATAAAAATGATTTTATGAAAAATGTTTTCAAGCAAAAGATGTTCATTTCTTTGTTGTCTTCAAACTTTGTTTAAATGTTTTTGTGATATTTTTCATATTTAAGAGAAGGTAAACGCCCACTTCCGGTGTACGAAATTTTACTAAAAGCTTTTTAGTTCTTCAGATTATCAAATAAGACGGATGTTCAAAGTTTCATATCAATTGCTCTATTAGTTTTTAAGATATAGCGCACACAGACAGACACACACACACGCACACACACACAGACACAATTTTTTTTTCCAGAAATTGTTGAAATGGCATCTAGCAAAAACGGATATTTCCGTAAAAAAAAAATTTGAAAAAAAATAACGATCACAATACTTTCTCGTACTTCATAACAGAGAAAATAAAAAATCAAAATTACAGGATACGTAGCTACGGGAGAAAAAACCGTTTTAAATGGAGGGCTAAAATGTGTTCGCGGGTGCAACGAAAATCGATAAAAGGTAATGGGGTGCGGGTGGTGTCAGGGCCCAACGTGCCCCCGATATTTAAAAAGACAGTAAGTAAGTTAAAAGAAATCCATATTCGAATGGTTTTCATTTTTTCTTTCTTGAAACAAAGTTTACAGTTTCCAAAAAACATGAAAATGGTCAAGTAACTTTCTCCGGTTTTGTTGCGATTTTTGTATTATGTTTCATATTTATTAATGGTTTTCAAAAATTGGTAAGATTTCGATGAGTACAAGATTTCCATTTTGACATTCTCTACAATTATTACTTATGTGAATTACATGTAACCGTTATGCGTTCATAATTTTAGACAAAGAATTAAATTTTTTTGCAGTTTTATTCATATTTTTAATTTTTAAAATTTATTTGAAGTTGTTTGTAATATTTGTTGTATTAAAAAAAAATTCTAAAAAAATTTATTAAAAAAATGACAAACTCAACAAACTCAACCAAAAGCTTTTCAGTTTTTCCTATTACCAAGAAAACGTTTGATTTAAAGCAGAGGTCTCCTAACAAGCGCTGCGAAATGTTTTTATCTGCCCTTTGGAAATAGACTAATTTGCAATCAAAATTTGGGAAAAGGAGCACTGGATATCGTAGATTTCAAATTCATTTATTTTTTTAATAATAATTCGTATATTTCCAGTAAGAACACAATACATTCGTGGATGAGTTTCAAAAACTATGTTTAAAATATATTGATCCATTTTATGTTAACCCTTGGCGGTTATAACGAGTTACCTCAGAGTCAAAAATCCGTGTTTTTTTTATCTTAAAATTTAAAAATCAGATATGGCGCCATCTATTACACAAGCGAACACCATTTTCATTGATTTAGATCTGACACTTGTTTTTGAATAACTTCTGGCATCTGAATCCAAAAATGATATCTGTTTTTCTCTATCACGTCAACTCACTTTATCATGTAAATACGCATTGAATCCAATTAAATAAATTTTATGCCATTAGCATTTTTTTTATAAGCGATTTTTATACTACCGTTATAATACAGACCGTTCGTTCAAAATTTACGGGGCTGCCGTTGTACTAAAAATTTGAAAGAAAAAAAAACTGATCACACAGTTGGATCAGTTGTACACTGGTGGGAAAAAAATGAAACACTTGAAATTCGTGAAATTTTCAAACCGCCGTAACTCGGCGTATTTTCAATATTTTCAATTTGATGAATCTTTGGGGGCGAAAAACTTTGAAGTGTCTTCTTTAAAGTCATTCATGCAAACTTAAGCGTAACCCCTTCCGCCCCTGTAAAAAAGAAGTTTTTTCTAGACACCATGTCCAACTTTGATAATGTCTAGGGATTTGGAAAATTTTTGTCGACTCGATCCACAACAAAAGCATTAAAATTTGATCAATTCTCTATGCAAGACTCAAAGAACGAAATTAGTACGATGATTTGGCAAGTTATGGGTGTTAAAAGTGCATTTTGAGGTTTTTCGCACATGCACCCATAACTTTGTGTCAAATCGCCGTAGGAACTTCGTTTTTTGAGTCCTGCACAAGTTATTGAACACATTTCAATGCCCTTTTGGTGGATCGAGTCGATTGTTTCCAACTCGGTATACGTTGCCAAAGTTGGACGTTTTTTTGCCCAAAAACGTGTTTTTTTTTGTTCGAGGGTTGAAAGGTTCAAAAAGGGATCATTCCAATCTGAGTTTACCCCCTTAAAATAGAGCCAAAATGAATTTTTTTCCGAAATAATCATTAAATTTGGTTGAAAAGTCGCTGAGTTATGTGCGAGAAACTTCAAATTGCACTTTTTTCAAACACCCATAACTTGGTGCCCAATCGTCGTAGAAACTTCGTTCTTTGAGTCCTGCATAGCGAATTGATCAAATCTTAGTGCCTTTATGGTGGATCGTGTCGACAAAATTTTTCCAACTTCGTATCTATCGTCATGTTGGACATGGTTTCCTGATTTTTTTTTCACAGTGATGCTAGAGGGGGCGGAAAGGGTTACCTTAAGTTTGCATGCATGACGTCAAAGAAGATACTTCAAAGTTTTTCGCCCTTGAAGATTCATCGAAATCGATTGATTATACGCCGAGTTATGGCGGTTTGAAAATTTCAATTTTTCTTCAGTATATTTTCAACTTTCTATCTCTTCCGTAGCACTAAATTTGTTATTTAAAATGGAAAACCCTATATATATATTATTATATTTCTGGTTTCCTCGTTTAAATTGCAACATATTTTGTAGGAACATTTGTACACTTATCTTTTGTATTTTTCAAGAAAATTATTTTTTTCTAAAATTTTGACCTCAAAAAGGCAACTTGAAATCTGCCTGTAACTTCTCTTAAGAATAAGACAAAAATATGATATATATCTCTTATTGTACCTAGAGGATGCTTCTATGAGTAAAATAATTGGAAACTGTTAATTTTGACAATAAGTGTTCTTAAAATGTCAATATCTAACAAGGGGAGGATCAGATGTGTGACTCACCAATTTCATCCATCTTTGGCACACGTGTAGGTCATAACTAGGAGTGTAACAGATGCCAGTAATAGGGCGCACTATTCAGCCATTTTCGAGAAAAAATGGTTTTTTAATTTGTTATTCATTCGTATGTTTATATACCTTTTGCGTTAACAAACATATGATCTTTTGGCGCATTGATAAAACCTCGGATTCGTAGTCGGAAGGTCGAAGGATCGAACCCCATTGTTGAAGTTGGGTTCATTCATTTTCTTTTTATAGTTTTTATAAATCCATGTGTATTTAAATATCTTAATTTTAGAATCAATTAATTTTTTTATCGAAAACAGCTGAATAGTGCGCCCTATTACTTGCACCTGTTACACTCCTAGTTATGATCTACACGTGTACCAAAGATGGATCAAATCGGTGAGTCACACATCTGATCCTCTCCTTGTAAGTGTTTCTCTTAAATATCTCGTAATTGAATTTTTTAATGGAATGGCCCATTTTTACTACATAAAACGATTGAGAGGGAAATTTACTACAGAAAGTATTATGCAACCATTCTCCTAAAGTAAGTAGTTTTAGAATTAATTCGAAGATTCGTTTTCGCATTTCTGCACAGTATGATAAAAGTGACAAGGTTTTTTTTCAAATTTTTAATACAACGGCAACCACTTAAACTTTTAACTAATGGAGAGTATTGCCTGTTCTGATAAAACTTCGAAATTTCAAAATTTCGAAAATTCGAAACTTCGAAACTTCCAAACTTTGAAAATTCGAAACTTCAATCTTCGACGATTTTTTATGAGTCTTCGAATCTTCGAAGTTTCGAAATTGGAAATATTCGAAGAAAAATTCAAGCCCTAGTATAAAGGAGATTCAAGAGCAGTTTTTACGTTAGAATTTAGTGTAATTAAGTTGCTAGATTGCAACATTTTTTATTGAAACATTTTTTAACCTACCTGACATTTGCCATGTTTCAATTACTATAAGTCGAAAGTGTTTTTATTTAATTGATTTGATGTGATCCTTCCTCCTGAAACCCAGGAATGCGAACTCTTAATATCAAATTTAGCGGCATGGGCCGAATCAAATGTATTTTGACATTTGGTTGACGCTTATTTTAAGTGCAAAACTATGCAGCTTAAAATATATCCCGCCTACCTGTTCCGAAAGCTCATTATCAGCCCTAAAATTCGGGCGGAACATGTAGAGTTATACCAAGAACTCGAGGCGTGTAGCGCAACTGGCTCCGGAGATTTGTTGTCGCGTTCTCGGAATACTTTCTCACTCTGCGGAAACTTTACCCCCACACGTCTCGAGTGCTCGGTAATATTGTAGTTTGTTGTGCACCATGGGCTGAAAATATTCTTTTGCATGCTTGGCGCATGAGTAACCAATTGTACACCAGTAAATAGAATCTTGGTTTTAGGGTTTTCAAAGCATAGCTAATTCAGTATAGAACTTTGTTCATTGACCATTGCCGCAAACCGTACAAAATATACAATGGACAATTACCGGAATGCAATGTTTAATTAAAATGTGTTACTTGTTACAAAAGTTATCTATTGTTACTGCAAGTCAAATTTGGTTCAAATTTACGCCTGTGGATTTTCCTGGATTGTTCAATTGATGGACAATCTCACCTGATGCTCCAATAGTCACTATACATATATTTCAGCATTACTTTATTTCTTAGTGATACAATTTTAGGAAAAAATATCAGGAGACAAAAAAGTTGCAGATTGAATCCCTCCATTTCAATCAAGTTTTGAAATAGAAAACTGTAGACGCATTAAAAAGTTCTGATGCAAACTATTATAGGAGTTGGTTCTTCACCCACTTGTAATAACATTTTAAGGTTACAAAAATCGTCAAAAAGTGCCATTTTATTAGGAACAGTTATCTGCCAAATTTCATCTTTATAAATTCTACAATAGTGGATATATTAAATAAAAAAAAATTCCCTTGACTATAGAGGGCTCTAACTTGGAGAGGAAGGGGTTTTGAAAAAAAAATTATATGAAAGATCTACCTTATTTTTTGCTGAAAAATCACCCTTTAAAAATTTTCGCATCAATTTACAAACACCCTTTATATATATAAAATATTGATTACAAATAATAAACTATTAAGATTTAAACTAATACAGTTTAGCGTTGTTTTTCTTTTTTTAAATTTTATGTCATACATCGCATGATACTATACATTACACTTTTTACTTTTTTCAATGTCACCCGGTATAATGTTTTTATACACATGTATAGTTACAATAAATTTCAACTCAAATTCTTGTGTTGCTGTCTATTTCAGCGCGTTAATGAATATTAAAAATAATGTGAAACAAATTGGGAAGTGGGAATGCACATGTCGCTAAAATATATGCAGATTTAAACTAAAAGGTTAGATAAGATTAAAAAGTAGCGAAAAAATTAGGTCGGGTTGCTCGTTAGGGAGATTAGCAGTGGATTGTGTTTGAAAATTTATATTGATTCTGTTATATAGAGCTTACAGCTTTTATCGCAGTTACAGTTTTTTTTTCCTTTGGCTGAAACACACTATATTTTATCATTAAACTTCATAAAATACGGACGTAGTCTATGCTTCAATAACTTAATACTCTTCAATAATTAAACTTTATAAAATATTTGCTTAGTATGCTGTTTAAAATTGTTTTTCTATTTTGCGTCTAAAACGGAGTCATTCCTTGGTTTACATCTAGATAGAAATCTTAATTGGATTGAACATGTTAAACGGGTATTTTCAATAATTAACAAAAGTTATTATGCAATTTTGAAACTAAAGAGCACTCTTGGTACAATGAAATTAATTACGATTTACTATTCTCTCGTATATTCGCACTTATCTTGTAATGTTGTACTTTGGGGAAACTCTGTTCAGTCCGCTAAAATTTTTAAAAGCGAATACTTAGATTAATATTAAATTTGGGATTTCAAACGTCCTGCAAAGAATATTTTCAAAAATATGAAACATTTCCTTGTATTTATCTTTATCGGTGTTTGATTTTAGTTAAAACAAATTTGAATTATTATGAGAAAAATTCTTGTAACCATTCATACCTCACAAGAAATGCAAATATGCCAAGGGTTACTGCACATAAGTCCGCAAAATTCGAAAAATCGCCATCATACTCAAGCGCTAAATATTTTGCTAAATTACCAAAGGGCATTCAAGCTTTGCCAATTAAAAATTTTAAGAAAACCATCAAATTTTTCTTGAGTAATAAAGCGTATTATTCTCTTAATGAATATTTGAATGATGATTTATTTATTTATTTATTTGAAAAACATCCTTGTTTAAATATTTTATATTCTGTCTATTGTAATTGTATAATTTGTATAATAATAATGTAATTATTGTGTTGTAATGGTAATGTAATTAGTAATTAACTATTGACGTGTACACTCATTTTATTGACAAAAGTACTAATAAATATCTATCTATCTATCTATCTATCATTAACGCACTCATATGGGATCGTTAATGGCTCGCCGAGTGCTTTAATAATTTAAATTTTCAAGGTTGGCACCGTTGAAATTCAGAGCCGTCAACCTGTGCTAAATTTTCGACGAGATAGTTTTGATGTTATGTGATGTGTGGAAATTTCAAATTGAGATGTCAATTACACAACAAAAAAAAAATATATTTCCTGTTACATGAGATGTTTTAACTGATTCTGAGTATTTTGATAATGTTGATTTCAAATCTAGAATCAGTTTTCTTCTGAAAGCTATGGTTATCATACAATTTGACACTTTGATTTTTCATTATTTCTGTACTTTGATGTTGAATTTATTTAATTGCTCGCTAATGAAAAACGTTAGAGCGATGGGGTTGGCCTACTTTTAGTTTTTTTTTTATATTTTGCATATAGCTGCCCAATCACGCAAGTTCGGACATCTAAATTTTTTCCCTCATTTTTCTGTTTTCTTAAAATTTAGTTCACTATACTTGTGTAGCCAGAAGCCTCACGAACAACCTCCAGTTTTCCGTTTTTTTTAATATTGTACCCAGATGCCGACGATTAGCTGTCTAATCGCGCGCGTTCGGCCAATTCCGACATCTAAAATTTTCGCCTCATTTTTCTGTTTTATATAAATTTAGTTTAGCATACTTTTGTAGGAAGAAAGCTCATGAATAACCTGGTGTTTTCCTTTTGTTGACATTTTGAACAGGTGTCGAGATAGCGTGTACGGGCGCATCATTAGTTGCCGCGTAAATATCTTGTCACCTTTTTCGCCCCGAAAACATACATTTCTTCTCGAACGCGTTGAAAGGAAAACAATCAGACGTGTGACTTGTGTGTATACTACGAGCTTTTGTTTACTGGAAGTTGTTGTCTTTCCGCCAACTGGGGTGCAACATGAGCATCAAGGTCCATTTCTTGAACAGTGGCCTTGATGAATTGCCAGAAAACTTTGGGCCTGTAAGTGACGAACAAGGTGAACGTTTCCACCAGGACCTGATGATCACGGAAGAGCTCTATCAGGGGTGATGGGACAGGAATATAATGGCGGACTACTGCTGAACTATAAAACGAGAGCAAGTGCACAAATGCAAGAGCTACAACCGAAATTTTTTGCCGAAATAGAACATAGCTGAACTGTAAGGTATCAACCCCTTTATTCTGGGCTCATAATATGACTATATTTCTACGCTCATATGTGATTTATGACTTGTTATACATGTAATATGTATAATAAATATGCAAATTTCGAAAAATGTTCAATGTTGAATTGCATAAAAACGGTAGCTTAGGGAGACAAAATTACGTCATATATGGATTCAACACACCAAAACTATGTTGGAACAAGTTCTTCTCCCGAGGAATTGAAAAATACGGCCCGGCCAAAGCCCGGCCCATGCACGCCTTTGACGAGGGCAATCCTCTGGATGGGTGAAATGACTCTTTTTTTGTGAAACGACTCCTCGTCAAAAGAGTCGATTCTTGAAGGGGCTCATGATTCTTTTGCAAAATGAAAAAGTATGAAAAAATTTTAATATATCCAACACTTCTTCAATTTCATGACCCAAAATGAGTTAGGGTATCTACACAGGAGTCACGTGACTCTCGACTCATTTCTACGAGTCAACCCTTTTAATCGACTTACTCATGACTTACCCATCTCTACTCTGAAGTAATAAGCTTAGTTACACACACGAATGCACACATTTACACGACTGAAGCATCTCGCGATCAATAACCAGTTAGATAAACGGTCCAACAAGCACCATTACTACTAAGCACAAATTTGTATTGATATACATTTATTTACAACGTAACTAATGATTATTAAGAGTTTTTAAAAATCTGTATTCAGAGCTGAAAAGTTTATTTCTTAAGTTCAAAAAAGCGCATTTTATTAAACGTTGTTTTCCACCTTGAAGTTTGAAATACTCTAAAACTAGAAAATGGAAACTGCAAACACCGACTCGCCTCTCCCACTTCGTCCTTATGAAACTTTTACATGAGCGCGTACTTAAAGTTTAATTGTCGTTATTATCGTCGTATTTAATTAGTATTTTATACGAAACTGTGCGCTCAGAATTAAAATTGTTAAGTCAAATTACCCTGTGTATACACGGTGTGTGGAGAAATCGGGCTAATTAACATTACAAAGGAAGAGAACACGGAAACTGAACGTGATTTGATTTATAGTTATGTATGATTATGTTAAGGACATAATAAGTTTCATTGAATTTTCGTTAAACACTTGGTGATGCATAATAATTATTAAAAACTAAAACGCTTGATACTTCACTGAAGCGCCAAAGTAACTTTTTGGCCTTAAATATTTAAGATAGAAAAATTTGTTATACTAAATATTGTAGATAATTATTTACTCGATAATCGTAAAATATTTGTATGCTAACATAAACTTATCATCCTATTTTCTAAAATTTGGTTATATGTTTATTATATTATAAGTATATTTATAAGCTTTATTTTTTGTTGGTTATTAATTTTATTAGTTTTTTTTGCACACTTTGTATATCCCAGTATTGGTCTTCCGTTTGGGCAATAAATAAATTTATTATTATTACTATGTTTTTTTTTACATGGGACACTAGGTATTTTTATGCGTTGTTTTTAATATCAATTGTTTTGTAGTATGTCGAAAATATATTATTTCCAAGTGGATTTGAGAGTTTTGAAAGCAATTCCGTAAGCGATCATTTTTTTTTTAGAATTGTAGTAATCGCGAGGTGCAAATTTCATCTCTCTCGATTAATGAGTGTTGCCATTTTGTTGTTTTCAGTTCGGAGATATCAATTATTTTATAGTATGTTAAAAATATATTATTCCTAAGAGGATTTAGAAATGTTTTAGACAATTCCGTAAGTGACAATTTTTGTAGAATTTTAGTCATCACAAGACGCAAAATTAGTTTCTACTAATTCATGTTTGGAGTGTAGCCATTTTGTTTCCAGTTCGGAGATCTAAATTGTTTTCTAGTTTGTCGAAAATATATTATTTTCAAGTGGATTTTAAAGTTTTAAAAGCAATTCCGCAAGTGATATTTATTTCTAGAATAATGTAATCGCAGATGCAAATTTCGTTTCTTCAGTTCAAGTTTTGCGTCTGCCATTTTGCTTGCAGTTCGGGAATCTTAATTTTTTTTTGACTTTGGCAGGTGCCTAATTGTTTTCTAGTATGTCAAAAATATATTATTTACAGGTGGAAATGAAAGTTTTGAAAGCAATTCCGCATCTTAATTTTTTTTTTGAATTGTAGTAATCACGAGATGCAAATTTCGTTTCTCTTAATTCGTGTTTAGAGTGTCGCCATTTTGTTTCCAGTTCGGGGATAGCGATTGTTTTCTAGTATATCAAAAATATATTCGTTTCAAGTCGATTTGAAAGTTTTAAAAGCAATTCCGCAAGTGACATTTATTTTTAGGATTGCAGTAATCGCGAGATGTAAATTTGGTGTCCTTCAATTTAAGTTAAGCGTGTCGCCATTTTGTTTGCAGTTCGGGAATCTCAATTGTTTTCTAGCATGTCAAAAATATATTATTTACAGGTGGAAATAAAAGTTTTGAAAGCAATTCTGCATCTTATTTTTTTTAGACTTGTAGTAATCACGAGATGCAAATTTGCAAATTTCACTTCTCTTAATTCGTGTTTAGAGTGTCGCCATTTTGTTTCCAATTCGGGGATAGCGATTGTTTTCTAGTATGTCGAAAATATATTGTTTTCGAGTGGATTTGAAAGTTTTCAAAGCAATTCCGCAGGTGATATTTATTTTTAGGATTGCAGTAATCGCGAGATGTAAATTTGGTTTCCTTCAATTTAAGTTTAGCGTGTCGCCATTTTGTTTGCAGTTCGGGAATCTCAATTGCTTTCTAGCATGTCAAAAATATATTATTTAGAAGGGGAATTGAAAGGAATTCCGCAAGTGATAATTTTTTTAGAATTATAGTAATCGCGAGATTTGAAATCTTTTGTAGTATGTAAAAACGAAATGATTTCTAAGTGAATTTTTAAGACAATTCCGCTAGTGAAAATTTTCTAATCGCGAGATATCAATTTCGCCCCCTCCAATTTAAGTTAACAGTGTCGTCATTTTCTCTCCTGCTCGGGGATATCAATTATTTTGTAGTATGTCAACAATATATTACATTTAAGTGATTTTAGAAATTTTGAACACAATTCCACTAGTGACAGTATTTTTATTACTTCCCATTGTACTCAAGCGAGCACAACACACGTCATGGGCTTTAGTGGCATCTAGTGGCAATGTTATTTACTTTAGATAACGTATCTGCGATACAAACTCTTATTTATTAATGATAAAATAATATTTAGCGGTGATTTTATTCAGTTTTTCCAAATTGATTTTCAACAGATTTTGAAATTCTTTGGAAAAAATTATACCATGAGATGTAATGGGTTTGTAATCGCGAGATGGAAATTTCGCTTCCTTTATTTCAAGTTTAGGATCTTACCATTTTATACCAGCTGTGAGATATCAATTGTTATTTTTACAGGATTTGTAAAGTTAATAAATAAATAAATACAATATTCAAAAGTAGATTTTAAAATTTTAAGTTTCGGGTGATAAACTTTTTATTTTTTTATAATCGCGAGATGTGAAAACGTTTTGTATGATGAACAATATTTCTTCTAATGAATATTTTATACCCTCTAATCGGAGCAAGTTACATGATGGTCACATCTAGATTTTTTGTTTGTAGTTAGACCTACTCTGTGTGTTTCGTGCTTTAGTTCTATAGTAGCAGGTCTTTATCTCGTTTATATCAGTTGATATCAGCACAACATAGTCCGCTATCCGAAGGTTATTTACCCACGGGAGTCTATTGAAAACATCTTTCCAATGTAAAAAGCTTGGGTGAGATGGTGTCATCCTGTCAAACGCCTCTTTTTAACTTTATGGCCTGGTATTATTTTGGAAAGATCTCTCTGTTTGTTATTATTCTATTGTTCTTGTTTGTGAGATTTATCTGATGTGACAATTCGACACCTGGATGACTTCTTCGAGGACATCTACGTGCACCGGATCCCGAAGTACTTAAACCGATGCCAACAATCTATAGATAGAAGTGAGTCGAGGAGTCACTCCTGTGGAAATTTCCAGCTCTATTTGCGTCATGAAAAATTGTTCGGAAGTGAGGAACTTTCTTATTGGTCTCCACTTTGTTTTCAAGGTAAATTATACAATTTTCGAAGTAAAGACTTCTCTTAAGAAGGGATATCAACATCAGGACTAAATCTTCAAAGTCTTGTACTTGCACCAGGTCCTGAAAGTATTGTATCTTGTGGTAATACTAAACTTGGTTCCTGTTACAAACCGTGAGTGAGTGATTCAGTTGAATTGCCATCAACGAAAATATAGGACTCTATTTTAACTTGGTATCACCTTTTAAATTGTTTTTTGTTTACTTAACTTTATTACAAGCTCCCTGCCTTACAAATTCCCTTTTTGAAACCAGACGCTCTATCTATCTATTACCTTCTACTCTGAACCATGAGATTATTGATAAACAGGGCAGCTCGTAAATGCTATGTTGCCAAATGTACATTTCTTTTAAATGGCTCCTGATGGCCCATGAGGCATGGTAGAACATTTTTTCATCGACGTTTTCTATTCAGAATTTTAGGAAGAACATCGTCACGTGTAGATTATCCGCCAATTTATACACAACCGATATATAGGTATTCCAATTAGAAATGGGTAAAATAACTATTTTTGTGAAGAGCTAAAAAAGGTGGTCCTCACTTTCAAAAATTTTGCCAATACGCTTCTTTGCAAGGAGTCGACTCATCGTCAAAATAAAAATAAAAATATCTGTGTCACATAAAGCGAATTACTACAAAAAAATGAAAATTGTGCCAATATGCAACTTTACATTCTTTTAAAGATTCGACTTATTGCAAAAACATCTCTGACATAAAGTGAAGAGCTAACAAAAAAGTCCTCACTTCCAATAATTTCGCCAATGCGCTTAAATATATTGGGGGCGGCAAAAGTTTAGAAATTTAGAATATTCGAACAGAAATGATACTTGCTTTTGTGCTTGCAATTAGACTAATTAATCTGAGGTAATAATTATTGATACATTTTAGTTATTTTATATTTTTAAAGGGCGATGTCCCGTTAATAAATGTATTAATATTAATTGTGATTCTGCATGGGTGTTTATTATAGTATTATTTTTTTATGTTAGTTTCTTAACTCTCTAAACTTAAACTACGAAAACGAATTGCATTTAATGATTTGAAAAATTATAACAAAATAATCAATCCAAGAATTTTGCTTCAAAAATTTAAGAACCGATAATAAACAACGCATTTATAATTTTCCATCAAAGCAATTGCCATGCTTTGGATGGAAACAAAACGGCAAAGCTCCAAACTTTAATTTGGAAAATGAAAATTTCAGTCAACAATAAAAAAAAATGTAATAGTAATTTACGATATAAGTAACGTTATGAAGGCTTTTACATTACGAGAGAAAAGTTTGAAAGCACGAGCGACGTCGACGTAGGAGCGAGTACTTCTAAATTCTCAAGTAATATAAAAGCAAATAACGTAACGTATGTCGTAACACGCTTTATTTTATCCTATTTCCATATTTGTTTAATTTAAAAAAAGGTTTAATAACCGTCGAAAAGAGAAATCATGTTTGTTTGCCAATATCTCCATAGCAATGAGTTGCGTTAAGATACATATAACAACACTAGTGCTGTTAAAAATTTCTTAACAACACTAGTGTTGTTAAAGGTACCTTAACGTTACTCGTTTCTAAGGAGTTATTGGCATGTTAACATCATACGATAATATTTAAAAAAATTAACAAAATTGCTTCAAGAGATCCATAAACAAATAATGCATGTTAATATATCCAGAAAAAACAATTGCCATTTCATTCGTGAAAACAAAACGGCAACGCCCCAAACTCGACTTGGGAAACGAAAATTGCATTTAACGATTAAAAAAATTGTAAAATATCAATTAACCAAAGAATATGCTTCAAAAGCTCAACATTCTTAAACAAACAATGTATTTATGATTTTCTATTAAAACAATTGCCATATCCTAAGTGAAAACAGCACATGTTCAAGTGCTTAAAAAATTAAAACAAATTTCAAAAATCCATATCTCTATTAAAAATTGTTGAATTTACAAAAACCAAATTGACTTTAAATAAGCGATACTTTGGCCATTGAGGATGATTTATTGTGGAATTTTTCCTGCGTTTTTTTATATTTTTTTCTGCGATGTTTTTTTTCCGGTGCTCAAAAAAATAAAACAAAAATGTTCAAAAATCCATATCTCTATTCAAAATTGTTGAATTTACAAAAACCAAATTGATTTTAAATAAGCGATACTTCGGCCATTGAGAATGATTTTTTATGGAATTTTTCCTGCGTTTTTAATATTTTTTTGCGATGTTTTTGTTCAAGTGCTCAAAAAATTAAAACAAATTTCAAAAATCCATATCTCTATTGAAAATTGTTGAATTTACAAAAACCAAATTGGTTTTTAATAAGCGATACTTCGGCCATTGAGTATGATTTTTTATGGAATTTTGCCTGCACTTTTTATATTTTTTTTGCGATGTTTTTGTTCAGGTGCTCAAAAAATTAAAACAAATCTCAAAAATCCATATCTCTATTGAAAATTGTTGAATTTATAAAAACAAAATTGTTTTAATAAGCGGTACTTCGGCCATTGAGAAAAAACCAAAATTGCATTTAACGCTTTGAAAATTGGCGAAAACCAGATAAACCGAGAAATTTGGTTTAAAAACTCAAGATTTAATTAAAAACGATGCATTTATTATATTCAATCAAAATAATTGGCATGTTCTAGGTGGAAACAAAACGGCAATGGTTCAAACTTGAACTGAGAAATGGAAAAATGCATTCAACAATTTGAAAAAATGTAAAAATGAATGAATCAAGAAAATTCCTCCACAAGTTTAAGATCCATAAATAAAGAACTAATTTCTGATTTCATATAAAAATAATTGCGGTAACAAAACGGAAATATTAAAGGAAAGCGAATAATGCACTCAGCGCGTTTTTTTTCAAAAATGTGAAAAATAAATTAAACTAAGGAATTCAGGCCCAAGATCTATAAACAAACAATGCATTGATGATTTTCTGTTAAAACAATTGTTATATCCTAGGTGAAAACGAAACAGCAACGCCCCAAACTTGAATCCAAAACGAATTGAAAAATTGTAAAGAAAAACTAATAAACTGACAAATTTGCTTCAAGGAGTTCAGATTCATAAACAAATGATTCATTTATAATTTTCATTCAAAATAATGGCCATAATATACAATCTATTCAAGAATGTTGAGGTAATTAAGAGAATAATCTTACCCCTTAGATGTCACGAAGAAAAACAAATAAAAAAACCGAGGAGTTAAAAACAAAAGAAAGAAATGAGCCAAATAGACCTCTGACCATTTTTTTGGTTTCTTCAAAAACTCCTGCGGCATGTGCTTCGGCTAGAACTGAAATAGTTTTTTTCTACGTCCATTAAAAAATGTACAGTTTTTTTTCATTAATTTGCGTTCATAAAATATGTGTTTTCTGAAGCCTTCCGGAAGCGTGAAAAAAAGTGCCATAACGGTTCATTTTTTCACCCTTTTGCGTGAAAAAAGTGCCGTAGAGGTTCATTTTTTAACGCAACTAAAAAATCGTGTGCGCAAAGTGTGTCATGAACGCTTCGCAACACGCCGCGAGTTCCGCCGATAAATGTCAAACATTCATTTCTGATCAAGTAAACTTGATGATTATTATTATTATTTTCTTCATTTAAAAGTATTATTACTTATAAAAATTGATTCAAGTTTTATCGAATTTATTTAAAGTTACGGACGTAGAAAATTTTTTGTATGAAACTCGAAAGTAAAGCAATTTTTTTTCACTAGTAGGAATTTGCCCAACGAGCCGCAGGCAAGTGCGGCAATCTTTCCTACTCGTGAAAAAAAATATTACTTTATTCACTTGTAGCATAAATAACTATTAATGCACCTAAAGCGTCACTTTAGAAAATCTAAAGTCGTTGACTGGTCCTGTAGAGAATAATAACCAGATGGCAGATTATATTCTTCATCATCATCGGAATCGGAAAAATCTGTAGAAGAGGATAGTGTTCCCTTCAGATGAAAGGATCTTTACATCAAAAATTTTTGATAAACTCTAGAATGTTATTTAAATGGAATTGAATTATTTAACGGAGTTACAAGTTCTAGAGAAATATTTCCCACAGCAACAAAACAATTTTACAGTACATAATAGACAATGAATTATTTGTTGAATTTGGTTCTCGTTTATCACGTGGTGAAACATTTTTATTATTAATTTCAACAACCAGTGACAATGAATTAATTTCTTCATTCCCTAATTTCTCGGTGGCGTTATGATTTTTTTTAACTCTTCCTGTATCTCTGGTAAGGGAAATGAGTTTTTCACAAAAAAGGCTAAAAACGTTGCACTATTATCGATTCAGAGAGATATTTACGAGAAATTAGAATTATCCGTAATAATTGATGAATTTGCTACTAAAAGGGAAGAATTTTGTGGCATGTACTGATATTTATAATGATATTTATGTATTACTAAGCACAGAGAACACCTATAAACATATTTAATATTTAATGTAATCTTTGTTTTGTATTAATGGTGTTGACAGCAATGAGCAATGAATATACACTGGAGGAAAAAAAATGAAACCTCAAAATGCACTTTTTTTCACCCATAACTTGGTGCCAAATCATCGTAGGAACTTCGTTCTTTGAGTCCTGCATAGATAATTGATCAAATTTTAATGCCTTTATGGTGGATCGAGTCGATAACATTTTTCCAACTCCGTAGACATCGTCAAAGTTGGACATGGTTTTCAGAAAAAAAACTTTTTGTTTACAGGGGCGCTAGAGGGGGGCGGAAGGGGTCACGCTTAAGTTCGCATACATGAATTTAAAGAAGACGCTTCACAGTTTTTCGCCCTCAAAGATTCATCAAAATCGATTGAAAATACGCCGAGTTATGGCGGTTTGAAAATGGTCGAAATTTCACGAATTTTAAGTGTTTCATTTTTTTTTCCTTCAGTTACTTTATGTAAATACTAATTTAAAAAATTAAATCCAAACTCTTGATCAAATACTTCTAATAAATATAAAACTTCAGTTAATCCAAAAAGAACCAGAAAAATAACCAAAGAAATCGATTGAAAATACACCGAGTTATGGCGGTTTGAAAATGGTCGAAATTTCACGAATTTTAAGTGTTTAATTTTTTTTCCTTCAGTTACTTTATGTAAATACTAATTTAAAAAATTAAATCCAAACTCTTGATCAAATACTTCTAATAAATATAAAACTTCAGTTAATCCAAAAAGAACCAGAAAAATAACCAAAAAAAATCCTTGCGCACGAGAACTACGCCTTGAAGAAAAGTTTGCGTGCTAATGACAACTGTAATTTGTTTCAGTAAGTCTCACAAATCAGTTTCATGAACAAAAAGTGTTCAGAATAGTCTCCTAGACTTGAAAACAACAAAAATAAATTTTTGAAGAAAAATTAAATTTAATTGTTTTTCGGCATTTCCGGTAGCTGTACGAATGATCCACGTAAAAAGAAAATAATGTATTTCGACATTAGATGGATTTTCATCCCCTGGAGTAGGCTAACAATGATCTACAGCCATCTCTTGCAATTATTTGTAAGTCCATAATTTATCTGAAAGAAATATTTATTTTCCGCCCACTAATCTTAGTGGGCATATCATGAAGTAACACCTAATTACACTTTATCCTAATATCATAATTTAACAATACAATACAATAAAAGTAAGCATTTTAAATTAAGTTATATTTATCAAAATAATTTTTTTGCCATCGACTACCAAGTTGTTTTGCTAGCACCGTTGTTCAGATTTCTTATTCGTATCCTTAGGCCTAGCGCGCACTGGCAACTTTTCCTAACTTTTTAGTCACTGAAATCAAACACATTAAAGTTGCTTCGATTTAAAAATCGCCCCATTTACTTTAATGTATTTACTTTCGGTGACTAAAAAGTTGCTTAGGAAAAGTTGCCAGTGCGCGCCAGGTCTAAGACACGATGCATATTGGAAGGATAAGGTCAAACAACCCATTTTCTTAAAATAAAACAATTTAATTAGTCCAACTTTTAACTATGGCAGTAACAGTTTGAATTTATATCTTTAGCTGTAGGATATACATGCATGTGGAATTTATTAGGTACAATTAATTAATTCAGCATCTGGATTATCAGGTGTTGACAAATATGTGGTTTGTCGTGTGTATCTATAGTTAGTGGCATCACTTCCCGATTTAGCACGTGAATTAATCTACCTCTAAAGCCTGTGCCGAGTCCATCCTAACCTGGGATCATATTCATCGAGCAAACAAGAGCCACATGATATGTTGTAGACTAGCAAATCCATACCTGATGATACCAACAGTTCCATTACAGAATTATTATTAGTAATAAATATATTTGCACTGAATTAATAAAACAACAAATAAATTTTCTAGTTAGTTAATTTTGAAAGTAACAAGTAGAATATATCAATTTGAACTACTTTTATGACCAGCGGAGTGAAGAATATTGAATTATGCAAAAATACTTTGTTTGCTACAAATAGCTATCACACATATTATTGTGTCATTATGCTATCAATGACATAATGTATCATCCTTGTTATATTGACGCGTCTAAAAGTGTAGTTATTTCTTGTAACGACTTCAATGACAATAAAGGTTATTATAATTAGTATTATATCTAATTAACTAGTTACATATTTGTTATAATGTAATCCCCAAGGCCTGCATTCACGCTGATGAGATGTTTATCATCTTTATGCATTTTGTTAAATATCAAGTATTCTGTATTATACACAAATTTAGACTTTAAATACATAGCTACAGACACATAGAGCTAGAGTTTAGAATATTCAGTCGAGTCGTATTCCTGTAATTATCAACTAACTAAAAGCAATTAAAAATCGTTTTTAGAAATCCTACATTCCATGCAAATAACGTAAACAACTAAGAAACTTTTATAGATATTTTTAATGTGGCCAGAAAAAATTACAAGACTGTAAATTCCATCTTTAGAACATTAATTGGTGCAAACTGAGTATAATCTGATGATGTGTAAATGAGCATACCCCCGGGGGCGAATGTAGGGTCGAGATATAACGGGGCCCTTAAAATTGTAGTAGCCGCAGTAAACGTTGGGTTTATCGCTTGTAGCCAGTCTGCAGTATCCGTGGAATTGTTGGGAGTGAGTGTACGTCGCATTCGCAGAGATATAACTTGGAGAATGCCTCCACGCGAACACGTAACAGGTGGTGATGAATCCTCATCTTACCGTAGACTTGCACTGGGCCTAAAGGGGCTCAAGGGGGCCCCGAGGGGGACCAGAGGGTATACACACCTGACGCTGACGAGAATCGCTCGAGGCGACAGCACATCGCACACCTGTCACACGATGGCTCCTATCTCCGTGTACCCGTGCACGAGGCCCTCGCACACTTGATCCAAACATTGGGGAAGCCAGTCTTGCATGCGCTATTGCAATCAACACACTTTTTTCTGCGGTGCTTGGCGTCAATCTCAACACGAATTGATCGTTTAGCTGTTGCATTTCGTGCGGACGGGTGAGTGTGCTGAAGAAAGATATCGGTCACGCGGTAAGGGAAATCATCTTATGTAGCACAAAAACAGCTGTCTACTGCAAAAAAAAACAACGTTTTCAGGTATATTAACTCGCACATGCGAATAAAAATTACCATTCGCTTATCCTTTGTCTCTAATTGTAAGTGATATTCGTCAATTGATGTGGGAAAATACTTAAAACGCACCGCAGTGGTCACTTGAAGTTGTCTGGACGCACTGCATGCTTCACAAAGGAACTTGCATCAAAGAATATGAGCGAAGAACTTAACAAAAGTTACGAAAGTTGAAACTATATAAAAAAAAACAGACCTTTGAAAGTTAAGTTGTTTGCAAAGCTGTGAAGATTTGGAAGCCAATTACACCTGACTGTGCTGGCTATCTCGTTCAAACGTGATTCTAAGAGTGCTTGAACTCAAAGAAGGAATTGCAATTTTTCTCCGTGAAAATCAAAATGAAGAAGCAAATTTGTTTAGTAATGATAACTTCATTGTTAAACTTGTTGTAATTTTTGCAAACTAGCTAGACCGCTAGTTCACTGATTAAAAAATACAAAGTGAAAGCATTCATAACAAAAATTAGAACCAAGGAAATCAAATTTTCAAAAAAATAAGTTCGACATGTTTCCACTTTTAAATTATTTCTATGCCATAGTTAATATTGAAGCAAACAAAAGTATATTTACAGAATACTTGGATGATTTACTAATGCACTTGATTTGATTTTACGAAGTCGACGTGGATATACCGGGTGTTTCAGACCACTCATACACCCCAAATATCTCGCGAAATACAAATCGGATTGACACACAAAAAAATACGTTTTAATTTTTTTTGAGCTCTATCATGTGGTGTGAAATTTAAACCACCACCCCTCCCCACTGAGGCGGGTTGGGGGGTAACTTTAAAATCTTAAATAGGTATCCCTATTTTTTTATAGCAGATTTGGCTTCTACTCTAAAATATATTAGGTTTTTATTCGAAACATTTTTTTCGATTAGCAAAAAATAAACTTTTCAAGGAATTATCTTCAAAATTTTTAAATAAATTCCATCAGTATAAATGTTTGACATCTTGAAAATTGACATATTTCAGTAAAAAACAAAATATCAACACTTAAAAATAAATTTAGGAAAATGAAAATTGCATTCAACTATTTGAAAAATTGTAAAAAATAAACCTCTTTAGGAATAATTCTCAAAATTTTCAAATAAATTCCATCAGTATGAATTTCTAACATCTTGAAAATTGACATATCTCAGCAAAAAACAAAATAGCAACACACAAAATAAATTTATGAAAATGAAAATTGCATCCAACTATTTGAAAGATTGTAAAAAATAAACCTCTCAAGGAATAATCCTCAAAATTTTCAAATTCCATCAGTATGAATTTTTGACATTTTGAAAATTGACATACCTCAACAAAAAGCAAAATAGCAACACTCAAAACAAATTCAGGAAAATGAAAATTGCATCCAACTATTTTAAAAATTATAAAAAATAAACCTCTTAAGGAATAATCCTCAAAATTTTCAAATAATTACCATCCGTAGGAATTTTTGACATCTTGAAAATTGACACATCTCAGCAAAAAACAAAATAGCAACACACAAAATAAATTTAGGAAAATGAAAATTGCATTCAACTATTTGAAAATTTGTAAAAAATAAACCTCTCAAGGAATAATCCTCAAAATTTTCAAATAAATTCCATCAATATGAATTGTTGACACATTGAAAATTGATATACCTCAGTAAAAAATAAAATAGCAGCACACAAAATAAATTTATGAAAATGAAAATTGCATCCTACTAATTGAGAAATTGTAAAAAATAAACCTCTCAAGGAATAATCCTGAAAATTTTCAAATAAATTCCATCAGTATGAATTTTTGACATCTTGAAAATTAACATATCTCAGCAAATAAACAAAATAGCAACACTCAAAATAAATTTAGGAAAATGAAAATTGCATCCAACTAATTGAAAAATTGGAAGAAGTAAACCTCTCAAGGAATAATCCTCAAAATTTTCAAATAAATTCCATCAGAATGAATTTTTGACATCTTGAAAATTCACATATCTAAGGAAAAATAAAATAGCAACACTCAAAATAAATTTAGTAAAATGAAAATTACATCCAACTTAATGGAAAATTGTAAAAATAAACCTCTCAAGGAATAATCCTTAAAATTTTGAAATAAATTCCATCACTATGAAATTTTGACATCTTGAAAATTGACATATCGCAGTAAAAAATAAAATAGCAACACTCAAAATAAATTTAGAAAAATGAAAATTGCATCCTACTAATTGAGAAATTGTAAAAATAAACCTCTCAAGAAGTAATCCTCAAAATTTTCAAATAATTTTCATCAGTATGAATTTATAGCATTTTGAAAATTGACATATATAAAAATAAAATAGCAACACTCAAAATAAATTTAGGAAAATGAAAATTGCATCCAACTAATTGAAAAATTGTAAAAAATAAACCTCTCAAGGAATAATCCTCAAAATTTTCATCAGTATGAATTTTTGACATCTTGAAAATTGACATATCTCAGCAAAAAACAAAATAGCAACACTCAAAATAAATTCATGAAAATGAAAATTGCACTTGACTATTTGAAAAATTGTAAAAAATCCACATCTCTATTTAAAATTATTGAATTTACAAAAACCAAATTGATTTTGAATCAGCGATACTTCGGCCATTAAGGATGATATTTTATGGAATTCTTCCTACGTTTTTTTATATTTTTTCAGCGATGTTTTTTTCAGGTGCTTAAAAAATTAAAATAACAATTTTCAAAAATCCATATCTCTGTTGAAAATTATTGAATTTACAAAAACCAAATTGATTTTTAATAAGCGATACTTCGGCCATTGAGTATGATTTTTATGGAATTTTTCCTGCGTTTTTTATATTTTTTTTTCAGGTGCTCAGAAAATTAAAACAAAAAATTTCAAAAATCCACATTTCTATTGAAAATTATTGAATTTACAAAAACCAAATTGATTTTGAATAAGCGATACTCCGGCCATTGAGGATGATTTTTTATGGAATTTTTCCTGCGTTTTTTATATTTTTTTCAGCGATGTTTTCATTCAGGTACTCAAAAAATTTAAATAACAATTTTCAAAAATCCATATCTGTGTTGAAAATTATTGAATTTACAAAAACCAAATTGATTTTGAATAAGCGATACTTCGGCCATTGAGAATGATTTTTAATGGAATTTTTCCTGCGTTTTTTATATTTTTTCAGCGATGTTTTTGTTCAGGTGCTCAAAAAATTTAAATAACAATTTTCAAAAATCCATATCTCTGTTGAAAATTATTGAATTTACAAAAACCAAATTGATTTTAAATAAGCGATACTTCGGCCATTGAGAATGATTTTTTATGGAATTTTTCCTGCGTTTTTTATATTTTTTTCAGCGATGTTTTTGTTCAGGTGCTCAAAAAATTTAAATAACAATTTTCAAAAATCCATATTTCTGTTGAAAATTATTGAATTTACAAAAACCAAATTGATTTTGAATAAGCGATACTTCGGTCATCGAGGATTATTTTTTATGGAATTTTTCCTGCGTTTTTTATATTTTTTTCAGGTGCTCAAAAAATTAAAATAACAATTTTTAAAAATCCATATCTCTGTTGAAAATTATTGAATTTACAAAAACCAAATTGATTTTGAATAAGCGATACTTCGGCCATTGAGGATGATTTTTTATGGAATTTTTCCTGCGTTTTTTATATTTTTGTATGCGATGTTTTTGTTAAAGTGCTCAGAAAATTAAAACAAAAAATTTCAAAAATCCACATTTTTATTTAAAATTATTGAATTTACAAAAACCAAATTGATTTTGAATAAGCGAAACTTCGGCCATTGAGGATGATTTTTTATGGAATTTTGCCTGCGTTTTTTATATTTTTTTCAGCGATGTTTTTGTTCAGGTGCTCAAAAAATTTAAATGACAATTTTCAAAAATCCATATCTCTGTTGAAAATTATTGAATTTACAAAAACCAAATTGGTTTTGAATAAGCGATACTTCGGCCATTGAGGATGATTTTTTATGGAATTTTTCCTGCGTTTTTTATATTTTTTTCAGCGATGTTTTTGTTCAGGTGCTCAAAAAATTTAAATAACAATTTTCAAAAATCCATATCTGTGTTGAAAATTATTGAATTTACAAAAACCAAATTGATTTTGAATAAGAGATACTTCGGCCATTGAGGATGATTTTTTATGGATTTTTTTTGCGTTTTTTTATATTTTTTTGTGATTATAGTCACAGTTTAAAATCACTGATATTAAAAAGTAGCAATCACAAGTAGCAACGCGATTCAAAAGTAGCAGTTTTGCCTATCTCTAAAAATCCACAAGTACATTAACAGCAGGTAAACTCATCGGAATTTTTAAACTTAAATTCTTTGGGGAGTTATATCTGTCAAAGATGGTTCTTTGCATATAAGTTACCTTAATATTTAGGCAAGATGGTCAGACAAATGTGTCTCGAAAACATATGCATTATAATCAATGTATATGTCTCTCAATTAAAGAAGATTTTACTCTTAGCTTTTTATTGTGATATGGGCTTTTAAATCGAATTCACTTTAAGCAATATTAGCTATCAAATACCAAAATCAATCTAATTTTTTTACCTAATTCCAAACAGGGGAAGCATCTATTGCGCCCCTATGATCATCCCCTACTTTAATCACAGCGGTATCCCCAACCCCCAGAGCTTAAACATATGAGATAATATTGGATTCTATTGTGTAGTTTTGGTGCGGGGATGACAAGGAAAGAATATTAATGACGCAATTAATATTGATTGAAGTGACAAACAAGATTGAATTATTAATGACGTACGTATACATAATAGTAATTCCGGGGCGAAACTTCAATATTTTATATTTGATAATACAACGCAAAGTCCATGAGTAATAATTTAGTGGCATAATTAGTAAATCCCATTAATAACGGAGAGAGAGAAATATGAAGTCATTAGTGAAATAGAGGGCGAATTTCATTAAAATCTAATATCTTTAGCCGAGCAGCGAACCAGTCAGTTTCCAATAATAGCGATCCTTGATGAGGAAATATATTCTACAATGTAAGAGGTTATTTGCAAATCCATATCCGGCATACAACACAACCACTCCGCCATGTTCCCAATAAACATCATATAATGTGTGTACGTATTCGGGGTACAGGAACTATTTGGAATCACCAGATTACGCCTGTTTGTGACAAGCGGTATGAACGCATTCGATGGAATAACATTTTCTTTTGGCAATTCCGTATGTAATTATCGGAAATCAATATCTATCCGTATTATCTGTACAAGCGTTCACACAATTGGTATGTGATAAGAGTCTATTAAATAAGGCAAAGTTTACCCAGGTCAAGGTTTATTTTTTAACTGAGGAAAAATTGTTCCAATTATGAACGAAAAAATTTCACACTAAAAATGTCGTGATACAAATATTTCTTCGTAGCCGTGGCTCAACCATAATGCAAAAAAAAATTCTCATTCGCAATTAAATCCTTATCGTACAGGTCTTGATTGGTGGATCATAAATACCGTTTAGTTTCAAGATTATTAAATGAGTATTAAATGAGTACGCAAATTACGACTCGAAAATAATTAAGACCATATGCCGCACACAAATTCGTCCAATTTTCCAATTTTCCCAACGTAACCGCCTTAGAAGGAAAAAAAAACTTTTACAATATATCTTCCGGAGTTTTATGCGTTTGTAGTTTAAATTTCGTTAATATAAGTGCTAAAACTTTTTATCGGCAATCAAAGTTTTCTGATAACCGTTCCGGAGGAATTTCAAAAGAATCAATTTTAATATTTACCTTGTCCTCGTCGACGATCGATGGAAACGACTGAATCTTTTATATCGCACGGGCACATAACGAGTATTTGATGTAAATATAATTAATACGGGACGCTAATCACGGCTTATAATATTAGATTATTAAGAGAGATATCGATTTTAGATAATTACATTTGCAGGAAACAGGGCTGTTTCGTAAATTTCATAGCCTCTAGGAAATGGTCTCACATAAATTCGCTAGGTGTAAGTTACATATAAAAAATTATGAATTAAATCAACAATATTGAATTTATTATGATGTTTCTGCAACGAGTGAGAGTTTAATTTCTAACTTAAAAAAATATTATTTCTATTTGATGATTCAATCAGAGTGTAAATAAATAGAAAAATAATGTATGGTCAAAAATACTGCTACATGCTAATATATTTTCCTCCTATTATTTTCCATAACACTAAACAAAAATAAACAATAATTACGATACATTCGAAATACATAGATTTTTATTGGAGGGGTGCGGTTTGGGGTGAACAAACTTCCTTATCGACCTGTCCTGGGGCTTTTAAAGAAACACGATGGGGGCGAGGGGTGCAGCGTGGGGGCGCGAGTTTAAAATTTTTGCCTCTATTCATCGCAGACTTCCATAAAATCCTGAAATAACTCTCGGTGACACAAAATAAAATGGAATAAGAAAATGAATTGTCGTTTTCACTCTTCCTCTTAATTACTTACACAACCATGGCCGACTCCTTTGCATTCCTAAAATTAGAGGACCCATTTCCACGCGTTTCAGAATTATGCTTTTATAATTCTCACTCTCTCTCACTCACTCACTCACTAACTAGCGCACATACATACATACAACTTACGATCGAATTATAAAATTATGTCAACGCAAACTAACTTAACTCCTGAAAGTCTACCGGAATTGCACTTAATGGACTCTCGGCTCTCCGTGCAGCTTGATATAAGTTATCTAACTCTAATTATTTACTTTAGAATGTAATTATTTCTTTTGATTATGTCTTAATCCATATTAATTAATGCAAATACCAAGTTTGCTATTAATAACTTTTCCCAACACAGTAGAAGCGAGAGAACTAGTTTGAGTAAATACGCTTATTGCATTCGCTCGAGTCTAAAAACTAATGATTTCATATTTATGAACTTCAAGGAATTTCTACATTATTTTTTTTAGAATAATATTAGTCAACTTTACGACTAGCATTGTTTTTTTTGTCAGAAATTTTCTATTTCGAATATTCAATCATTTTCATTCTATTGACTATAATATTTGTCTTATCATCCATAAGGTTAAGTAGTTTTCCTAATTGATTTTGTAGAAAACAAGCAATTCTACACCACAATCCAGCAACCGGCAACATGCTGTTTCGAAATTGATTGTGCAATAATAATCTGTATTTTTGGCACAAGATACCATGAATCGCTTCGATTACCCAACAAAGTTTAGTGACAAATCTCGAAAATTTTGATTCTTTAGCAGTTAGTTGATTTCTATTACCTTTAAGAACTGGCATGAGGACCATGAATCCTTTATTTTTTAAGTGATCCACAACATTTCGAAAACCTGTATCCAAGATAAAAATATCTTCAGGTTTAAGAATTTTGCTGATGCCATTTGGGTTATTTAATACGCTTTCTAAGATTTGAGCTTTTGGGAAAAAAAAACAAAAAAAGGTAAACACTCACTTCCGGTGTACGAAATTTTACCAAAAGCTTTTCAGTTCTTCGGATTATCGAATAAGACTTATGTTCAAAGTTTTATATGAATTGCTCAATTAGTTTTTGAGATACAGCGCGCACAGACACACACACATAAAGACACATTTTTTATTTCCAGAAATTGTAGAAATGGTATTTAGTTTTTCTGCTAAATATTCACATGTGCCCTTATAATTTGTAAATATCGACAAAAATTAAAAAACCAAGTAGAAAAAAAATTTAAATTGGTTATAACTTTTTAACTTTCTCCGTTACGAAGTATCGTATCGTGATTTTTTTTTTTAATTTTTTTACAGAAATATCCGTTTTGGGGTCCCTAAATACCATTTCAACAATTTCTGGCAAAAAAAAAATTGTGTCTGTGTGTGTGTATGTGTCTGTATGTGTGTGTGTGTGTGTGTCTGTCTGTCTGTGCGCGCTGTATCTCAAAAACTGATAGAGCAATTGAAATGAAACTTTGAACATCCGTCTTATTTGATAATCTGAAGAACCGAAAAGCTTTTGGTAAAATTTTATACACCGGAAGTGGGCGTTTACCTCAACTGTTTTTGGTTTTTTGCCAATATTTTCCTAAATATGAAAAATATCACAAAAATATTTAAACAAACTTTGAAGACAACAAAGAAATAACCATCTTTCGCTTGAAAACATTTTTCATAAAATCATTTTTATTCCAGAAAAAAAAAAAATTATTATTTTTTAATTTTTGGTTTATAATTGTAACACGATAAAAGTTACAGCAAATATATGTGAATAATAATTGTAGATAATGCTAAAATGAACAACTTACAAAGATTAAGTTTTTTTCGAAATCCCTTTAGTTTTTGAGTAAATTGAGTTTTTATATTTGAAGTATAATTTTTCATCTTTCATAATTTTGACGTTTTAAACGTCAGTTTCCTCCGAGTACATTTAAAATATGATTCAAATTGAAAATAAACCATGAAAGCGTAAAAATAAATTATACCATCAAGTCGGAGAAAGTAACATGATGGCCACATCACAATTTTTTTAGAGTAAAATTTAGTTGTTTTTCACATTTTGAAAGTTTTTCATGTAATATTTAATTTTCTAAATTTAAAAGAGTAATAACACATATAAGCTCTTTAAATTCTAAATATTTGTGGAGTATACTAATTTTATTGATTTTTTTTTAGAGAGTAATTTAATATTTTCTACACATTTTTAAATTTTACTTTTCCAAATTTAAAAAGCCATTAATCGTTTAGACTAAAATTTCTTAAATGCCTTTAAATTCTCAACATTTGTGGAGTATATACTTATTTGATTGAATTTTTTGGAGTAAAATTAAATATATTTTTTTAAGTGATATTTCACGTTTCCAAATTTAAAAAAATAATAAATCGTGTCGATAATAAATCAGAGTAAAATTTCTTGAATATCCTTCAATTCTAAACATTTGTGGAGTATACTGATTTAATTAAATTTTTAAAGAGTGAAATTTAATTTTTTTTTCAAATTTTGAAAGTTTTTCATGTAATATTTTCATTTTCTAAATTTAAAAGAGTAATAACACTTATAAGCTCTTTAAATTCTAAATATTTGTGGAGTATACTAGTTGTATTGATTTTTTTAGAGAGAAATTTAATATTTTCTTCACATTTTTAAATTTTACTTTTCCAAATTTAAAAAGCCATTAATCGTTTAGACTAAAATTTCTTAAATGCTGTTAAATTCTCAACATTTGTGGAGTATATACTTATTTCATTGAATTTTTTGGAGTAAAATTAAATACTTTTTTCAATTTTTTTAAGTTTAGCAAGTGATATTTTACGTTTCTAAATTTAAAAAATCATAAATCGTGTCGATAATAAATCAGAGTAAAATTTCTTGAATATCCTTCAATTCTAAACATTTGTGGAGTATACTGATTTATTTAAATTTTTAGAGTAAAATTTAATTTTTTTTTCAAATTTTGAAAGTTTGTCATGTAATATTTTCATTTTCTAAATTTAAAAGAGTAATAACACTTATAAGCTCTTTAAATTCTCAAAATTTGTGGAGTATATACTTATTTGATTGAATTTTTTGGAGTAAAATTAAATACTTTTTTCAATTTTTTTGAGTTTAGCAAGTGACATTTTACGTTTCTAAATTTAAAAAATCATAAATCGTGTCGATAATAAATCAGAGTAAAATTTCTCGAATATCCTTAAATTCGAAACATTTGTGGAGTAATACTCACTTAATTGAATTTGTTTAGAGTAAAATTTAATTTCTTTTTTAAATTTAGAAAGTTTTTCATGTAATATTTTCATTTTCTAAATTTAAAAGAGTAATAACACGTATACGCTCTTTAAAATCTAAATATTTATGGAGTATACTAATTGTATTGATTTTTTTTATAGAGAAATATAATATTTTCTTCACATTTTTAAGTTTTATCATGTTAAATTTTACTTTTCCAAATTTAAAAAGCCATTAATCGTTTAGACTAAAATTTCTTAAATGCCCTTAAATTCTCAATATTTGTAGAGTATATACTTATTTGATTGAATTTTTTGGAGTAAAATTAAATATTTTTTTCAATTTTTTTAAGTTTAGCAAGTGACATTTTACGTTTCCAAATTTAAAAAATCATAAATTGTGTCGATAATAAATCAGAATGAAATTTTTAGAATATCCTTAAATTCTAAACATTTGTGGAGTATACTGACTTAAATGAATTTTTTTAGAGTAAATTTAATTTTTCTTCAAATTTTGAAAGTTTTTAATGTAATATTTTAATTTTCAAATTTAAAAGAGTCATAACACGTATAAGCTTTTTAAATTCTAAATATTTGTGGAGTATACTGGTTTAATTGATTTTTTACTTTCTCCGTTACGAAGTACGAGAAAGTATTGTGATCGTGATTTTTTCTTCAAAATTTTTTTTTACGGAAATATCCATTTTGGGGTCCCTAGATGCTATTTCAAAAATTTCTAAAAACAAAAAAATTGTGTCTGTGTGCGGCTGTGTGTGTGTCTGACTGTGCGCGCTGTATCTCAAAAACTAATAGAGCAATTGATATGAAACTTTGGACATACGTCTTATTTGATAATCTGAAGAACTGTAAAGCTTTTGGTAAAATTTCGTACACCGGAAGTGGGCGTTTACCTTAGCTGTTTTTTGTTTTTTGCCAATATTTTCTTAAATATGAAAAATGTCACAAAAACATTTAAACAAACTTTGAAGACAGTAAAGAAATGAACATCTTTTGCTTGAAAACATTTTTCATAAAATCATTTTTATTCAAGAAAATTATTATTATTTTTTTAATTTTTGGTTTATAATTATAAAACGATAATAGTTACAGTAAATTTATGTGAATAATAATTGTAGATTGCTAAAATAAACAACTTATAAGGAATAAACCTATTTGAAAATCCCTTTAGTTATTGAGTACACTGAGTTTTTGAATTTGAAGTATAATTTTACCATCTTTCATAATTTTGACGTCAGTTTCATCTGAGTTTACACAATGCTCGATGTACATTTAAAATATGACTTCAATTGAAAATAAACCATAAAAACGTAAATATAAATGTCGGAGAAAGTAACATGATGGCCACATCACCATTTTTACTATTAGAGATAGAAAAAAAATTAAAAAACCAAAATTTTTGTCTTTCCAAATGCTACAAAAAAGTTTTAATTTTTTTTTTGTCTAAACCTCAACCCTCACCTGTAAAATTAAAAAAAATCGAAAAAATTGCGGAAAATTGGATTTTTAGGGATGACGCACCACTCGAAATGAGTTAAAAGCTACTGTCAGAGGTAAAATTAATCGCCTCTTATAAAATAGTGAAAAAAAAACGGCGCGCACCTCAATGCTTTCTACCTCAAAAAATGAAAAATTTGTTTTTTGATTTTTTCGAAACACCAAATGACCTTGGATGACCTTGAAACAAATTCGATTGATAGAACTCTTGATAAACTACCTTGATGATTTTTTTTCAGAATTTTGCATCAAACAAATCGTCTGATAAAAATTAAAACAAAAAATAACCCTTCTTGACCACAAGTGGGGGAGGGGAGGGGTGGGGACCTTATAAACCATGTCCGCGGATAATTCTTACTTCAAGATACAACTTTATTTGGTTAATCAGGAATTCCGAATCTGGGGGCATTTCGCTTATCTTAACCGGGGGAACCCTTTAGTTCACTAAGTGACGCAATGAAATTAACGCTTCTAAATCCAAGCTTTTTATTCCTTTTCACAAAATTGCCCAATTGTCACCGAAAAATCGAAGTTTAAAAGTCGATTTGCTGGTCCCTGTTAGGCGAAGGCTCAACCCTGTTCACCGAATGCAGCCCGTCTACCCTTCATCATTTGCAAGTACAGGACGGCAAAAGTAAGTTGGCCAAACGCGCAGTGAGCAAGCGAAAGTTCTCTCTCTCTCTCTCTCTCTCTCTCTACAGCCGGCCGAGTACAGTCTCTTTAACAAGCAAGCACACATTCTTCGCGTGCGCTATTAATTTACAACTCTATCGGGCACTCTCCTCGCACTCCGAACCTTAACCAAAATGAGACACAGATAATCTTCTCTAGATCCTTCCAACGAAATGTTGTACGAATTCATTCAAATTACTGCCATCTTCAACGCACATTGGTCGTTTCTGCAAAATTCGCAACTAATACCTGCAACTTAAGCCTCATAATTGATTGTAGTCCTTGCAATCCCAACATTATATCTAAATACAAACAGTCCATAAACACACTTCACCGGATATAAAGAGTATTTCAAAAAGAAATTAATCACATATCTCCTATGTATTGAAATTTGCATATCGCTGAGTGACTTTTTTTGCACAATGATCAACATTTTTGAGCGAATGACAACTACTGAATGTTTGAATCAGAACATGCACATTTCAATTCATACGCGACTGCGATTAACTTCAATTTGAAACACACCGTTTATAGATAGATCCTAATAAATAAAATATTGATCTAGAAATTCTGCAAATTTTTCAAGAATGGCACAGATAGCAGTTTATATAAATAGTTAAATAATTTATAAAACTAACCTACAATTGTATAATTGTTATTTTGTAACTTCCATTAACACAGAAAAGTGTATTTAATATTTTTTTCTAATTTCTACAATCCAAACATTTCAATTGCTTGATTTAATTAAAGCTGTACAATTAATATAAACAATGGGCGATGTTGGGAGAAGATTTAATAACGCATTATTTGGAGTGAATTGAATGTTATTCTTATTTATTTCGCAGCGAGCTCCTCGAGGACTATCGCTAATGAAAGCGACTTGAGAGAGGAAGAATGATTAAATTTGGTTTGCTGTCCAAATTAGTTCGGTAACTGGATCGTCTAGCCGCTCTTGTTTTGCACCAATCCAATGGGCTCGGCTCCTCTTATTTGTATTTCTGCCAGACAAAGATAACTGTTTCGTTTAGGCATTTACATTAGAATGAGAGATAAAAGGTAGATGGAATAGAGAGCGAATAAAATAAACCAGGGGAGTGGATTACACTTGACACTGGATCACTGATCATTGGAAATGGGGGATGAATCGATTCTAGAAAAATAAAGACTCAAACTCAAATATTCGTCCGTTTCATCTTACACTCTCCCCGCCCCCTTCCCCCCTACACTACCCACTCCATCGTTCCACCCAAGAACGAACGATTGTTATTTGCATTTCGTAAATATAGCTGCTTTAAAGGGAAATGCGAAATAAATTTCAAACGGATTTGAATAATCGAATTTGCGTATATAATTTGTTTTATGGAAGCATTCCTTTTTAGAAAGGTTCATTTCAGTCCAATTCACTCTCCACTTCAAATTTCTTTCTACTCGCTGCGAAAATGTAATCCTTTTGTACCATCATCATGTTTCCTTTTTTTCAATATAAATATATGTATTTCATTACATCCAATTTCATTAAGTTTTCACATATCTTAGCAAATACAGCCATTTATCGCAAATTGAACGGCACGAGCGTAATTGCTTTTCGATCGATACACTAATTGTAAGTTATCTCTCTATATATGTATGATCATAATCGCATGATATATTTGTTGGGGTTTTAACTATAATTGACTGTCTGCTTAATCTATAAGTGCGTATAGTTCAAATGATAATGCAGGTCAGCTAATTATACTAAAACCGTTGTTTTAGTTATGGCTCTATTATTATTAATGAAGAGGATGGTTGGCTACTACTTGGCAATCCAGGATTAAGCTGAATTGAAAAAAATCACTATGTTTTAAAAATAAATTATTGTAGAAATATTATAAGGTGTGAGCCACAGAATTTTATTTCTCAGTTGGCCATGCCTGAGAGAGAGAAGCATAGCAGTCATGTCTGAGATTAATTCATTTTTTAAATCTAATTCAATTGAACTAATCTAGTCTCATGATGTAATAATATGCGACATACCTCATTTATCTCAAAGCCAACTGTGAAACAAAATTTTGTGGCTCACATGATATAACGCTTCGCTAGTTTACCAGCCGCTAGCTCTAGCGATCGTTTAAGCAGCACCGTGTGAATCCTAGTCATGCCTAATGCCAGCAGTAGCCGAAAAATGTGTGAAGTTGAGACCCAGTTACGAAATCTGTCAGCTGTCGCCAGCCCTGTGTGAACTAATTCTAAGAGCTCTTCAATAGTTTTTTTGCACGGATATTCTTAATATGTTCAGGAAAGATGAAGTATCCTCAGCACCTAATTATTTTATTAGACTCGATGAACAGAAGCTCTCTAACTACAGCCACTTGCGTTGGTAATAATTTCCTTGACACGTTTCTCCTTTGTGAAGACATTTTATGAAAAGTGATCAAACTCGGCCAAATTCAAAAGTGCGAACAGTGCGAACCCTCCCAGTACACTGTCGTCACTAACCAGCAGCAGCCAGCGGTTTTTAAAACAGCGTCATGTGACCGCCGCTTCGCGTTCATCAAGTGAGTTAGAAATTGATGAATTATTGAAATCTTACTAAATATTTCAGGGTGAGCGGAGCTACCTGTCGCTAGTTGTTTGTGAATTTCAACTGGACGGTTGAGCCAGATTGAAGAGTGGCGAAAAACTTAAGTCGCTTTGATCATCAAGCAGATTTAGTAAAGGTATTGCACTGTTTGATGCGGTTTTCAATTATTTTGGTTACGTTCTACCACTCGAAAAATTCTGAAAAAAAATCACATATATTAAGAAACAGTAGACACCCATTATATATTTTTTCTATAGGTGCACCCTTTAACGTTTCTGAAATAATCGCTATTTAGTGATATTTTATATTGTCAAAATTCGAATTTCCCACCAAAAATTCCCGTTTTATAAAAATACTTTAGATAATATTGTTATCTTAAGGTACTGATATCTACCGAAAGTCAAAAGTTAGTTGGATGCACAGGAAAATTAAAAACCAAAAAAAAAACACGTTTTTGACTATAGCAAGGGATGGGAAGGGGGTGAGGGGTTACCTTTTTGTCGAATACGACTTTTCTATAATCCTAAACATTATTTTTAAACTCCCAGCTCATTTCATTTGGGGGCACTATACCATCCTATTCCGCTATACCCGTTGTATATTTACGAAATTACTCAATCAAGATTTGTTCATAAGTTATAGCCAAAAAATAAAAATTAGGCTGATTTTCGAGGGGAGAGTTATAATTTTTTGCTCACTTGACTGAAAACATCGCAGAAAAAATATAAAACGGGTAGCAAAAAATCCGTAAGACAATATCCTCAATGGTCGAAGAACCACTTATTCAAAATTAATTTGGTTTTTATAAATTCAACAGTTTTTAATGCAGATGTGGATTTTAGAAAATTTTAATTTTATTTTTTTGAGCACTTAATAAAAACATCGCAGAAAAAATATAAAACGCGCAGACAAAATTCCATAAAAAATCATCCTCAATGGCCGAAGTATAGATAATTTAAAATCAATTTGGTTTTTGAAAATTTTAATTTTATTTTTTTGAGCACTTAATGAAAACATCGCAGAAAAAAAAATTAAACGCGCAGACAAAATTCTATAAAAAATCATCCTCAATGGCCGAAGTATAGCTAATTCAAAATCAATTTGGTTTTTGTAAATTCAACAATTTTCAATAGAGATATGGATTTTTCAAGATTTTTGTTTTAATTTCTTGAGCACTTGAATGAAAATGTCGCAGAAAAAATATAAAACGCGTAGAAAAAATTCCGTAAGACAATATCCTCAATGGTCGAAGAATCGCTTATTCAAAATTAATTCTGTTTTTGTAAATTCAACAGTTTTTAATGGAGATATGGATTTTTGAAAATTTTAATTTTATTTTTTTGAGAACTTAATGAAAACATCGCAGAAAAAATATAAAACGCGCAGACAAAATTCCATAAAAAATCATCCTCAATAGCCGAAGTATAGCTAATTCAAAATCAATTTGGTTTTTGTAAATTCAACAATTTTCAATAGGGATATGAATGTTTGAAGATTTTAGTTTTAATTTTTTGAGCACTTGAATGAAAACGTCGCAGAAAAAAATATAAAAAGCGTAGAAAAATTCCGCAAGACAATACCCTAAATGGTCGAAGAATAGCTCATTCAAAATGAATTTGATTTTTGTAAATTTAACAATTTTTAATGGAGATAGGGATTTTTGAAAATTTTAATTTTATTTTTCTGAGCATTTGGATAAAAACATTGCAGAAAAAATATAAAACGCGCAGACAAAATTACATGAAATATCATCTCCAATGGCCGAAGTATAGCTAATTCAAAATCAATTTTGTTTTTGTAAATTCAACAATTTTCAATAGAGATATGGATTTTTGAAAATGTTCGTTTTATTTTTTTGAGTATTTGAATGAAAACGTCGCAGAAAAAATATAAAACGCGCAGAAAGATTCCTTAAGACAATACCCTCAATGGTCGAAGAATCGCTTATTCAAAATTAATTTTGTTTTTGTAAATTCAACAGTTTTTAATGGAGATAGGGATTTTTGAAAATTTTAATTTTATTTTTTTGAGCACTTGAATAAAAACATCGCAGAAAAAATATAAAACGCGCAGATAAAATTACATAAAAAATCATTCTCAATTGCCGAAGTATAGCTAATTCAGAATAAATTTGGTTTTTGTAAATTCAACAATTTTCAATAGAGATATCGATTTTTCAAGATTTTCGTTTTAATTTTTTGAGCACTTGAATGAAAACATCGCAGAAAAAATATAAAACGCGCAGACAAAATTACATAAAAAATCATCCTCGATGGTCGAAGTATAGCTAATTCAAAATCAATTTGGTTTTTGTAAATTCAACAATTTTTAATAGAGGTATGAATTTTTGAAGATTTTCGTTTTAATTTTTTGAGCACTTCAATGAAAACGTCGCAGAAAAAATATAAAACGCGCAGAAAAATTCCTTAAGACAATACCGTCAATGGTCGAAGAATCGCTTATTCAAAATTAATTTGGTTTTTGTAAATTCAACAATTTTTAATGAAGATATGGATTTTTGAAAATTTTAATTTTATTTTTTTGAGCACTTAATGAAAACATCGCAGAAAAAATATAAAACGCGTAGAAAAAATTCCGTAAGACAATACCCTCAATGGTCGAAGAATCGCTTATATAAAATTAATTTGGTTTTTGTAAATTCAACAGTTTTTAATAGAGATATTAATTTTTGAAAATTTTAATTTTATTTTTTTGAGCATTTGAATAAAAACGTCGCAGAAAAAATATAAAACGCGCAGACAAAATTCCATAAAAAATCATTCTCAATGGCCGAAGTATAGCTAAATCAATTTGGTTTTTGTAAACTCAACAATTTTCAATAGAGATGTGGATTTTTAAAGATTTTCGTTTTAATTTTTTGAGCACTTGAATGAAAACGTCGCAGAAAAAATATAAAAAGCGTAGAAAAAATTCCGCAAGACAATATCCTTAATGGTTGAAGAATCGCTTATTCAAAATTAATTTGGTTTTTGTAAATTCAACATTTTTTAATAGAGATAGGGATTTTTGAAAATTTTAATTTTATTTTTTTTTGAGCAGTTGATTGAAAACATCGCAGAACAAATATAAAACGCGCAGACAAAATTCCATAAAAAATCATCCTCAATGGCCGAAGTATAGCTAAATCAAAATCAATTTAGTTTTTTGTAAACTCAACAATCTTCAATAGACATGTGGATTTTTGAAGATTTTCGATTTAATTTTTTGAGCACTTGAATGAAAACGTCGTAGAAAAAATATAAAACGCGTAGAAAAAATTCCGCAAGACAATACCCTCAATGGTCGAAGAATCGCTTATTCAAAATTAATTTGGTTTTTCTAAATTCCACAGTTTTTAATGAAGATATGGATTTTTGAAATTGATTAGCAGTGGTTTTAAGTAACAGTGATATTAAGTTGCAGTGATTTTAAGTAGCAGTTATTTTAAGTAGCAGTGATTTTAAGTAACAATGATTTTAAGTAACAGTGATTTTACGTAGCAGTGATTTTAAGTAGCAGTGAAATTTGCCTATTCGTAACAGTAACGACCTGTGATTTTTCAATATAAGTGAAAAATCACAGATACGTGAAATATCGCCCATCCCTAATTCTTACATTTAATTACCGCTAAATTTTGTGTGCTTATAACTTAATTTTTGGCCAACTTTGATGTAGTATACCTCTGGAATCAGTTGAGTCTCAGTCACCAAATTTATATCATATGTTTATGTCATAAAACTTTATGAATTTCATCATTTTTCACTCAATCCCTGAGATATTCTACTTTAAATATAGTTAAAATACGATTTTGGGTATTTTTGAAAAAATACATAAAAAAATGACACAAAGTTCTGAAGTTTGGAACTTCTACAGCAAGAAGTCCTATAATAAATCTATGCAATAAAAACAAATTAAAGGTGAGACTTTCTTTCTTTTAATAATTTTGCAGCAGTAAAAATCCTTTTTTAAGTTCATTTTCACTTTCCTCACTACTTAGGTAATAATACGCAAGGACAAAATATCTAGAGCATCATGCTAATAAATGTTTGTTTTTTATTTTGTTGTGATATCTATAAAATTAACCGAGTTACATATATTTACGCAAAACTTGTTTTCGGCCGAAAAACGTTTACGAAGCAAACTTAAAATGTCCGCCAAAGAAAAGAATGAGCCTATTTTTTTTTAAATTTACCTCGTAAGGAGTAACTGGTAAAAAAATCGGAAAATCCAAAATGTTGAGCAACAAATTTTATTCTATTTCTCTGATTTCAAATGGGTTGACCCATATTAGTTTTTTGAGATAAAACGCACACATACACAGACACACAGACACACAGACTCACAGACAGACAGACAGACAGACACACAGCACACAGACACACAGATACACAGACACACAGATACACAGACACTCAGTACACAAACACACAGACACACAGACTCACAGCCACATAGACACACAGACACACAGACACACAGACTCACAGACACACAGACACACAGACACACAGATACACAGACACACAGATACACAGACACTCAGTACACAAACACACAGACACACAGACACACAGCCACATAGACACACAGACACACAGACACACAGACTCACAGACACACAGACACACAGACACACAGACACACAGACTCACAGACACACAGACACACAGATGCACAGACTCACAGACACAAAAATGTTATTCCAAAAATTGTCAGAATCGTCTCGAGGGACCTCAAAATGGATATTTCCGTTAAAGAAATTTTTTGAAAAATTTTCACAGACACAATAGTTTTCCGTACTTTGTACGGAGAAAGCAGAAAGCGTACCGACCATTCAGGTAGTTTAGAAACTACAATCAGTTTCTCTTCTGTTAGTCTGTCTTACTTCCAAGGCTTGCTTATGTCAGTTTGCTGTTTAAATAGGACCATTCAAAATTACTAAGATCAGGGCGGCTGGTGATATGATTCATGGTGGTGCCAACGGAAGGAAATATTGGTCAGGATAAAGCATCTCTACGACACAAACATAATAATAATAATAATAATAATAATAATATTTATTAAGTGCCATCAGAATTACATCTTTACACGAGTCAAATAGTACATTCCATCTATTGAATAGAAAACATGATTCTACATACGAAGTGAATGAGTTCACTGATTTGTAACTGTTTTTAATGTCACCTCGAATACCCTGGCCGCACCATGAATCACGTCACCAGGCGCCACCGACAAAGAGTCTTCTGTTAATTCATAGCTGCAAATATAATTCTTTGGGAAAAATTGCAAATATCTGTTTAAGGCAAAACAATATTCATTAAGTTATCGATTACGTAAATTTTACTTAATTCAATAGGTTGACTATACAGATTTATAATAATTTCCACGAACCCGGTAATAAAACGTTATTGATGATGTTAGAGCGTACATAAATATCCGTGAGATAAATTTGTAGCATGTAATTAATTAAAAATGCTGCCTTAATGAATGTTAACAAGGACAATAAAATGAATAATTCCGTTTAATTAAAGCGAAAATAAAGATCAATTAAGTGCGGACCAATAGGACAATACTCCATTAGTGAAATATAAAATGCGACGTCACAACTCGGCTCCTCATCTTTAATTAATTTGATAATATTCCTTGTTTGCCTACGATTATTGCATATTATACAAAGAAAGTTTGCGAATATGCAAAGTAAATTATTAACATTCATAAACGAAAGCCTCCCAAGTTTTAATACCCAACTTTATTTCGAATAAAATTTCCATTCGTTTCCTCTTCTTTTTACATAAAATTGCTTCATTTTCAACCCCCTGGCGCATGTACAGTTTGATATTGACTGGTCTCCCGACTTTTTCAATGTGTGTGTGTGTGTGTATAGTCTAGAGAGAGATGCACTATAAGAATCAAGTTTTATATAATGCGTATTATAAATTACTTTATTACATTATCTGCCATCTTTTATAAATTAACCCTCTTATCTTGTATCTTTTTGAAATTACATAGATGTGTATTAATGTTGTTTTGAAATATATTCATTACTTCTTGTCACATTAATTATGAGTAAATCTCGCGCCGTCAAACTTCATAGTTTCAGACGTAACATACTTTGTGAGGATATAACGGCATTATCTGTTGTATCATCCTGAATTGGGATAATTTAATTCGATGAAACGCCAGTGTCGGTGTGACGAGGGTGCAGTTCGTACGACTGAAACTCCGAATCCGCCTCCCGCTGGCGTTACGGAGTATTTTACGAAGTACCCGGCTTCAGGCGCATTCAACACGTGCACTCATTTCAATCCACTGCGAATTTTTTTCAGAACTGAGGTGTTTTTCGGAATCACGATTAAAATTAAATTTTTATTTACAGGTAATTACATTTTTTGATCAATAATATAATATATAAATAATTTTACTATTTTTACTTTCTCCGTACAAAGTACGATTTTGGGGTACTTGGAGAGGTATTCGTCAAGTTTTATATTTTTTTGTGTCGGTGTGTGCAACTGCTTGTGTGTCTATATGTCTGTGCGTGTGTTGTGTGTATAGCCCGTTCTCTTGAATCTGACGGCTGTGTTCGTAAAAAAGGGTCGGAGCTCGTTAAGTAGGGGACGTAATATTGTTTTATCACAAACCGACATAGTAGATGATTCCCTGCCAATCACACGAAACACACAGCAAAACCTTCCTGGCCGTCAGTCCTGCCTTGGCCACAGTTTGAGTCGGCTCACCGTGATTTGACCACGACCGTTTTCGCTTGATGTTGTTGACTTTTCATTACCAGTCACCATCCGCTTCAGAAATGGGTCGATTTTGTTGCGATTCAGCTGCGATTCGTAGATGGAAAGGTTTTTTGCGTGTGGCACCCATTCTTTTTGTATCCACACTTATGCAAATGGTTCCAAACTGTTTTTTGTGCAATGTTTAGCTCCTGAGCAACCGAAACAGTGCTTACATGACGGTCAGACATGACGATTTAGCGACATTTCCGACAATAGGCTTTCCAGAATTTTTTTGACATGGAAATTCGCGGAATCGACGAAACCAAAATTGCGCGTGATTGGCTGTTACGCTATCAGGACCATAAACACTACTCACATTTTCAGTCGCCTGGCCTGTATTTTCACTGTAAAATATGGCGTTTTTTTTTGTTATCTATTTTTGACGCGCGCTTAAACAAAACTAAAAAAACTAATTTAACCAATTACAAAATTTATTTGTACGAAATCTCGACTTTATAACGCCTTAAATTGTAACCCGATTGGACTTTTATAACGTCAAACAAAACTAATTTATTCTTGAATCTTGGAGGTTTCTTTATATCGAAAACTTATTTAACCAATTACAAAACTGTCAGAGAAGTTTATTTGTACGATATCTCGTCTTTCTAACGCCATATATTGCAACCCGATTGGACTTGTACAACGCCAAATACAGATTACTAAATCCATCTATTGAAAAAATAACGGATTTCTTTTTACTACACCAATATTTTAATGAAATAAATTAAACAGGCCACGCCGCCAGAAGGAATGCTTTGTTGGAAGTGATGGAAGTGGGACATCAAATCATGGAAATACTGCTAGAGAATATTTTGCCAATTCTACCATTTCTTCAAAAATTACGGGAATCGATTAAAATATCATTTATTTATGTAGTACTTTGCTCAATTGCTTTCCATCATGCTATAGCACAAATAAGGATACATTTGGGGCTTTGGCGTTAAATATAGCCAGGCAACTCGTCTAGAAACATTCTTGGTACAATCTTCCTGCTCCAGTACATAAAGTACTGATTCATGGGCGAGTTATCTGAGGAGGCTGTTGATTCGAAAAATGTTACGTGTCGTAACTAGCATCGACCTTCTGCACAAATTTCTTCTTAACTCAGGCTCATGTATTACTGGTTCAAGAACCCTGCCTTGTAAGAAGAAATCTGTGTTATCTAGTGATGTGATAAATCTATTAAATGTTTTATTTTATTAAGTAGTGCATTATATGAACACTAAATTTTTGATTTTATCTTTTTACCATTTATTTAATTCTAATAAATTATGAATTATTTTTTGCAATTGATTCTTTTGTTTTCAAAATGTACGGTACATCTTCTATACATATATATTTAACTCAAAAATAACGGGTTTTAAGTGATATCATAATATTTGTCAACTAAGGCCGCCTCTTATTTATTTATTTTATATTGAGAATAACGTTGGACGGGCTGGGATTAAAGGATGGCCAATCGCAGACGGAGAAGACAACCAAGCATATGAACGCTGAGGAGGAGGGCCTTAGGGAAGGAGGTGGCAGAACTCAGGGGAGTGATCGGCGAGCTCGCGACGAAGGTGTACAACCTAGCAAGGGGGATCACCGGAGGAGCAACGGGCGGGATGGGAGGCATTGCGCACCTAGTAAGAGTGGTGAGGGGCTCAAGCAATCGTGGAACATGGCAGTGGCCAGACCAAGGCTGGAGCGGACTGAGCAAGGAAGTGGCACTAAGATGCCTGGGCCAGAGGCAAAGGAGGGGGATAAGGGGGCGGTGGCAAGAAGCCAGAAGACAAGGCCTAGACCGACCAAGATCATAGTCGAGGCAGCTGGGGGCACGTAAAGAGAGGTCCTTGGGAAGATCAAGAGGGGCATTGGGGCAGGGGTGAATGCCGAAACAGTGTCCTCGGCAAGGAGGAGCTTGGCTGGCAACGTGGTGCTAGAAGTAGCGAGGGGGAGCAGGTATTGCGGGAGATTACCTCCATAGTGGGAGAAGGTAAGGCCAAACTGACCAGGGCTAGCAAACAAGTGGAAATAATCGAGGCCATAGAGAAGGCCACGGAGAAGAAGAGCGAGGCCGAGATTAAATGGATCAAGAACTACGGGGAAGATTTGAGGATCGCGCTTGTCGTGGGGACCGTATGGCCTTGTTGGCTAAAAAAAACCTAAGGATCGGGTGGTCGGTCTGTAAGGTACAGGCCAGGATGGAGAGGCCAGAGCAATGTTGGAGATGTAGGGCGTACGGGCACCTGGCCGCGAAGTGTACAGGTACCGACAGGAGCAATGCCTGTAGGAAATGCGGGGAGAACGACCACCTGGAAACGAAATTCAAAGAGGAGAAGGCGATGTAGAGACGCAGGCGAAGGGAAGGATTACTTCACCGGCAGTGCCAGCTGCACACTTACAAAAAGGCGGTGGAATAGACGGGAGTAACCGCGGCAACACAGCAGATCGAGGGGTCAAGGCATGAGCAGAGGGAATAGTAGTGGGGGGGAGGGGGGCAAAACAGCAAACAAAAGGAGGGGGGACGAAGGAGTCATAACGATAGGGTTTTGGAATGTAGCAGGGTTGAAGTCGAAATATAAGCAGGGTTTGGTGGAAACGTGGATGGTAAGGGTGGATATACACTAGAGTATTTTCTCGAGCATTTCAATGTAATGTAACGTTCTAACGAATGGTACAATACTGGAAAATCCTCAGTTTCAAAAGCTGTCGTCAGAAGACGTCTGGTTCGTGAGGGTGATTCACTAGAACATATCATAGAGCTGCACGTTGTTCTGTTACTACTAAATGCTCTAGTCTCTACTCACCTTATGGGAACGGTTGCAGCAAGTAAAAGGATGGCTACCAAGGGGGTTTAAGTGGTCAATTATAGAGGCAACAAAGAATGCGGTGAAGGGGAAGGCGAAGGGGGATAATAGTGGGGATGAGAGAGACAAGGAAGGAGCGCAAAATTGAGTTTAGGGGGGAGGGGGGCGAAGGACTGGTAAGGGTGAAATATCAACAAGGGGGGTATCAGCTAAATGTGGGAGTGGTGTACGTTAACAAAAACTGGAGTGAAATAAGAAAAGAAATAGATGAGAGAGCTGGTGAAGGAGGAAGGTGGGTGGTCGGGGGTGACTTTAACGCAAGAGTGGAGATGTTGGAGGTAGGGATTAGTGATGATGGCTCGGTGCTAGAAAGAAGATCTCAGGATAAGTGGGTAAATGGATGCACGGAAGGTAATTGGGGAGGGAAGAGAACATACCTTGGGCCTCAGGGGTATTCTGTGATTGACTATGTGACAACCGAGGGGGTCCCAAGGAAAGAAGTGAGAAGAATGGAAGTGGAAGAAGTCGTGGGATCAGATTATCTACCATTAAAAGTAGTGATTCAGACAGGCAAGGACGAAGAAGGGGAGCAAGAACAAGAAGGTGGGGGAATAGAGAGTGGGGTAGATGCAATCAGATATATTTATTTATTTATTTCCCAACAGGACAATCCCAATATAAGGGGAAATATCACACATAAAACATAATACAGAGTATAACTAAAATACAAAATAAAATAATCTAGATTCCGTCTATACAACATATACAAATATACAAATGTGCACACATACACACACTTATACATAATTTTATACCTAATTTATACTATATATATATATACATGATTTTAAAGATTTTATAAATTTACTATAGTTAGACATAAATATGTCAATATCATATTGCACATGATGATAGGCTGATAGCATATTTAGAAGTGGCGAAAGGGCAAAATGAGAGGTGCGTGAAAATCTACGAGAATGGCGGGTATTATACGATGGAACATGAAATTCGAGGAGATCTAGAATAAATTTGTTATCTAAGTAATGGTGAACATGTTTATATAAAGTACTTACTAGTATGTACTTATGCCTTTGAAGCATAGATGGCATGTTAAATTCTGATAATATCTGTACATATGAAATGGTAAGTGAGGGATATACACCATGTTTAAAGAAATATAGATATCTAACAAATTTTTTCTGTACCTTTTCCAACAGATTAACATATTTTAAATAATTAGGACTCCACACAAATGCGCAATAGTTCATTTTACTCAAAATAAAGGATTTGTATAATTTCATGATACTGCTAATTGATGAGAATTTCTTCAATTTCTAATTATAAACCCAAGCAAGATGGGTTTATAATAACAAGATGTGGATGCTGGCATATCCGGATGACATGATGTTGATGGCGAGAGACTGGGAAGGGATGAAAGCTATGTTGAGGAGAGCAGAGAGGTATATGGATAAAAGGGGACTGCAGGTAAACGTGAAGAAAACGAAGTGGATGAGATTTAGAAATAAAGGTAGAGAGGGAAGAGTGAAAGAACTAGAGTAGAAGGGGGAGGTAATTGAGAGGGTCAAAGTGTTCAGATACTTGGAATTTATTTTTAAAAGTACGGGAGGGTGCGTGGAACACGTTATATGGACCCAAGGGAAGGCAAGAAAAGCGCGGGGTATTGTGTGGGAGAAGTGGGGAAAATGGATGGTGAACAATTTTAGTGTAGCGTGTAAAGTATGGGATGCATGTGTTAATGTATGGGGTACAAGGGGGTATAATTGTGTGGAGAAAGAACAGCGGTAGTTCCTGAAGCATATGTTGGGGGTGGAAAAATCGCCACCCGGGTACATATTGCTTCAGGAGACAAACAGAGTGAATCTACAGAGTGAGGCAATGGCGAGAGTGGTCAGGTTTGAGATGAAGTTGTGTGAGTTAGAGGAGGAGAGATTGGTCAATACGGTATGGAAGACGTGTGTGGGGGTAGGAGAGTAACGCCCGGTTTCTCCAACGAATCTTATGTAGATAAAACCTATCTTAAAATTAAGACGTTCTTAAAGTGTTGCACCAACCATAAGTTAGATATTAAAGTGATAAGAAGGTCTTACATTATAAGACGCCAGAAATGGCATCTTAAGATTCGGATTCTAACCTATAAAATCAGCAATTTGCAACAACGTATATCTGATATTGGAAGTATTCATGAAATGGCTAATGATTTATTAGAAGTGAGGGATGCATTTGCATTTGATGTAGATGCTGTAGAAATTGCAGATAATCCACATTACTGTCCGAAGGATGCGACAACCCAACCACCGATTTCTCATTCATTAATAATAACATAAAATCGTCATCTTCAGCTGTACCCCCACCTGTCTTAAACAGTTCTTTCTTACGTTCTGCAACACTCTTCCTTATTCCATGCTTCATGTTTGCCCACTTATTTAGGGAACCTTTCTCTCTCTGCACGTATTTAGTTCCTGAGTGATGGAATCCCATGCTTCTAACTTCTATTTGTTTGTTGTTGTGGACCGATACCAACGACGCTAATAAATTTCGCACTTCTTTCCCTTAACACGCTTCGCTTGCACTTTCGCCATTATTAAACCATACAAAATTCAACAACAGGAAGGTTAGACATAGGACGGCCTATCAAACTGACGCGAAAATGCAACGTTGCCATGTGTAATGAAATCTTACCTAAGATATGTATAAATTTGTTTGGTGCAACAGAACAAAAAGTTAAGAACTACTTAAAAATAAGACGTATTTTAAGATTCGTTGGAGAAACCGGGCGTAAAATTGGAGAATAGAGGGAAGGAAAATGTACGGGAGCGTGGGGTTATCGGAGGTGAAAGTGACGGAATGGCTAGAGTGGGGAATGAATGTGGCAGCATGGGTGAAAGAGAAGGAGAATGAAGTGGAAGGACAGGAAGGACAGGAGAGATGTTTGGGAGATGGCAGGTGCATGGCAGGTTACCAAGATATTTGAGCAAGAACCAACTGAGTAGAGAGGAAAGGGTAATTCTGGCAAGAGCGAGGTGTGGATCAGGAGAGAGAGGGAGGAAAAAGTGGATGAGTGCGGGGTACGGAGAATGTGTGTTGTGTGCAGGGGAAAGGATACATGGAGACATTTGGCAGAGGAATGTGAAGGAGTGCGTGAGGAATGGATGGGAGGAAAAAAAAAGAGTGAATGAATAGATGCGTGAGGACGGAACCGGGGTTAAGGTTCTGGTTAGACTGGGGTGGGAGAGGGACTGCAAATGGGTTGGGGGGAAAGGCTAAGAAGATAAAGGAGGGGAGAAAGGAGAAGGAAAGGATGTAAATTATATGCCAATAAAGGTCTTTTTTTATTAAGAATAACGGATTCTCCATCAGTTTCACTTCAAATGATTACTGTATTATATTGGATCTTGTGAATTTGTAATTTCAGTTTCTCACTCAGCGACCTCAGAAACACCTATATCCAAAATTTTATGAAAGTGTGACAATTTTTGTAATTTTTGCGCGCCCTATTGGATCCGCCATTTTGTTTTTCAAATGTTTAATTTCTGATTTAGAATCAGCGACCACGAGAAACCCTATATTCGAATTTTCATAAAAAAAATGACATTTCGTATCATTTTATATTTCACATTTTTAATTTCAAATTCTTAATCAGCGACCTAAAAAAATCTGATACACTAATTTTCATTCAATTCCATTAACGCCTTTATATTTTGGCCACATTTTCGGCGTTTGGGACCACTGTGCAGTGGCTGGAACTTATCAGCCTGAAAGTCGCGCCACAAAATACATCACTGACAAGCGATGTGGTTAGGGACGCAAGAAAAAATCGAGATCTGGGACGAAGAGATCGCGATCGTAAAGACCATTAAGTACGTAGACGTGATCCTGGAGGATCCGTCATACTTGCGACATGATGGACTGGGAGTCCAAAGCTGTGGGATGGGTGATATCCGAGATGAGAACCAGATGCTGAATGGACCTGGATGTCGCCATCATAACTAAACAAATATTTTTCTAAATACTCAAACTAAAGATTTCAAAAACTTTTCTCTAAAAGCTGCATTTCCAACATCAGGCCCAAATTTAAAATCTCTGTAAAATCTATTTTTGAAACAATCATTTCAATTCCTCATCTTCATAGTTGTCACGGTTCTGGCGTGGTCGTGAATTGACCGCATTCTGCGCTCGACTGTTTAGTATTATCCTCTTAAGTATCTCCGCCGAGCTGATTGGCTTTTTTTATCATTTTGGTTGATTGTCGCCTTGTAACCATAGCAAACAAATTGATTAAATACAAGACAATATTTTCCGTCTATAAATGTAAGTATCTATACCGATAGCACATGCATATTATATTTCATTGCAAACTTAATTAAAATTTCCCGAGAATTTGCAAATGTTTTTGCATAGACGTGTCTAAATCCATTGCTTTACAAACTTGGTCCGGAATACTATGGGCATTTCATTAGTCCAATTTTACATGTAAACCAACAGTTATGAGCCAATTACATAATTAAATATCTGGTAATACTAAATGCAAATGAAATATTTACGTAATCCGCATCCCCTTTGATACGAACACATATATTTAGATGTCATAACGAGGGCGGGTCGATACAAAGTCGGGCTTAGTAACAGAAATGAAATTGTTTGTGTCTCGTGAATAACGCAATCGCGTTATATATTTTCCGAATATATTAATCTAAATTATACATTTTCGCGAAGGAGATTCCTCAAGAAGGAGATTGGGCACTCGATAACATTACAAAATACGTAATCTTATTAGCGAAAGGGTGTTTCCCACCCTTCTGGCCCTGCCCCGAGCCGAACCGAGATCTTTAATAAAACGATTTAAATTCATTTTCAGAGTTAATTGGGCATAAAGGGTTCTTTTGAAAAGTGCGTAATTTCGTTTATGAAATATTACTGAGACGAGAATGGAAGGTTTCATGTGCGATCCGGTCGCGGCGAAAATTGGAAAGTAAATTGCATTTTGTATTAGATTGAATTACGGAACGCAATTAGGGCGCTATTGTATTTTTTTTTATGGGGAATCCTTTATTTACACGCTTTATTATACAGTACGTATTTAATCTAAACCTCAATCATTGAATGTAACAATAGACTAAAACATAGAAATTTCCGTTTACTAGCTCCAGGCAACAAACAATGCATTTAAAAAAATGGTGCTGAACGCCAGCAAAACAGTCAAAATACATTTCTATAATGGAAAGCTTCCGACAAATAGAAACATCAATACAAGCATGTGCACCAAATTCTTGAAAGTTTTGTTGACGAATCGCCGTCAGCAGGTTAATCATCTATGTGCAAAGTTGGGAAGTGCCTATTATGCAATATAAAAATTAAAAAAAAACTCCTATGCAATTCATATACTATGCAATTGCTTACCCCATTTGGTACATAAAATTCTTATGTGCGGAAGATCCAAGCCAAAAACTTTTGTACAGTAATAATCAGCACGAAATTAAATTGTGCCAGGTGCTCGATCATAACATAACATTACTAAGGAGGTTGAATTAAAAAAATAAACTTTGGTGGTATCATAAATTCGTGATACCAGCAAAGCAGTGCCGGCTCGCGAGGTGACTCATGGTACGGCCGAGGTAGCAGAGATAGTAATACAGATAGGTATGGTCGGTTGCAGAGACCGCACCTATCTGTATTACCACCTCTGCTACCTCGGCCGTACCAAAAAAAAAACTGCAGCAAAGTGTTTTAATTCAACCTCCTTAGTAATTCAATATGTATCACAAAGTAATGGCTCCAACCAGTGTTACCATGCGGTATTCTGAGCGAGAGTATGGTGTACGGTCCAAATGTTAAAACCGTACACAAATGTACGGTAATTTTCACCCTGTATAAAAGTATTTTTACCGCGTTTTTAATACGACAAATTTATCGCGCGGTAGCAATGGCCGCTCTATTAAGAGCGTTGGGAGTAGTGGAGAGAATAGAATTGTGAGAGGTACAACATCCATCATTTGCAAATTCGCCAATTTCTCCCCGAGTTATGATTTTTTGAATTTTTTTTTGAACAAATTTAGAGAATATAAATATTCAAATGCTCTAAATGTTTAATATATCCACAAGATTTAACGTAAATTTTGATTTTTGAGTTATAAATTTTTTTAAATGAATTTTTAAGTGGTCAAATATTTTTACAAGGAAAAACTAGAAAAAAAAATCATATCGATATGATTGAGTTCCTTAAAAACTCCGATGAAATCATTTTACATTTACCTTTAAAATTAACCTTGATTTTTGAAATTGTGTCGATTTTTGCGCGAGTTATTAATTTTTGAAAATTAATATTTTGGCTAAAAAATAAATACTGATATAATACTAATTCTTCAAAAATGTTGATATCTTTATAAAACATTTACCTTTAAAACTAACTAACTCTGCCAATTTCTGCGTGTTATGCATTTTTGAAAATTGGTCGAAATATTTGAACAAAGAAAAAATAGAAAAATAAAATAATATCGATATGATTGAATTCTTTAAAAAGTCCGATGCTATCATAACACATTTATGTACCTTAAAAAAACTTTATTTTTTGAAAGTGTGTTCTTTTTTGGGTTTTAAATTGTCGTTTTTGGCAGTTGAAATTGTCATTTTTGGCAGTTAAAAATTGTCATTTTTGTCAGTTAAAAATTGTCGTTTCCGACACTTGAAAATTGGCCTTTTTGCCAGTTAAAAATTTTAATTTTTAGCAGTTGAAAATTTTCATATTTTGGCAGTTAAAAATTGTCACTTTTGGCAGTTAAAAATTGTCACTTTTGGCAGTTAAAAATGGTCATTGCCGACACTTTAAAATTCGCCTTTTTGGCAATTAAAATTTGTCATTTTTGCCAGTTAAAAATCGTCGTTTCCGACACTTGAAAATTGGCCTTTTGGCAGTTGAAAAGTGGCCCTTTTGGCAGTTAAAAATTGTCATTTTTGGCAGTTAAAAATCGTCGTTTTCGATACTTGAAAATTGCCATTTTTTGGCAGTTAAAAATTGTCACTTTTGGCAGTTGAAAATGGTCGTTGCCGACACTTGAAAATTTGCCTTTTTTGCAGTTGAAAATTGTCATTTTTGGCAGCTTAAAATCGTCGTTTCCGACACTTGAAAATTGGCCTTTTTGCCAGTTGAAAATTGGCCTTTTTGCCAGTTAAAAATTTTCATTTTTAGCAGTTGAAAATTGTCATTTTTTGGCAGTTAAATATTGTCGCTTTTGGCAGTTAAAAATGGTCGTTGCCGACACTTGAAAATTCGCCTTTTTGGCAGTTAAAAATTTTCATTTTTGGCAGTTAAAAATCGTCGTTTCTGATACTTGAAAATTGGCTTTTTGGCAGTTTAAAATTGGCCCTTTTGGCAGTTAAAAATTGTCATTTTTGGCAGTTAAAAATCGTCGTTTCCGACACTTAAAAATTGGCCTTTTAGCAGTTAAAAATTGTCATTTTTGGCAGTTAAAAATCGTCGTCTCCGACACTTGAAAATTGGCCTTTTGGCAGTTAAAAATTGTCATTTTTACCAGTTAAAAATGGTCGTTGCCGACACTTGAAAATTAGCCTTTTTTGCAGTTGAAAATTGTCATTTTTGGCAGCTTAAAATGGTCGTTTCCTACACTTGAAAATTGGCCTCTTTGTTAGTTGAAAATTGGCCTTTTTGCCAGTTAAAAATTTTCATTTTTAGCAGTTGAAAATTGTCATTTTTTGGCAGTTAAAAATTGTCACTTTTGGCAGTTAAAAATGGTCGTTGCCGACACTTGAAAATTTGCCTTTTTTGCAGTTAAATATTGTAATTTTTGGCAGCTTAAAACCGTCGTTTCCGACACTTGAAAATTGGCTTTTTTGCCAGTTGAAAATTGGCCTTTTTGTCAGTTAAAAATTTTCATTTTTAGCAGTTGAAAATTGTCATTTTTTGGCAGTTAAAAATTGTCACTTTTGGCAGTTAAAAATGGTCATTGCCGACACTTTAAAATTCGCCTTTTTGGCAGTTAAAATTTGTCATTTTTGCCAGTTAAAAATCGTCGTTTCCGACACTTGAAAATTGGCCTTTTGGCAGTTGAAAAGTGGCCCTTTTGGCAGTTAAAAATTGTCATTTTTGGCAGTTAAAAATCGTCGTTTCCGACACTTAAAACTTGGCCTTTTAGCAGTTAAAAATTGTCATTTTTGGCAGTTAAAAATCGTCGTCTCCGACACTTGAAAATTGGCCTTTTGGCAGTTAAAAATTGTCATTTTTACCAGTTAAAAATGGTCGTTGCCGACACTTGAAAATTTGCCTTTTTTGCAGTTGAAAATTGTCGTTTTTGGCAGCTTAAAACCGTCGTTTCCGACACTTGAAAATTGGCTTTTTGCCAGTTGAAAATTGGCCTTTTTGCCAGTTGAAAATTGGCCTTTTTGTCAGTTAAAAATTTTCATTTTTAGCAGTTGAAAATTGTCATTTTTTTGCAGCTAAAAATTGTAACTTTTGGTAGTTAGAAATGGGCGTTGCCGACACTTGAAAATTCGCCTTTTTGGCAGTTAAAAATTGTCATTTTTGGCAGTTAAAAATCGTCGTTTCCGACACTCGAACATTGGCCTTTTGGCAGTTAAAAATTGTCACTTTTGGCAGTTAAAAATTGTCACTTTTGGCAGGTAAAAATGGTCGTTTCCGACACTTGAAAATTCGCCTTTTTGGCAGTTAAAAATCGTCGTTTTCGACACTTGAAAATTGGCCTTTTGGCAGTTGAAAATTGGCCTTTTTGGCAGTTGAAAATTTTCATTTTTGGCAGTTTAAAATGGTCGTTTCCGACACTTGAAAATGGGCCTTTTTGCAGATGAAAATTAGCCTTTTTGGCAGTTGACATTGTCATCTTTGGCAGTTAAAATTGTCATTTTTGGCAGTTAAAATTGTCATTTTTGGCAGTTGAAAATTGTCATTTTTGGCAGTTAAGAATGGTCGTTTCCGACACTTGAAAATTCGCCTTTTTGGAAGTTAAAAATTGTCATTTTTGGCAGTTAAAAATTGTCATTTTTGGCAGTTAAAAATTGTCATTTTTGCAGTTAAAAATGGTCGTTTCCGACACTTGAAAGTTGGCCTTTTTGGCAGTTGAAAATTGGCATTTTTGGCAGTTGAAAATTGGCATTTTTGGCAGTTGAAAATTGGCATTTTTGGCAGTTAAAAATTGGCATTTTTGGCAGTTAAAAATGGTCGTTTCCGACACTTGAAAATTGGCCTTTTTGGCAGTTGAAAATTGTCATTTTTGGCAGTTGAAAATTGGCATTTTCGCAGTTGAAAATTGGCATTTTTGGCAGTCAAAAATGGTCATTTCCGACAATTGATTTATTACATGATATACTAGAATTTATTATCAAAAAAAATTGTATATGCACAAAACATCTGAATTATCTTTAATTTTTGAAAATGCATGAGTGATAAATGTTTAAAAATGATGTTTTTTAATTTTTCGAATATTTGAACAAAGAAAAAATAGAAAAAAAATACTGATATAATTGAATTCCTTAAAACGTTTAATGCAGTCATAATATATTTACCTTTAAAAGTAACTTTGAGTTTTGAAAATGTGTGTTATGAATTTTTGAAAATTAATATTTAAAGTTGTCGAAGACTTGAATAAAAAAACATTTTTTTAATACACTCACAAAACTTTAAAGGCCTTTAAAACTTACTGTAATTTTTGAAAATGCGTCACTTTTTCCGTAAGTTATGAATTTTTGAAAATTAACGTTTTAAGTTGTCGAACAAAAAAAACTGATATAGAATTTCTCAAAAATTTTAGTAAGTATATTCACAAAACATCTGCCTTTACAATCAACTTAGACTTTTGAAAATGTGTCAATTTTTGCGTGAGATTTATTTTTGAAAATTAATATTTAAAGTTGTTGAAGACAAAAATCGATTTTTTTTTCATATATTCACAAAATATCTAATTTATTTTATTTAATGTGCCAATAACAATGGGTTTATACAGGTCAATATACATAATATAAATAAGTGGTTTCAATAAATAAAAGAAAATATAAGTCATAACAGATATAAAAAAAAGTTAAACTTACTGGGTGTAGAAATATGCAAAAGATGCGTTCAGAAAGAAAACTGTAACATAAATAAATAACAAATGTATCTTCTTTTAAAACTAACCTTCATTTTTGAAAATGTGTCACTTTTTTCAATTTTTAAAAACGAATTTCTAAACAAGGAAAAACTAGAAAAAAAAACATAGCGCTATGATTGAATTACATAAAAAACTCTGATGCAATCATAATACATTTACCTTTAAAATGAATCTTGATTTTTGAAACTTAGTCAATATTTGTGTTAGTTACGTATTTTTGAAAATTAATGTTTTAAGTTGTTGAAGTCTTAAACAAAACCAAAATCGAAAAGAAAATAAGGTCTGATATGATAAGAGTTCCTTTAATATTTTAGGATATTCACAGAACATTTATTTTTCGAAAATGTATTCATTTTTCCGTGAATTATTTTTTAAAATTAATGTTAGTGCTTTTTCTCTTGTAAAATATACATTTCGAAAATAAAGTTCAAATTTAAATTTAATTACGGTGGTTTTCTCAACTATCCAACACAATTCCATTGGAAAATCCGCCAGCCGCTAAAACGAAAATTATTCCGCAACACTGCCTATGGGAAGTATTAAAATCTATCTCGCCCCGATAGTTAACATTATATTAGCAGATAGGACCATCTAGCGTTGATTTATGTAACAAATTCGTAGAAAAATGTGTAAATCCCCGAAATAATCCAATAGAACGAGATTTTGAAAGGGGAAAAACGTTTTTTATGTGACATTTTCGGTAAGAAAAAAATAGAAAACCTTCGCTTCACCTCTGAAATCGTAAGTTTACATCATTATAAGTATGTATTTCTCGTAGTCCACACCCTAATAAATGATCACATTTAACATGTTTGTACGGTAATCTATTAATAAGTACGGTAATTCAGAGTACGCGGGTACGGTAATTCGTTTTCGAACGTGTGGCAACACTGGCTCCAACAATCAATCATATAACATAACATTGTTGTCAGAGGAAGAAACACACATATATTATAAAAATTCTAAATGTAATATTTCCTGTTAAAAATGGTATCAGTTAAGACATCTGTCATAATAACCCATTATTTCAAACAAATGTAACCGATATGTAAATACGTCGTAATAACGAAACGGACACGTAAAAGGCGTAAGTGATTTGGCAAGCCGGGCAGTAAATTCGACAGATAATAGTATGTGTGTAGAACATCCTAGAGGTGGATACCCATTGTCGAGCAAATCGGTCCGTAAACACATTCCTGCATCGGCGCCGTGCCGCCCGCGAGTGCACCCCGTGCGCAGCGCGCTCCTCTACCATCTCTGCATCGGGACGCGATCTGCAGACTGGTTTTTGAGGCAAAATCGCGATAGAGGGCCTCGATTTATTGCGAACGGCCAATCACGGCCACCAGAAATGGCAAAACACGTGTACTTACATAGATAGCGTCGTAATGAAGCCAACTCGCTGCGCTCGGCAGGACCACGAAATTGTCCGTACACTGTGGCAGTCTCCGCATATGTAATTAGGAAAATCATTAATTAGCCATGAAATAAAATGGTCGACGTTAAGTAAATCCCGCAATCAACATAATCGTATCAATTCAAAGCAAATGACTCGAATGCCATTACGGAATGGTGGTAGCATTAACATCATATTAATTGGTTTGCCTGTAAGATGCAATCAGAATAATGTCGACTTAGTTAGGTTTCTATTTTATCTGTTTCATAACTTCGATTAAAAAGATTTAAAGAATCTAATTACGAATCGTGATCATTTATCTTGTATCTTTCAATTTGGTATCCACCACACCAGTGTGTAGCAAAATATTGAAAAAATAATGATGATGTGGCATCATGGAACCTCAGAGAATGAATTTTGTGGTGGAATTTCAATAAACACTCCATTTCCGGTTTAACCGGAAATGATCTTAATTTTTTTTTATTTCAAATGGAACCCCCTGTATAATTTGACATAATTTAATTCGTCTCTAAATTCTAAATTTATAGATGTAACATAAGTCACCCTTTGGTTGTTAGTTTTTTTTTTTTAATCCAATTTAAATTTGCTTTTTTGTTTAAATGTCATTTAAATTTAAACAAAAAACTAACAACCAAAGGGTGACTTATGATACATCTCTAAACTCAGAATTTAGAGATTAATTAAATTACGTAAAATATACAGGGTGTTCCTTTTAAAATAAAAAGTTAATGTCATTTACGGTTAAATATTATTCCCTAAAAATACTATACTAAATTTCATAAAGATATTTGGGGTCTACCAGAATTCAGTTACACCCGGTATGTTCTTTATATTTGTATAACATTTCTATAACAATCCTAAATATATATTTTATCGTTAAAGCGGCTAAAAAATATGTTTGCAAAGTACGAGGAAGTACTATTTTCAAATTCGAAATTTCAACGGAAATATCCGTTTTGAGGTCGCCAGAGAACATTTCAACCATTTTTGAAAAACGTCGTATCTCAAAAACCAATAAATATTTTCAAACTAAATTTTCAGCATAAGCTTTATTTGATATTCTATGCATGGTGAAATTTTATGCACCGGAAATGGATGTTTATATTTTCAAACTAAATTTTCAGCGTAAGCTTTATTTGACATTCCATTCAAATTCAAAAATGATTTTTTTGTATATAATTATGAAATGATTGTTGTTGTCCTTAAAATAAGGAAGTCGGTGTTGACTTCCGGTATAACCTGAAGTCGTACAATCTTAAAATTATTTTCATTCGTATAAAAATATGTAGAATCCAAATTTGCAATAAACAATATAACTTCCTACTTAAAAAAAGGACGTTCGTGTTGACTTCCGGTGTAACCGGAAGTTGTATAATCTTAAAATTATTTTCATTCATATAAAAATATGTAGAATCCAAATTTACAACAAAAAATATAACTTTCTACTTAAAATAAGGACGTTCGTGTTGACTTGTGGTGTAACCGGAAGTTGTATAATTTTAAAATTATTTTCATTCGTATAAAAATATGTAGAATCCAAATTTGCAATAAACAATATAACTTCCTACTTAAAAAAAGGACGTTCGTGTTGACTTCCGGTGTAACCGGAAGTTGTATAATCTTAAAATTATTTTCATTCATATAAAAATATGTAGAATCCAAATTTACAACAAAAAATATAACTTTCTACTTAAAATAAGGACGTTCGTGTTGACTTGTGGTGTAACCGGAAGTTGTATAATTTTAAAATTATTTTCATTCGTATAAAAATATGTAGAATCCAAATTTGCAATAAAAATATAACTTCCTACTTAAAATAAGGAAGTTCGATGGGACACCCTGTATATATTGCAGATATTTTTGGTGGAATTTTCGAATTAATTTTAATAATTTTTTGTGAAATTTTTGCCGTGGCAGTAAACATGCGTTGCCTGTTCAGTATACCGGATGTAATTGAATTCTGATAGACCCCGAATATATTTTTAATTTTTACATATATCTACAAAATTCAGTATGGTGTTCTTAAAGAATAAAGTATGTCAACAAGGGGACTTTTTAATAAAAATTCCACTTCCGGTATAACCGGAAATTAACTTTTTTGTGGGTTCGAATCCCAGCCCGACCGAAAGATTTTTCGAAGATCGAGAAGTATTCGGTCGGGTCCATGGTTGTTGTGTATACGTCTGACATTATTCACTTATTCATTTGTTCGTTTATTCATCCCAAAAATTAAAAATACAAAATTAAATATTCGATGTGACCGAATAGCTCATGCCTAAGTAAAAAAAAAATAAAAAATAAAACTTTTTTTTATTTCCAAATTTAACACCCTGTATATTTTGAAGATAATTTAATTCTTCTCTAAATTCTGAGTTCATGGATGTATCACAAATGACCGTTTGGTTGTTAGTTTTTTTTATTTAAATTTAAATTGAATTTGTTTTTCATGTAAATTTAATTTAAATTTAAACAAAAAACTAACAACCAAAATGTCACTTAAGATACATCTGTGAACTCAGAATTTAGAGACAAATTAAATTATGTAAAAATATATAGGATGTTTCATTTGAAATAAAGAAGTTAAGGTCATTTCCGGTAAAACCGGAAGTGGAATTTGTTTTAAAAATTCACATGTCGGTACACTTTATTCCCTAAAAATATTATACTAAATTTCATTAAGATATATGTAAAAATGAAAACGATATTTGGGTCTACCAGAATTCAGTTACACCCGGTATATAAGACAATATACAGGGTGTCCGAAAAGCATGGAATATCCCGTATAGCTCAGTAAATATCCACTTTAGAGAAAATAGTTTTAAATAGAAATTATTTAACACTTGGTTATCTACAACCTTGGATATATCAATTTTATTTTTTGCTATAAAGAAAAGAGCAACGAATAACACATTTTTTTAAATGATGTCACATCTTTATTATACTCTTTTGATAGAGAGAAAAAAAACTCTATCAAATGAGTATAATAAGGATGTGCCTTGTCATTAAAAAATGTGTCATTCGCTGCGCTTTCGTTTGTTTGTTTGTTTGAAGATGGTGTATTTAGAATCTGTCTAAGTGCCGCAATTTATGTTTCAGTAACAGTCGTTATTGAACTGCTGCGACGGTTCCGATACGTCACTTACTTATTTTCCACTAGCGGCTAAGAGAGTTACGGTTAAAGGAGTTATTGTTATAAGGAAGTGATTCGTTACGGAATAGGTTACTGTTACTGAGAAGTAACACTTTATTTAATCGGTTATTGTTACTAAGAAGTGATTTGTTATTGAAACCTTTGAGGAAAATCACCGTTAGTGGCATTTTTCAAAAACGGTTACCGTTATTATTTCATGGTAACGGTTACAAAGTAGCAGTTAGTGAAAATAACGCTTATCACTAAAGCACCGACAAATATGCACAAACAAAGGTGAAAATATGCGCTTAGATATGCACTCAAAATTAGGGAAATGTGCACCAACTTTTTAAATATACCGGGTGTTTCAGACCACCCGTACATCCCAAATATCTCGCGAAATACAAATTGGATTGACATACAAAAAAATACGTCTAAATTTTTTTTTGAGCTCTATCATGTGGTGTGAAATTTAAACCACCATCCCTCCCCCCTGTGGCGGGGTGGGGGGTAACTTTAGAATCTTAAATAGGTACCCCTATTTTTTATTGCAAATTTGGCTTCTACTCTAAAATATATTGGGTTTTTATTCGAAATAATTTTTTCGATTAGTAAAAAAAAATTTTTTTGTTTTAATATATTTTTTTTTAATTGAAAAAATCCTGTTTGTCGTTACAAACATTCATACATTACCACAATAGAGAAGAATATAATGGAATTTGATAATCAAATTGATTTTTATTCGTTTCTACGATTTTTTTTTTACAAAGAATTTTTATTTTTTTTTTGCTTATTTCTGACAAAATTACGAATGACTTCAATCAGCGCCTTATTTAAGAGATGACTACGTAAAAAATGTAGTAATCTATCATTTGATGCGAGAAATAAATATAATTCAATAAATGTTTTTGCCGAAAATAGCGCCATCTGTCGCTCATCGAAATTTTTTTTTTTCGGATAAAAACCTAATATTTTTTAGCGTAGAATCCAAATCTGCAATAAAAAATAGGGATTCCCATTTAAGATTTTCAAAGTTACCCCTTCACTTTTCACACCACATGATAGGGCTCAAAAAACATTTTTGGATATATTTTTTTTTATCTCAATCCGATTCGTATTTCAGGAGATATAACACCTAAATTGAAAAATATTGATTCAAATTTTGAAAGAGCACATCAACAGAAGTTTTGATTAATTAAAACACTTGGTTTTGTTTCACTGTTTTTATTTGTCGACCTTTGGTCATTCTCAAAGAGATATGTACACAAAATTAATAGGGACTGGTATTTATACAAGAATTATTATGAACATTAAGTATTGTTCCCCCATCAGAACACCTACAGACCGGTTTCGACCTTTCAGGTCTCATCAGTATAGTTAGTTGCTGATGGGGAAACGGAGGTTACTATTGGAATATAAGTATTCCAAACACCGTTAAAGGTAGAAACGCCAAAGTGGCGGAATCTATTGTCTGAATGCTGTACTGAACCAAATCCGGGTGGCTTTAACACCAACAAGATATTTTGTCGGTGTTAAAGCCACTCGGATTTGGTTCAGTACAGCATTCAGGCAATAGATTCCGCCACTTGGGCGTTTCTACCTATAAGAATTATTATATTTAAACTCAGGTAATAAGATCCGTCGAAATGGGGGAGTTCCAGATCTCTTCGATGGTATTGAGGGTGGTTTTTCCACATTTTATTGCCTTGTTAATTTCGAGACCAACAGAAGTTGTTGGAACAAATTTATAACATGCAGCCATTGAAAGATTCAACTCAAGATATTCGACATTATGTTTAGTATCTAAAAACCTTAATTTTTCAGTAACACTTGTTTAAGTTTTTATTAAATACAATTACCAGGCGCACAAGCCGCTTTCAATTCAATTTGCCACTCAAATAATTCATAAGATCTATTGATTTATTGGCAGACATGGCCAACTCTGAAACAAAATTCTGTGGCTCACACCTTATGATCAAACATGCACTAATTCGCTTCATTTCTTTATAATCGAAGACCTAGTTCTTGCTGTACGTGTCTGTGGACGTTCCTCTATTACCTGCCTTACTGACTCAATGGTCTCCTCATTTCTTACTCTTGCTGACCCAGAGCATTCCCTGCGACTTACGTTACCCGTTTCCCTAAACACATCCACAAAACGGCGAATAGATCTGCTGAAATGGTCGTACGGAATAACTTCATGCGGAAACTCTTCTAGAAAATCTTCGTACAAATCTCTTACCGCATAAACCCATTCACCATTGATTTTTCTTCTATTTCTTAAATAGATTTCTACGCTTTTGAACTTAATTAAATGAAAAAGCCAAAACACAAATTGTCTCGACTTGTCAGATTTTAAAATGACAATTCATGTCATGAGACTAGATTTAAAAAAATGAATTAATCTCAGACATGACTACTATGTTTCTCTCTGTCAGTCATGGCCAACTCTGAAACAAAATTCGGTGGCTCAAACCTTATTAATTAGCTTGGACATCTATTGCATATTTTTTTTAAAATCCTGTACGATAAATTACATTATTATACGTATTAAAAAAATGTAATAGTAATAGATTTTTTATCAAGAGAATCTAGTCATAATATAATTTGTACATGACGAAAATACGGTAATGAAGCGATCGCTCCGAAAATGATTATGCCGTGGTGGGAAAAGGGAATTACTTGTAAAGCAGGTAATGTTTTTTGCGACCAGGAACGAACATCGGGTAATTGGATAAAAGCACTCGAGAGAGTCGACGTCGGTGACAGATACCGTCCCGACGCCGCATCCTGGGTCAGGCCGCACGAACAGGTGGTGCCCTTGGCGCCGCCGTCGTCCCTAAAGCTCGGCACAGCTGTTCTGTCACCGTTCCCGTTCCCTTCGTGCCCTTGATATAGTGAGAATGCCATCGCATTCCTCCATTCAATCTTGCAAACGTGAAACCACAAAAGGAATCCTTTGCCGACCCTTTTTATGCCAGACAGACCCAAACATATCCGTTCAATATTTTATTCGAAACATTGAACCCACGGCTGACCGTCATTTCTCACAAGAATTCGTATACTTATTTAAAAAGCTAAACAATATTACAAGTTAGTACTGTTTGAATAAAAAATAATAATACTCTTTCTGCATCTATATATAATTATTTTACCTTGCCTTTTCCTAGAATTAATTTCAATAATTTTAAGAATATTATATTATTATTACAAAAATTGTTTATTATATTTTATATATTGTACATATTTTTTTAGTTTAAATGTGTATTTAGATAGCAAATTGCTAAATAAAGATTATTATTATTATTATGTCTTGCACTATTGTAAGTTATTAGAGTTGTTTATTTAAAAAGTATTCCAAAAATGCTAAAAGCAGTCGAACATAAAGCTTTGTATACAGTGCGAGTCTCTAACTTGGAATAAATTCAGTAAATCAAACAAAGTTTATTTTTCGGAAATATGCTCGGACACGTCGATTAGTATTTTAAATTGCGCTCTTTTTGTTGTAATAAAATTTTATACAGCGTGTCCCAAATTTGAGATATGACGTCATCGACTATTTTTTTTAATAGCAACCCTAATTTTTTTATCACTATTTTTAAAGAGTATATCAAGTTACACATGTGTGCCAAATTTCAAATTTTTATTTCCTGTCATTTAGAAGATATTTAACAAACAGTATCAAATTTGAAAAATGAATTCAACTTAATAGTCTTTCTTCAATAAATGCTCAAAATGTTGTCCATTTTCTAACTGACAATACCCTAAACGAAACTGAAACTCGTTTTGAACATTTCTAATTACTTCGGGGGAAATTAGTCTACACTCCTGTCTTATTCGTTCTTTCAACTCCTCAAGATTTGGCGGTTTGGTCTTAAAAATTTTGCTTTTCAAGTACCCCCATAAGAAAAAGTCCATAGGTGTTAAATCCGGAGACCTGGGTGGCCATTCAACTGGTCCTCTTCTGCCAATCCACCTTCGTGGAAATACATTATCCAGGTACTCACGGACACGCCTTGCAAAATGAGGAGGCGCACCGTCCTGTTGAAACCAGATGTTTCTATTCGGGACGTCAGCTTCTACAGGGCAAGGAAACAAAATAGCCAAACTCGGAATTAGCTCTTCCTCCAAGAATTGTAAATATCCCGCTCCATTGAGATTATTTGGAAAGAAAATTGGTCCTAAAATTCGATCACCAACAATCCCTGCCCAAACATTAACTTTTTCTGGATATTGAGTGTGGCCTTCCCTCATCCAGTGTGGGTTCTTGTCTGCCCAATAACGGAAATTTTGACGATTTACCTCACCATTTAACATAAACGTTGATTCATCGGAAAACAATATATTTTCTATTTTTAGAACATTTCTATCTAGTAGATCCATCATTTTTTCGCAAAACTGAAGTCTTCTATCCGGATCATCTTCGGTGAGTTCCTGGAGGATTGTCATTTTATAAGGATGAAATGTTTGCTCTCTAAGGATTCTTGACACTGAAGACTGGCTAATTTTGAGTTCCCTAGTCATCTGCCTAGAGGAGATGATTTTCCTGAACAGAGAGAAGTACATCAATTTTGACCTCTTCACTCAGCGCATTCTGACGATGATTATTCGTTTTTCTTAAATGCCCATTTACCCGAAACTGACTTTCAATCTTGCTTACGGTACTTTGAGATATGGCTGGTAAGTCAGGATACTTCTCTCTAAATAAATAAATAACTTCATTTTGTATTCTTGTCCTATCTCCATAGCCAATCATCATTAAAATTTCGATTTTGTGGGTTTCAGTTAAGTACGGCATATTAGTATAATTTTTCGACCAACGGTGAACAACAGTCAACACAACAATGGAACGACTAATACTCTCCTCACTCGAATATGCGTGGAATGCGATGCTACACTTCTTACTTGTTTTTATAACTAAACGTCAAAATGATAAACGTCAGTTTGAAAAAAAAATGACAAACCAGCACGTTTTGGCATTCCACTTTTAAAATGCATAAAAATTCGATTAAGGTGACTTGATTTCTTCATTCTACAAATTTGATAATGTTTGTTAAATATCTTCTAAATGACAGGGAAAAAAAATTGAAATTTGGCACACATGTGTAACTTGATATACTCTTTAAGAATAGTGATAAAAAAATTAGGGTTGCTATTTAAAAAAATAGTCAATGACGTCATATCTCAAATTTGGGACACGCTGTATAAAATTTTATTACATCATAAAGAGCGCAATTTAAAATACTAATCGATGTGTCTGAGCATATTTCCGAAGAATAAACATTCTTTGATTTACTGAATTTATTCCAAGTTGGAGACTCGCACTGTATAACTCGTCCACAATAGCATTGTATGGACTCGCCTCGATTATTAGCCTCTCTCGCTTCGTTCGCTCGGCCATAAAACGTCTAGTCCAAGAAAGTGCTATATTATGGACTTGTTTAATAAATAGCTATTAGTCTACATCAGGGGCGGCTCGTTATGTAGAGACAAGGAGCCATGGCACTACCTCTAATTTCAAACGAAACAAGATTTTTTTAATTAATTCTAAAAACACTGATTTGTCATTTTAAATGTTAAAACGATGCATGCGAAAGTTTCATGAGACGAGAAAAATGGCAATGCATTTCTTTAAGAATATATCTCTTGATCAAATTAGCAGATTTGAATTCTTCCAGAATTGTGTTTTGTGTTGTTATCTTGAAAACCAGTGATGGGGAATTTTGAGTTTTTTGGAGGTTTATTAAGATTAATGTATTTTGAGTAAATTTGAAAAGTTTCACGTGTGTTACTGTTGTTTTTGTATTTTTTTCACTCCGAAGAAGTGAAACTTAAAAAATCTTAAGGGCTGTTCTCGGTCGGTTATCTTAAAAACTTGTCATGGGGTTTTTTTAGAGGCTTATTATGAACAATGTATTTTGAGTAAATTTTAAGAGTTTCAAGTGGGTTCACTTGTTTTTATATATTTTTTTTCACTCGGAAGAAGTGAAACTTAAAATCTTGAAAACCATTGATGGGGTTTTTTGAGTTTTTTGGAGTATTGTTAAGATTAGGGTATTTTGAGTACATTTGGAAAATTTCAAGTGTGTTGCAGTTGTTTTTATAATTCTTTAAACGACATATAGGGACAGTAAATCCCCTCAAATTCCTTAAAAATCGCATTTTCAGTTGTCACTTTTTGTGATGTGTTTCAGTTGTACTACTTTTTAAGCTATTTTGAATTCTATGTATTTATTTTCTATTATCCAAATTGTTTTGTTTGACATATTTTCATTCTATATGTATTGCATTTTTGTATATACTTATTTTCTCGAGAATAAATTAAATTTTGAAAAAAAAAAATCTGAAGCGCTGTTCTCGGTCGGTTATCTTGAAAACTTGTGATGGAGTTTTTTTTGAGTTTATTGAGGATTATTATATTTTAAGTAAATTTAGAAAGTTTCAAGTATTTTACAGCTGTTTTTATATTTTTTTCGCGTCAACAAGAAATGATTATAATTTTTCATAACTTTACACGAAAAATCGCAAAAGCAATCGACGGTATGTATTTGAATTTTCTACCAAATCACTCTTGAATTAATATTGAGTGACTTTGCGAAGTTTCAAGTGGATGCCAATTATTTTTATATTTTTTTCGCGTCGACGAATTTATTGCAATTTTTTTCTAAATTTTATCTGCGTTCACAATGAAATATTCTAAAATTTAGAAACAATACATTTCTAATTTTTACAGAAATGTAGAATCACATGTGTTGTCAGTTGTTTTGGAAAGTTTCAAGTCGATGGCAATTGTTTTTATATTTTTTTCGCGTCGACGAATTTACTGCAATTTTTTTTTATTTCATCTCCATTCACATTGAAATATTCTAAAATTTAGAAACAGTGCATTTCTACATACATCAACATCTTTATTCAGACACTTACATATATAGTATACACAGTAACGTTTTATTTATATACAAGTTTGTTAGTATGTCTCTGTCTGGGCTATCGACCTTAGGTCTTTCTGCCCAAGTGCATTTCTAATTTTTACAGAAATGTAGGATCGCATGTGTTGTCAGTTGTTTTGGAAAGTTTCAAGTCGATGGCAATTGTTTTTATATTTCTTTCGCGTCAACGAATTTATTGCAATTTTTTTCTAAATTTTATTTGCGTTCACAATGAAATATTCTAAAATTTAGAAACAGTGCATTTCTAATTTTAAAGAAATGTAGAATCACATGTGTTGTCAGTTGTTTTGGAAAGTTTCAAGTCGATGGCAATTGTTTTTATATTTCTTTCGCGTCAACGAATTTATTGCATTTTTTTTCTAAATTTTATTTGCGTTCACAATGAAATATTCTAAAATTTAGAAACAGTGCATTTCTAATTTTAAAGAAATGTAGAATCACATGTGTTGACAGTTGTTTTGGAAAGTTTCAAGTGGATGGCAATTGTTTTTATATTTTTTCGCGCAAAAAAAAAATGATTATAATTTTTCATTAATTTACACGAAAAATCGCTAAAGCAATCAACGGAATGTCTACCAAAATCAATCTTGAATTAATATTGAATGATTTTGAGAAGTTTCAAGTGGATAGCAATTGTTTTTATATTTTTTCGAGTCAATAAAGTACTCATCGGATAAATGTAAATGGGACCAAAAAATTAATTCATCTTTAATTGCTTTTTTGTTCTTTAAGGATAACTCTTCAACGGATGACCTACTTTGGAAAATTCTTTCATCGAATAGACGCAGATAAGACCCAAAACAAGTAATTTATAGTTCAATTCATAAACGCGAGGAGAGATTTCGAAAATTCTTTCAGCAAAGTGTTGTGCCCATTGGACAGATAAGATCAAAAAATATTTTATTATTATTGAGGATAACTCTTGGACGAAAAGTGTTACAAAAGTATTATTCTTATATAATAGACGTAGGTTAAAAAAAATAAAATTGTTAAATTATTTTTTTGAACTTTTGAACTTATGATCGGATTTTTTATTCATCCGAAAGATATATAGAGGACCAAAGAATTGAGTTCGTTGTTCAATTGTTTTTGGTTTACAGAAGATAACGGGTGACCAACGTCAAATTCTTCCAGAAAAGTCCATCGAATAGATACAGATAACACTAAACATTTTTTTCTAGTGACTTGTTTCAATAAGTTATTTGTTTGTTAGCCTTTGTAGGACTTAATTTTGTAAAATTACGAACTGCTTGAATATTTATATATGAAGGCTCCTTTTCTTTTTATTTAATTTACTGAATAATTTTACAACTATAATCGATTTTTTTTCTCAAAAATTATATTATATGCTAAGTGCCTCCACTATCAAAATGTTCCACGAGCCGCCACTGGTCTACATAAATATACTTAATTGTTAACAAGTTATGAAACTAAAAGTCTAAACAGATGTGATGAATTCCAATCTGTCTTTGGAGTTCAATTTTGATCATTAATCAATGACATGAATATATTAATTTCAAATGGAGGCTCGAATTGAATACATATCATTAGCATGTTTCAAACCGTGAGTATTATTATAAAATCTGGAATTTAATGTTGTTGAATTGGTTGAAATAGAACATTCAAAGGACAGGGATAATGCACCATTACAAATATGCTTATTCGAGTTCTAAATTAAGGGTGCAATGAAATAAACTTCCATTTAGTTAAAAGCGATACACGGCTTTTTGTGGAAAACGGTATCCACGTCAAAGCCGCCCACTCGCAAGTATCGGCAAAATACCCTTCAAAGGGCTTTTATTATCCTATTAACTGTCTTAAAATCGCTAATTGGATTCGGGTATATTTCTGAACTGTGATAATTTACAATTAGTAATTGCTAATTATAGGAAAATTTGCTGAGTAATATATAATACGCGTTTAGTTAGTCAGTGGCGGCTGGTGGCGGCACTCATGGTACGGCCACGGTAGTAGAGGTGAGTGAGGGTTCGTTGACTCATTCACATAGTGTATCGAATTATATTACTGTATACATGCATATTGAGACATGTTTTATGTATTAATGATATTTAATGATTGGTTTATGTGTCAGTTTTTATGCGGTAATAGCGAATTAATTAATCATTATTTACACGACTCTCTAATTGTTGCAAATTTCAAGGTTAGCGTTATTCAGCACGCATATAAATAAAGTCAAAGTACAATCTATGTTTGTTTTCTATAAAATCAATCTACTATCACAGATCATTATACCGTGCTTTCAATTCACCGAACATAGGGAACGCAGGTGCCACTCCGAGCAAGAGTGCTCGAACTTTAACTGGATACTAACATCGTCCGTCATGGGAAGTTCTGAAAATCACGATACTGGATACTCATACTTCGTTCGTGGTGAGATCCCCACTCCTATTCCCAGTTACTCCGACTACCAGTGTTACCAAGCCAGCGGAAAATCCGCTAAATCTGGCGGATTTTGAATCCGAATTGCGGAATAATTTTCGTTTTAGCGGCTGGCGGATTTTCTAGCGGAATAATGTTGGATTGTTGAAAAATCTAGCGTAATTTATTTTATATTTAAACTTTATTTTCAAAGAATATATTTTTTTAAGAGAAAATGCAAAAACTTAAAACATTAATTTAAAAAATTTATAACTTATGGAAAAAGTTACACATTTAAAAATATTAAAGTTAGTTTTAAAGTTAGATGTTTTGTGTGTATATTAAAATAATTACATATTCTTGTTGGTCTTCAACAACTTTGAATATTAATTTTTAAAAATTCACAACTCGTGCCAAACTTAGTACATGCCCAAAATCGAAGTTTATTCTAAAGGCAGATGTGAATATATTAAAATTTTTGTGAAATTCTATCATGTCAGTATTTTTGGACAACAAACGTTAATTTAAAAAAAATCATAACACCCAAAAATGAACAAATTAAAACTTTGTTAGTTTTAAAGGTACAACTTAAAACATTAATTTTCAAAAAATCATCCCACGCTAAAATTTACACATTTTCAAAAATCCTATAATTCCAAAGGCAGATGTTCTGTGAATTTACTTAAATTTTTGAGAAATTCTATATCAGTATTTTTTTTTTAGTTTTCTTTTTGTCAAGTGTTCGGCAATGAACACATTTTCAAAAATCAAAGTTAGTTTTGAAGGTAGTTGTTCTGTGAATGTATTAAAATATTTGAGGAACAAAGTCAGTATTTTTTGTCGTGTTGGACAACAAACGTTAATTTAAAAAAATTTATAACACCCAAAAATGAACATATTTTCAAAAATCAAGGTAAGTTTTGAAGGTAGTTGTTCTGTGAATGTATTAAAATATTTGAGGGACTCAATTTTGTTTACGATTTTTGTTTGTGTAAGTGTTTGACAACTCAAATTATTAATTTTGAAAAATTCATCCCACGCAAAAATTTACTCGTTTTCAAAAATCAAAGTTAAATGTATTATCATTGCATTAGAGTTTTTAAGGAATTAAATAATATCAGAATCATTTATTTCCTATTTTTTCTTTGTTTAAATATACAAGAACTTAAAAAAATAATTTTCAAAAATTCATAACTCACGCAAAACTTGACATATTTTCAAAAATCGTAGTTAATTCCACAGGCAGATGATTTGTGAATTTATTTCAATTTTTGAGAAATTCTATCATATCAGTATTTTTTCTTTAGATTTTTCGGCACTGAACACATTTTCAAAAATAAAAATAAAAACTGCTCAGTACTCGTGCGCCGTGGTATTCAATAATCTGCCACACGATATAAAAATTAATAACAATTTAATGTCTTTTAAAGTAAAGCTTAAACAATTTCTGGCTAAAAAGTGCTTCTATAAGTTCTCAGAATATGTAGCACACTAAATGAGCAGAACGTAAACAATGTATGTCCGACCCTTTATTAAATTAGGTGGTTCTAAATTTTAATATGTTCTTATTTATTGTACTTTGTTCTTTATATTGTATTAGTTTATAACTCTTAATTGTAGTCTTATTTTAATTATTTTATTAGTTGATAATTGTATAACGGACGCTCACATCCACTACTTTGGATCAATTTTACATTATTTTTGACTATAGTGGCAACGTGATTTGAATAAATAAAAAAAAAAGTTAGTTTTAAAGGTATTCGATCTGTGAGTGTATTAAAATATTTTGTTTACATTTTGGTTTTGTGTAAGTGTTCGACAACTTAAAATATTAATTATTATATTAGTGAAAGGTTGGTACTTCCTTAGTAGTTTTTTATTTAATTTGCAAATTAAATAAAAAACTATTAAGGAAGTACCAACCCTTCACTAATCTAATATAAACAACCTTAATACGACAATACAACATAAATTAAAATATTAATTTTCAAAAATTGACTCGTTTTCAAAAATAAAAGTTAATTGTTAATTTAATGTATTAATGTTAGGGTTTTTAAGGAATTAAATCATAACAGTATACATTTTTTTTCTATTTTTTTTGTTCGAATATTCAACTTAAAAAAATAATTTTCAAAAAATTATAGCTCACGCTCACACATTTTCAAAAATCCTAGTTAATTCCAAATGTTTTATAAATTTACTTTAATTCAGATTTTTTTTGTCGAGTATTCAACTTAAACATTAATTTTCAAAAATTCATAACATACAAAAATGAACACATTTTCATAAATTAAAGTTAATTTGAAAGGTAGTCGTTCTGTGAATGTATTAAAATATTTGAGGAACTCAATTTTGTTTACGATTTTTGTTTTGTTTAAATGTTCGACAGCTTAAAATATTAATTTACTCATTTTCAAAAATCAAAGTTAATTTTAGAGGTAAATGTATTATTATTGATTGCCTTAGAGGTTTAAAGGAATTTAATCATATCAGCATTATTTTTTTTTCAATTTGTTTCTTTGTTAAAATATTCTACAACTTATAAAAATAATTTTTAAAAATTCATAACTCACGTAAAAATTTACACATTTTCAAAAATTGTATTTAATTCTAAAGACAGATGTTTTGTGAATTTACTTAAATTTTTGAAAAATTCTATCATATCAGTATTTTTTTTAGATTTTTTTCTCAAGTGTTCGGCAACTTAAAACGTTAATTTTCAAAAATGAACTCAATTTCAAAAATTTAAGTTAGTTTTAAAGGTAGTCATTCTGTGAATGTATTAAAATATTTGAGGAACTCAATTTTGTTTAAGATTTTTATTTTGTGTAAGTGTTCGTCAAATTGACACATTTTCAAAAATCAAAGTTAATGTTAAAGACCATATAAAAGGATTTTTTTGTTCGACAACTTAAAACTTTAACTTTTGAAAATTCATAACTTAAAACATTAACTTTCGAAAATTCATAACTTACGGAAAAATTGGCAGATTTTCAAAAATTGCAATTTTATGGATATATGTTTTGTAAAGATATTCAATTGTTGAGGAATTTATTTTTTCAGAAACTATAAATATTAATATTCAAAAATTCATAACTCATAAGAATGAAATACATTTAAATTTTTAAGCAATTCAATTGTATCTGCATTTATTTTTCTTTCAATTTTTTATTGTTTTACCTAATAATATTCAGGCCTAATTCGTACGCAAAACGTTAAATTTAATGTTAAAATAAGAGATATTTCCAATTAGTTAAACAAGTGTCACGAATTTTAACATGCAGCTAAATTACGAAATAGGGCTATTCTAAAAATAATTAAATGTTTTCAGTGGAAAATATTTTAAATACGGTAGAAACCATGTATCTTTGGAAGCAGATTAATTTAACGACAATTTTAAAAATGATTTGATAAAAAATTAACTATTTTTAATACTTTAAAAACTGTAATCGAAGCTCAGACCTGAATCTTTGACTACATAAATATAATCAAAGGCCTGAAGATAATGAATAATGATAATATTTCTGAATTCTGTAATCATTTATTTTTTTTATTATTATTTATAACATTGTTTTGTAATAATATATGTTTGTTTTATTTATTTACTACTTTATTTATATTTTCTGGCGGAATTCTAGCGAAATTAGGTTTTCTTTCTGGCGGAAATAGCATGTGACCAGTTGGCAACGCTGCCGACTACGTCTACAGGACGGCAAATGTAAGTTGGCCAGACGCGCAGAGAGGAAGTGAAAGCTCTCTCTCTCTACTGCCAGCCGAGTACAGTCTCTGTAATAAGCAAGCACATATTCTTCGCATGCGCTATTCATTTAAAACTCAATCGGGTGCTCTCCTCCACATAATTAATTAATTATATACGAGAATTATCTCACGAGATTGACTGGCAAGAGCACGGCTACGAGTTAATTTACTTTGGAAAATCATTGCACTGTGACTTTTGAAAATGAATGTACCAGGCGCGCGAACTCTTCACGAAATCTATCGAGAGCGCCCTTCGAAGGTTCCGCCCACAATTTTGCCACTGCGCAACGGCAAGTTATGTTTGCCGGCCTGTACTGCGTTCCCTATATTTGGTGAATTTGAAGGCACGGTATACTATTTACTCTGACACCTCTTGAGTGTTCTTCATGTTGGATTCTAAAACATGCTTTAACGCTTGATTTGTTCACACTTTTGTATAACAAGTTAAAAAAATTAAAAATCAATATTTAGGGAAAGATTAGTTAATGCAGAGCCTTTCATAGCAGATGAATTTAGGTATTTTACTGACATAACTAACTAAAAATGAAGCGTTTTCAGTTCAAGATAATTAATTTGAACTGTTTATTCTGTAATTATTTAAATTGATGTTGTCAATTGTGCACTTTTAATCTGTTAATCTTATTATTAATACACAGTGTGCGCCTAAAGTATGGAATAAATTCAGTAAGATATTTTTAGAAAAAATCCACGAACAGGTCGATTTTCTTTGATAAAAATACACATTTTTACATGAAAGTCGATTTTCAGTCGTCATTTGTTTTTGAGTAATTACGTCATTCATTTTGTTTGTTTTTTTGTTGCCGCGACACATCCTTCGAGAAACGCTAGTTTAATGTAATGTCCCAGAGGCTATGTCAATTTTTTTAAATAATTATCTCAACAATTCCCTGCTATTAGCTCACATATCAAGCATTGATAACGTGCCCTAGTTACAACACGAGCAACAGATGTTGTCTCGCCATGTGAAACATCAAAAGAAATATGGGATTAGGGTGTGCTCAAGTTAAAAGATGTACACGTATTAAAAACTGCAGCATCAAGTTTTTCACGTCACATTTATTTCAGCAAATGCAAATTTACACCCTTTCCAGCGCTGGCTGCAACCGGAGAAGAAACGAGCTTATCGATTTTAATTCGGCTCTATTCATAACAAGTTTTGATATAGATGGGCTCCCACGTTAACTTAAATTTATGGATTGTCATGGAGAATATTGGAATGCCTTCGGTATTTATTCATAAAAATATTAATTAATGTAGAATGTATTTGTTGAGAAATCCCGGGAAGCAATCTCTAAATTGAATGGAGGATAGTTTGACGTCGCGTAGAGACGGTTATGAAGGAAAAAAAATAAAGCTAATCCGGGACATTAATTACAAGGGAAATAAAAAGCATCTTAGGAGGAGAAATAATAATCATAAAGAAAGGATACCATTATAAGAAGCGTATAATATAAGAAAAACAAATATCATAAACTTGTATCATCCACTTTGCTCGATCGTCCCATAAGCGGACGGGATGCAGGGGAACCACCCCAAAGAGTCCCTTTCCCTGTGTGTCGGTGGGGGCTAACCAACCCCTATTCCACACGAAGTCAACACGAGCTCCTACGAGGAGGATCCATTGCCCCACGAGCAGTCACATTGATCGTACCGATGCGGCGTTGCCGGCTCTACTCGCATTCCGCGACAGGGCCCCCGTCGCGGCAACGCCGTCCACAAACATTGATTCTTTCCATTATAAATAGTACGCAAAAAATGCGTTCCTATATATCATCTCCCCCAGACATGCTTTGTGGCCCGGAAATTTCATTTTATAACTTTTATAACGACTATGCACAGAGAGAAAAAAAACAATTTCATTTCCTATATATTCATATGAGTGACGAAATTGTAATTAATTCTGAAACGAATTTTTAATTTTTCAATCACGAAAAAGTTGACGCGTCAGAGTGGACGTTCAACTACAACGGCCGGCAAGTGTTGTCAGACTGAAGCGATGTTGGCGACCGTCTGTGGTTGGCCAGCGCCAGTCGTCATTGGGACTGTACTAATTAACGGTTGTAATTTTAAATGCACAAACCTTTTTCAGACAAATAGTTTTTGAAGTAAGGCATCTTGCATGAATGATATCATAGGTTTCTTTTGTTAAATTTTAACCCCTCCACATGTCTCAATGTGTCACACCAAGTACGTCACGCGACAACCAAAATTATTTTTATTTACGAAGGCGACAATTAAAATGTATACCTATTAAAATTATTTAATGCTTGGTGGATGGACATGATTTATTATTATGACTTCAAAACCGTATTTGTTATAGCAAAACTTAAATCCGGGAGAAAAAAAAATGGGCCCAAGTTCATATTATGTATTACACAAATATTTCAGACACTTATAAAACTAAGCCTATAATGGTTCAATCTTAAATTGGCCAGTTGCGCCTTGGCAAATGGGCGGTCGTAAAGTGGGAGACCATCGGTATACCACGGAGTACATTTGATTGCAACATTCAATGGCAAAAATGATCATAATCTGTTGAAAACGTTGTGCGTTCCCTTATTCTCACACTGGTGATAAACCACCCAATTTTTGTCTTCGTTTGTACTCGAGCAATTGAATGCTCCACTCGCTCAGATTCTCGGTGCGCGGCCCGCCTCCCCATTAGCCAGTTTGACTTTCAAGATCTGTACAGTAATGGCTAGAGCACTATAAAAGATCAATTTGGATTCCGGCGAAGTCTTGTAACTATAGATGTACTAATCAAATATTTGCCTCTACAGGCAAGGCGGTACTCTGAATTGTAGAACGACACATTTATAAATACAAGCAAAAAATGAACGAATGAAAACATGATGTACCCCAATCAGGTAGAAGTGAAATTGTAAATATTGTTGGGCGTAGTATATTGAGTGCCAATGATTGGTTTTTGTGGGAAGCTCTGCTGGGCTGCGTTTACGATCGTCTTACAAGTATGAGAGACTTCTTAAAACGGCGCCCCTATACCATCCGTGTTAGGTATACTACAAAAAATATTAAATTTTGGTATTCCTTTGAAGTGAAGTAGATCTACACAATCAGATATTTATTTACATTCTCGAGTGCATAACTGGTGCTCCTATCAGCCATAGAGTTTCATCATTGGGAATATTGCAGGGCTCAGTTCTCCCGCCTATTTTTTTCGCACGGCGTACGGGGACGCTGTTTCCCGCACGTTGTTATGTAAACAACAATTTTAAACACGAATCAGCTTCATGACAACCAATCTTGCACTTGAATTTTTTAACGCGTGTAGAAAATTGTGTGAAGGAAGTGTCAAGCATTTTTAAGGAAAGTGTAATGAGTAGCCCGCGAGCCCTGGCGCCTGCGCACACTGTGCACTTGAATGAGCTAGTCAGTGAAAAGAGTAGGGTGGTCAAGTAACGCGAAAATGTGAAGGTCTTTTTGATGCGTTGGCAGTATGTGCCGTAGCGCCATCTTGTTGAAACCATACATTCCTTGGATTTATCTGTTTTCTGCGTAGTTCTGACATAAAACAAATTGGATCATTTGAACGTAGCGGTTAGAATTAACGGTGACGGTACGCCCAGCCTCTTCGAAAAAATAGGGACCAATGATGCAATTACGGCCAATGGCACTCTGACTTTTGAAGAATGAAGGGGTCGTTCATTGATGTTTCGTGGATTTTCAGGAGCCCAGTAGCTGAAGTGCTGTTTAAATAAAAATGATCTTCGTCGCTCATTAGAAGCTGCAGACCTAAATTGTCTTCCAAAATCACTTGCATTCTCGTAGCGAAATCCTCACAAGTTTCAAAATCTGTATCCTTTAATTGCTGAACAATCTGTAGTTGGAATTTTAAATCCTTATGCAAGATTCTCCTAACCGATTCCCGATTAATGTTCAACACAATTGCATGTTTTCGGACTTTTGATGAGCGACTCTCTCACTCGCTCTATATTTTCAGGGGTTGTTACGGTACGTTGTGGACCTTGTGACTTTTTCTTCATTATACTGCCAGTTGTTCTTAAATTATTGACAAATCTAATAGCCGCTGTGTTGTTATCACTGACTCACTGTTTCAGATAAACGTGTCGTATGCTAACATTCGATACTCTAGTGTCCACTGCTCCATTGTTACCATAGTTACTGAAATAGCACAACACTACAAAGGTAGTAACATCGCATTTACCCTCCTCCAACCGCGGTAAGCTTTGTACTATGCGTTTCAAAAACATCCGGTTCCCGAGTGTCACCCTGTATTTCTATGAAGCCACGGCCCAAGAACTTGAATTGCGATAGGTATTTACACCAAGTAATCTTTACTAAGCTAAGGGATTGTTAGGAAATAAGTAGTCTGTTGCTGAGTGATTTACCCAAAGTGTAATTGAGGAGTTGAACTGCAAAACTCAACAAATCCACTTTTATAATTTGTTCAGAAACCGCGAAAAACGTTCAGGGAGTCTATTTGTTGCTTAAAAAAAAAAGAATGTTTAGCAGCATTTTTAAATACGATTTGTTGCGTTTTGAAAGGTAATTCACACATATTCGGATTTATCTATGTTTGGACAGTAAGAATCGATACCAAGCTCATTTTGGCCCAAAATTGGATTAGTTGAGTTTTGCAGTTCAACTCCTCAATTATTTTCGAATTTTACGATACAATCTTATTTAGTATTTTACTTTAAGTATTGTCATAAGTTTCTGAATATCCGGACTTACAAAAGTACGTTATTTCAATCTTTCACTTGTGACTCTCCTTCCTTTGGCAGAGCTGTTCAAATTACTTTACAAAACCAAGCTGAAGTGAAGGTAGTTGAATATGAATTGCGTCTTACATATACAGGGTGAGTTTTTTTATGTGTTTAGCATGGGTACCTCGGAAACTAGCGGAGATAGAACGACGGTTGAATGGGGAAAGAATTGCAGTTTTATGAGCCGAATAAAATGACTAATCTAATTATCCAAACCGTAAAGTTTTAGAAAATTTTAGACTAAATAATAAAATAAATTTAATAAAGACGTTGTCTCTAATTTTTTTAAATTATAAAATTTTATCAGAATGTTTCTATCGATATTAGTTTCTGAGATACAAACACAAACTTACATCTTTTTAATTGAAACTATAGTTGGCTATGGCTTCATTGGAAAGACATTTTTTCTCTTTAATAAGATGTAGCATTGGATATACATATTTATAAAAAATATTGAGTTATACATTTTATATTTATCTCTTGTAGCAATCGAGTAAAATCTACTTAAAAAAAATCCGGACTTTTTAAGTTTGCAAAATATCTAGTTACCATTGTCTTTTTGAAAATTTTATAGGAGTCATTTTATTCGGCTCATAAAACTGCACTTCTTTGCCCATTTAACCGTTTCTCTATGTCTTATAATTTCTGAGATACCTATGCTAAACATCGAAAAGAACTCGCCCTGTATATTTACCAAATAATCGTTAAGCTGAGCGATACCAACAAATGTTGATAGAAAATAATCGGCAGTCTTAAAGCAAGTTGTTTGGGGTAAACAGTTATTCTTCTCGGATTTTATGGTACAGTCATCTTATTTGATAGCAAACTTAACCCGCCAATGGTGACCTACTGGTCTGTGAGACCGGGTGTGTCGAATAACTTTATTTTCCTTTATTGCTTTTTGTTACAATTTCGAGTAGCTGCCGCATTGCAGAGCTTAAATTGATTAAATATCTTTGTTTTATTATCAAAGAGCATAAATTAAAAAAAAAACATGAACTATTAGTAACACGAAAAATCTTCAGTTAAAAAGCCCGGTGCGTGAGACCGGCGTCACCATTAAATTTGCCACCAATGGCGGGTTAATATCTCATATTACTATTCCCAAAAGTTGTAATGGCTGAGCATACAAAAACACCTTGTATTACTTTTTTACTTTTTCTGATATGTGTCCAAAATGGTACACTAAAGACATACAAAATACGATTTGTTAAAAAGAGCTCACATAACTTTACACGATGAGTCCTAAATGATTGACATTCTTTTAAGAATAATTCCATATATAAGGAGGAATAAAACAAAATAAAAACCAACCAGCATTAAAAATTTAATTTTGTCAGATACACAGAAAATTCAAATGAATCCAGTTTTTTTATTACAGAGGGGAAACCGGGGTAAATCGTGACATTTTTTTTCTGAGATAAGAATTTTAGATGAAAATAATACGGTTTTTCTCATCGTGCAATTATTTAGTTTTCCAACGAAATAGATAATAATTCTACCAAATAAAAACAAATGTTTAAAATTGTTTTCAAACACAATTCCAAATCATTGTCTATTTATTTTCCGTGCCGAGCATCGCCCGTTATCCGATATTCTCCTTTTGTGTGATTTTTATTAAGTGGAAAAGAATAAACATGAGAATTATTTAAATTAGCACATCTCGTTTGACCTTCATTAAAAATAGGTCAAGAAGTTTAAAAATTTAAATTAAATTACGACTGATTTTGATTTTTCGACGATCCAACATAATCCACTCAGCTGCTCGAAAGCTATTTCCATGTTTATTTTATTTCCATGTTTTGTCATTATCCATTATATTATTTTCCGCTGACTTAGCAACACTGCTCGAGAGGGCATTTTGGATATGATCTGAATTTTCAATTTGTTTTATCACATAAAATGTGTTTTAATAAAAGGAATTCAATGTCGGGCAAGTATGATGGGTTTGGCAGTACCTTCCACCCCAGTTAATTATTTTTTTCCAGGATTTTCTTATGCAGCGTAGGCTTGCATTATCGCGTTGCAGAATATCTCTGTTTCTGTTGGACAGTTTTCAATTTAAGATTTATTTACTCTCTCCAATTGTCCACAGAAAAGAACTGCATTCGCAGTTTGTCCAGGTTTCAGCACTTACGTGAGCCAACGTTTTAGTTCCTTCAATTTTCGCCTGTCTTGGGTTTTCCTCATCCACTCTTGACCATATACCATATGGTTTTTAGATTTCATATACTCTTTTTGGATTCCCGTGATCTTTGTTGTGCAACTCTATATCCGCCTTGCTGTGGATCTAACTTATCACTAAAGATACTGCAAGTGCCCTCTGTGACTTCTTTTATATTTTCTAAAATTATTACTGAAGGAAGTATATTTGATGGGAACATGGGTTAGGGAGTATAAATAATATTAGACTTCGCGTAAGCTACGACCGATTGTTCATATTGGTAAGATTTCATATTCTATGACCTCTGTTTTGTTGGTTTTACCACAGATCACATTATGTCTTCAATCCATTGATCTCTGCGCGACTCTTAATTTGTCTGTAATCTTCCTTGTTGGGAAGATACATTTCTCCACGACCATTATAAAATTTAAGCATTCTGAAATCAATTTTGATCATAGAACATACACATTCTCACTCTTGTTATGGAACAAAACACTATGCGCTTATGCGTTTTGCATGTAATTCATTCCATAACAAGGGATAGAATGAATATTCCCACATCGTTCCGAATAAAACAATTAGCCTTGGATATCACAATTGTCAAAATACTATCAACATAACCACAAACGTGATAATAAAACGTAAGTTCTTTGTGTTCATTATTTGATTAGTCTATTTTATCTGGTCGAGGAGAAAGTATAGTCTGATACTCGGTAAGAATGGAAATTCAGATGCTCGTGGTTCCTCGCGCTCGCCTCACGGCTCGCGCTCGAAATATTCCACTCGCATCGAATTTCCATTCTAACCTTGTTACAGAATATACTATTCTTATTTATATGTGATATTAAAGAAGGGAAGTGTACAGTATTACCGAGCACTCCAGACGTGTGGAGGTAAAGTTTGTGCCGATTGAGAAAGTATTCGGAGAATGCTACAACAAATCTCAGCCAATTGAATTTAAGATGATCAAGGCGCAACACACCTCGAGTGCTTGGTACAACTCTACATTATATCAGTAACGAAAATTCCCAAATAAGTGTTTGCTTTAAACATTTCTAACACATCTCCAGTAAATTCCTTTTTTAGAACCTTTTAAAATGTAGGTTAAACTTTTAAAACCTTACATAACGATATATTTGCTCAGATAATTTTCTTACTTAGTCCATCTGGGCCATTGACTTACCTCAAATACTTTCATTGAAGACATGTTTTATGCAGAGAATTTTGTTTTTATTTCAAACCAAACTGTGAGATGAAACATAGTTAATACAGTTCTCTAATAATTCAAATACGGGCGATAAAGATAAATTAAATCAAACATATTTTCCAGTTGAGTTTGTTTACTAAACGACAGAACATCACCCTAAATTTGATCGAACACAGCAGACGGGGGCGTGTTGATCTGATCCAGCATGCATCTCCCTTATTTTTCCAAGGATTAATAGTATGTTAGTGTAAGTGGGCTGTAATCCTCGCATAATAAGACCGTAAATATACGAACAATAATGCATCCCCGAGAGCAAATAAAGAATCCAATCCTTCGGTAAGTGCACATTGTGTAATAATACATTCTGGTGCACTTAAAAACTGCAATAGCAATTATTGGCGCTGTGCTAATTTCACAGCAGCGATATTCTGAGTTGTTCTATAATTGCATTCGAAATCAAAATAACATTCAGTGTGCATAATTATATTATGTTATTCCATACAATTATTAATTTCATGGACAATAAGAGTCGCTGTGTACTTTCCAAATTGATGCATTGTTTGCGTATCGATATAAGATAAGTTTTATTAACCATGGTTTTGATCGTCACTTACCTGTTAAAATTGTTTTTCCGGTGGTATTCAAGAAACTGCAACAGAAAGAAAATCATGTTAGTTAAAATCAAATCAAATTTGTTTATGGAATACAGTACAATGAACAAAAATGCATTTTTGTATAGTGGATGTGAGCTTCAAATAATAGTAATAATAATACTGGGTTCCCCATAATAGGCTACCCATTTTAATATTTGAATTAATTTTTTTTCAGTTAACAAAACAAACTTTTTATTATACTAAATTACAGCTAACTCTTTGGGATTTATGATAACATAAATATTTGGCTAATTTAATTCTAACTTTTGAATATCACGTCTTCTAAATGACCTCCGCCAACTTCAACACATTTTTCAATATTAGATAAAAAGTGGTTCATTACACGGCGTAGCAAACCTTTGTCTATTCCTTCAACTTCTTCACGAATTTTGACTTTGAGTTCCTTGATTGTACCGGACGACTCGTAAACACTTTGGCTTTTAAATATCCCCTCAGGAAAAAATCGGGGGACCTCGAAGGCCAAGGCAAATTTCCGAATCGAGAAATGAGTCGGCCATTAAACGTTTCTCGCAGAACCCGCATTGAGTTTCTGGCGGTATGAGCTGTTGCCCCATCTTGTCGGAATAGTAAGGCATTGTTTAGTAATCCTCGTCTATTTAATTCTGGAATGAGGAATATCTCTAGCATGTTTACGTAGCGCTCGTATGTTACTGTTACAGCGCGGTTATTTTCATCCTCAAAAAAATATGGACCAATAATACCAAAAGATCCTACTCCACACCACACAACTTTTGCATTTGCAACTGCACATTTAGAAATTTGAAAAATTTCTATTCGAAAGCAATAGTTTTTATATTTGTTTTGAAACCACCTCGATGTTGTCAAGGTTTTTAAAACCTTGGGAGCCTCGTATTTGGAAAACGTTTTTCGCAGTCACGCACAGAATATCGGTCTCGTGGTCGATGTGCTCCTTTAGTCTCACTAAATTGTTCATTATAAGTTCAACCCCATCCTTAAACCTAATTTTTTGTGTACACATTTCATAAAAAATCAGTTGGATTAAGGATGGGTTTGAACTTGAAAAATGAAAAATTTAGTGAGACAAAAAGAGCATATTGACCACGAGACCAATATCGTGTTAAGTTAATCTCAACTAATAGTATTGCTACACTATGGGCACTATATCCCAGCATTGCCGTCGCAAAATCCTTAAGTAAAATGAATGTTTACACATTCTTCATTAGTGAACTTTTTTGGCATGGCAAAATAAACATGCCAAAGCACTGACTAGACATACGTGTATTATTAATAGATGCGTTACTAATTTATTTTTCCACAGCGACATTTTTAATTTAATGGATAATTCATTTACTAACTCTAGTAATAATACTTGGGCTGTGTGTGTACGGTTGCACCGTCCTTTTGAAACCACGTGTTCACCAAATCCAGTTAGTCAATTTGCGGAAGAAAGAAGTTATTGATCATTGTTCTGTAGCGCTCACCGGACACAGTAAGTGTTGCCGTCCTAAAAAAATAATCACCTTTCCTCTGTAAACGCCACACATTGACTTTGAGAGAATGTAAAATTTATTTATAATCATTTGAACGAGTTTTATTTAGTTTTAAATGTGCACTAAAAATGTTTTTATTTATATAGTATTACTTATGTATGTACAGGGTTCCCCATAATAGACTACCCATTTTATTTTATTTATTAATTCCCTACGAGATAACTAAATAAGTTTATCTCTGTGGGATTATGTTCTGTAGTCTTTGAGATTTAAGTAGGCACCTGTCACAAATAAGTTTTATATTAATAATTTTGTAGAACGTTATTTTTCTACGAGAAGTTTGTTAGTTTTCATCATAATTATTTAAGTTTCATGGATTACTCAGTCCAACAACGTGTGTTTTGTGTAGAAACTTACATAGGAAGCAATTCGATAGAAGAAGTTAGGTGTGCATTCAGGCGTCAGTTTAATAACAACAATAGAGGTCATGTGCCAAATCGTAAAACTGTTAAGTTATGGGTTCGTCATTGGCGTGAAACAGTTGTAATAGCAGAAACAATTTAGATGACAGTTTTTTTTGTGAAAATGTACTTTTTCCGTCCAAGTTATAATTTGAAACCAACGCCATCTTGTCAGCGGTGAAGATAATTACGATTTTCTTGAAATAATGTGAAAATAGGGGCTTTATAAAGAAACCAGGAAAGCTAACAACAGTTGTAGTAACAGATATAATTTTGATGGCAATTTTTCTTTTTGTGAAAATGTACTTTCTCCGTCAAAATTAATTTCAAACCAACGCCATTTTATTAGTGGTGAAGATAATTAGGATTTTCTTTCAAAATTACGAAACGTGAAATTTTCTAAAGAAATCCAGAAAGCTGGTAACAGTTGTAATAGCAGAAACAATTTTGATAACAGGTTTTTGGGAAAATGTACTTTTTCCGTCATAGTTTGAATTTCAAACCAACGCCATCTCGTTAGTGGTGAAGCTGATTAAAATTTTCTTTTAATATTATGAAAATATAAGGTTTATAAAGAAACCCATAAAGCTAGAAATAGTAGTAATAGTAGATACAATTTTGATGACAGTTTCTTGGTGAAAATGCACTTTCTCCGACAAAGTTTTAATTTCAAACCAACGCCATCTTGTCATGGGTGAAGATAATAAAGATTTTCTTTCAATAGTATAAAGATGGAAGATTTATAAAGAAATCCGGAAAGCTAATAACGGTCGTAGTGGCAGATATAATTTTGTTGACAGTTTTTTTTTGTGAAAATGCACTTCTCTGTCAAAGTTTCAATTTCAAACCAACACCATCTTGTTAGTGGTGAAGATAATTAAGATTTTCTTTCAAAATCACGAAACGTGGAGTTTTCTAAAAAAATCTAGAAAGCTAGAAACAGTTGTAATGGCAGATACAATTCTGATGACAGTTTCTTTGTGAAATTGCACTTTCTCCGTCATAGTTTTAATTTCAAACCAACGCCATCTTGTCAGTGGTGAAGATAATTAGGATTTTCCTTCAAAATGACGAAACGTGAAGTTTTCTAAACAAATTCAAAAAGCTAGAAACAGTTGTAATGACAGATACAATTCTGATGACAGTTTCTTTGTGAAATTACACTTTCTCCGTCATAGTTTTAATTTCAAACCAACGCCATCTTGTCAGTGGTGAAGATAATTAGGATTTTCCTTCAAAATGACGAAACGTGAAGTTTTCTGAACAAATTCAAAAAGCTAGAAACAGTTGTAATGGCAGATACAATTCTGATGACAGTTTCTTTGTGAAATTGCACTTTCTTCGTCATAGTTTTAATTTCAAACCAACGCCATCTTGTCAGTGGTGAAGATAATTAGGATTTTCCTTCAAAATGACGAAACGTGAAGTTTTCTAAACAAATTCAAAAAGCTAGAAACAGTTGTAATGGCAGATACAATTCTGATGACAGTTTCTTTGTGAAATTGCACTTTCTCCGTCATAGTTTTAATTTCAAACCAACGCCATCTTGTCAGTGGTGAAGATAATTAGGATTTTCCTTCAAAATGACGAAACGTGGAGTTTTCTAAACAAATTCAAAAAGCTAGAAACAGTTGTAATGGCAGATACAATTCTGATGACAGTTTCTTTGTGAAATTGCACTTTCTCCGTCATAGTTTTAATTTCAAACCAACGCCATCTTGTTAGTGGTGAAGATAATTAGGATTTTCTTTCAAAATGACGAAACGTGAAGTTTTCTAAAGAAATTCAGAAAGCTAGAAACAGTTGTAATGGCAGATACAATTCTGATGACAGTTTCTTTGTGAAATTGCACTTTCTCCGTCAAAGTTTTAATTTCAAACCAACGCCATCTTGTCAGTGGTGAAGATAATTAGGATTTTCCTTCAAAATGACGAAACGTGAAGTTTTCTAAACAAATTCAAAAAGCTAGAAACAGTTGTAATGGCAGATACAATTCTGATGACAGTTTCTTTGTGAAATTGCACTTTCTCCGTCAAAGTTTTAATTTCAAACCAACGCCATCTTGTTAGTGGTAAAGATAATTAAGATTTTCTTTAAAAATCACGAAACGTTGAGTATTCTAAACAAATCCAGAAAGCTAGAAACATTTGTAATGGTAGATACAATTCTAATGACGGTTTCTTTGTGAAATTGCACTTTCTCCGTCATAGTTTTAATTGCAAACCAACGCCATCTTGTCAGTGGTGAAGATAATTAAGATTTTTTTTTTAAATCATGGACATTTAAGTTGATAAAAAGCTAGAAACAGTTGCAATGGCAGGTACGATTTTGCTGACACTTTTTTTGTTTCAAATCAAAGTCATCTTCTCGGCGGTGAAGATAATTCAGATTTTCCTTCAAAACCATGAAAACTACAGATTTTTAAGAAATCTACAAACAGTTATAGTTTTTATGTTAATTCATTTTAACATTTTCATTAAAATGCATTTTATATTTTCTGATTCTATGAAAATTACATAAGTACCATATAAATAAAATTGTTTTTATTATTTCTTATTGAAAGTTAAAATTACACACGCAGCTGAGTAATTTGAAATGCATTTTAAAAATACAATAAAACAAGCAATTCCTCGAACGACTTATTATATACACATATTATGCATATGTTGTTGAAAACGGCACGTACAGAATGTCTTTAATTAGGACTATACATTTTAACCAGCACATGGCACACTGATACAGAGCATAAACATAAGAATATGTATGAACATGCGAAGGTTATTATTACTCTCATGGGTATATTAACTACCTTTCCAGGAATTGTTTATACTCTAAGCCGTCTAAGGGAAGCTTTATTTTATAGTAAAATGTTTTTCACTAAAGCAATACGTTTTATTTTTATATTTAAAAGTTAATATGGTTGATATATCGACATTAATATAAATTTCGGTAATAATTTATAAAAATTTCAAGCGCATATATCATAAAGTATTGTAAAATATTTTATATATAAATATATCAAAAGACATCACAATAAATCAATTCAAAGAATACACGAACATAAATCAATCAGGCCGCGATTTCAATATTAAATCCATTATATTTCATACAAAAAATATGCATCTCTCTCTTTCATATTTCAACTAGTTTCCAAACCACATAATGGGCCCTTTAGTATTAACAATAACGGTTATTAAATGATAAAAGGGCACTGTTTTTATTACTATTGTCTGTGACCAACCTTTCAACTCATAACAATATTATTGATTTCGTAATTATGTTATCAGCCAGCATTACATTAATTGATAATGATTGATCGAGTGGTGGTGAATTAATACATTTCTGCAACGTAATTACAGAACATGAAGCCATGTTTAAGTTATTAGCTCTATAATGGGAATCATTTCCTGGTATTGGTTATTCCTACTAATAAGGTCCGAATACACCCTTTCGAGGAAAGTAGTGCAGGGTTGTTTTAGGATTTTTACGGAATCACATGGGGGAATATATTTTGAGCAAATTTGTTGAAGTTTTAGGTTTGTGCCAATTGTTTTTATATTTTTTAATCTCTCCGAGAAATGTACAACTTGAAAATTACAAGATTTGTTTCCGTGAGAATATCTAGGAAACTAGTAAAGGGGTGTTTTAGGATTTTTACTGAATCCTATGGGAGAATATATTTTCAGTACATTTGTTAAAGTTTTAGGTTTGTGCCAGTTGTTCTTATATTTTTTTTATCTTTCCAATAAATGTGCAACTTGAAAATTGCACGAAGATTTGTTTTCGTGAGAATATCTAGGAAACTAGTCAAAAGGTAGGGATGGACGATCTTCACGTATCTGTCATTTTTCTCTAGTGTTGAAAAATCACAGGTCGTTACTGTTACTAATAGGCGAATTTCACTGCAACTTAAAATCACTGCTACTTAAAATCACCGCTACTTAAAATCACTGCTATTTAAACTGTGATTGCTTCTCAAAATCAACTCTTACCTGAACTGCGACTGTTACTTAAAACGTGATTGTAAGAAGATAATACAGAATAGCATTTCTAAATATTATTGTATATTCATTACTGTATACTCCCATTTATTCTTACGTTCATGTTCAAATTACGATTTTCATCAACGGAAAAACAAATATATAAAAACAATTGCTACGAATGCGAAACCCAAAATGACCCAAAATTAATTTCGATTTAAGATTCAGTGCGAATAACTAAATATACATTTTGAAATAATAGCACGAAACCAATTTTGAAATTGCAAACTTCATGGACAGAAAAAAAACTGCGAAAATCTACAATTGCTCCTCCTTGTTCAGGTGCTCAAAAAATTAAAACAAAAATCTTCAAAAATCCATATTTCTACTGAAAATTGATGAATTTACAAAAACCAAATTGATTTTGAATAAGCGATACTTCGGGCATTAAAGATAATTTTTTATAGAATTTTTCCTGAATTTTTTATATTTATTTCTGCAATGTTTTTGTTCAAGTGCTCAAAAAATTTAAAAATATCTTCAAAAATCCATATCTCTACTGAAAATTGTTAAATTTACAAAAACCAAATTGATTTTTTTGTATAAGCGTTACTTTTACCATAGAGGATATTTTTTTATGGAATTTTTCCTGCATGTTCTATATTTTCTTCCGCAATGTTTATGTTCTGGTGCTCAAAAAATTTAAACGAAAATTTTGAAAAATCCATATCTCTATTGAAAATTGTAGAATTTACAAAAACCAAATTGATCTTGAATTAGCGACACTTCGGCCATTGAGGATGATTTTTTATGGAGTTTTTCCTACATGTTTTATATTCTCTTCTGCGATGTTTTTGTTCTGGTGCTCAAAAAATTCAAACTTAATTTTCAAAAATCCATATCTCTATTCAAAATTGTTGAATTTATAAAAACCAAAGTGATTTTGAATAAGCGATACTTCGGCCATTGAGCATGATTTTTTGTGGAATTTTTCATGCATGTTTTATATTTTATATATTTTTTTCTGCGATGTTTTTGTTCTGGTGCTCAAAAAATTTAAACGAAAATTTTCAAAAATCCATATCTCTATTGAAAATTGTTAAATTTACAAAAACAAAATTAATTTCGAATAAGCGATACTTCGGCCATTGAGGATGATTTTTTATGGAATTTTTCCTACATTTTCTATATTTTTTCTGCGATGTTTTTATTCAGGAGAAATAACAAAAATTTTCATAAATCCAAATTAAAAATTATTAAATTTACAAAAACCAAATTGATTTGATATAATCGGCCATTGATGATGACTTCTTTTGGAATTTTTCTTGCATTTTTATATTTATTTCTACGATGTTTTTGTTCAAGTGCTCAAAAAAATAAAACAAAAACCTTCAAAAATCCATATCTCCATTAAAAATTGTTAAATTTGCAAAAACCAAATTGATTTTAAATAGGCGGAATTTTTCCTGCATGTTTTATATTTTATTCCGCGATGTTTTCGTTAAAATGCTCAAAAAATTAAAACGAAAATTTTCAAAAATCCATATTTGTATTAAAAATTGTTAAATTTACAAAAACAACATTAATTTTTAATAAGCGATACTTCAGCTATTGAGTATGATTTTTTATAGAAATTTTCCTGAATTTTTTAAATTTATTTCTGTGATGTTTTTGTTCAAGTGCTCAAATTTAAACGAAAATTTTCAAAAATCCAAATCTCCATTAAAAATTGTTAAACAGACAAAAACCAAATTAATTTTGAATAAGCGATACTTTGGCCATTGAGGATGATTTTTTATGGAATTTTTCCTACATTTTTTATATTTATTTCTGCGATGTTTTTGTTCAAGTGCTCAAAAAATTAAAACAAAAATCTTCAAAAATCCATATCTCTATTGAAAATTGTTTAATTTACAAAAACCAAATTGATTTTGAATAAGCGATACTTCGGCCATTGAGAATGATTTTTTATTGAATTTTTCCTGCATGCTTTATATTTATTTCTGCGATGATTTTGTTCTGGTGCTCAAAAAATTTAAACGAAAATTTACAAAAATCCATATCTCAAGTGAAAATTGTTGAATTTACAAAAACCAAATTGATTTTAAATAAACGTTACTTCGGCCATAAAGGATGATTTTTTATGAAATCTTTCCTGCATTTTTTATATTTATTTCTGCAATGTTTTTGTTCTGGTGCTCAAAAATTTTAAATTAAAATTTTCAAAAATCCATATCTCCATTAAAAATTGTTAAATTTACAAAAACCAAATTAATTTCGCATAAGCGATACTTCGGCCATTGAGGATGATTTTTTATGGAATTTTTCCTGCGTTATTTATATTTTTTCTGCGATGTTTTCGTTCAGGTGCTCAAAAAATTAAAATAAAAATTTTCAAAAATCCATATCTCCACTGAAAATTGTTAAATTTACAAAAACCAAATTGATTTTGTATAAGCGTTACTTTTGCCATTGAGGATATTTTTTATGGTATTTTTCCTGCATGTTTTATATTTTCTTCCGCGATGCTTTCGTTAAAATGCTCAAAAAATTAAAACGAAAATTTTCCAAAATCCATATCTCTATTAAAAATTGTTAAATTTACAAAAACCAAATTGATTTTAGATAAGCGATACTTTGGCCATCAAGGATGATTTTTATGGAATTTTTCCTGCATTTTTTATATTTATTTCTGCGATGTTTTTGTTCTGGTGCTCAAAAAATTTAAACGAAAATTTTCAAAAATTCATATCTCTATTGAAACTTGTTGAATTTACAAAATCCAAATTGATTTTGAATAAGCGATACTATGGACACTGAGGATGATTTTTTATGGAATTTTTCCTGCATTTTTGATATTTTTTTCTGCAATATTTTTGTTCAGGTGCTCAAAAAATTAAAACAAAAATCTTCAAAAATCCAAATCTCTATTGAAAATTGTTGAATTTACAAAAACCAAACTGATTTTGAATAAGCAATACTTCGGCTATTGAGCATGATTTTTATGGAATTTTTCCTGCAAGTTTTATATTTTCTTCTGCGATGTTTTTGTTCTGGTGCTCAAAAAATTTAAACGAAAATTTTCAAAAATCCATATCTCTATTGAAAATTGTTAAATTTATAAAAACCAAATTAATTTCGAATAAGCGATACTTCGGCTTTTAAGGATGATTTTTTATGGAATTTTTCCTGCGTTTTTTATATTTTTTCTGCGATGTTTTGGTTCAGGTGCTCAAAAAATTAAAACAATAATTTTCAAAAATCCATATCTTTATTGAAAATTTTTAAATTTACAAAAACCAAATTGATTTTGAATAAGCGATACTTCGGCCATTGAAGATAATTTTTTATAGAATTTTTCTTCCTTTTTTTATATTTTTTCTGTGACGTGATCATTGTCGTAGTTTAAAATCACTGATATTAGAAAGTGGCAATCACAGGTAGCAACGTGATTCAAAAGTAGCAGTTTTGCCCATTTCTATCAAAGGGTGTTTCAGGATTTTTACTTAATCATATGGTAGAATATATTTTGAGTAAATTTGTTAAAGTTTTAGATGTCTGCCAATTGTTGTTTTGATTTTTTTATCTCTTTAAAATGTACAACCTGAAAATTGCAATAAGATTTGTTTTCGTGAGAATATCCAGGAAACTAGTGAAGGTTCGTTTTAGGATTTTTGCTGAATCTTATGGGAGAATATATTTTTTAGCAGTTTATATTATTTATTAGATGCTTGATTTAAAGGAAATATTACGTTGAAACGGTTACATTATTTTAGCCAAATGGCTATAGATCAGAGACCGTTGTGCCTAGGCCAAGTAATTATTTAAATAAATTTGTTTTTAGTTTAATATCAACTAGATCGCTTAGTGTAATAAAGATTTTGTCAGGTTCGCAGATTTTAAATTATTGTACCTGCGCAATTTAAATACTGTAACATGTTTAGAAATTACTAAAATAATAAAAAACTTATCATATTTCTCAGAATCATAAATAATTAAATTATTCTTTATTGAGTTACTTTAGTATATTAGTCCAATAGGGTCTGTTTTGACATTTCTATTATGACCATCTTGACAAGATAATTACATAATGTTTAAGTTATGAGTTCCTTAATGTGAATAGTTTCACCATGAGTTAATTTCAATTCGAAAAACGTGGTTCTTAAAAGGGATGAGTTATAGTACCAGTAAATGTCAACGGAAATGACGGCTGAAGTTTATGCGATCGTATAATGCCCGCATGTAAATTATCCGTAGATTATTATTGATAGATATTGAGTGTTGAATTTTGCAATCATAATGGCTTGTTTAGAGTATATAAAACTAGTTTATTCATTTCTCTTGCGTACGGTACAGTTTATATAGAACGGAAAATAACTGTATCCTCAAGCATGCATTACCTTTGATTTGTCATTACGAGGAAATTTATGGGAATTTATGTAATTTATGCTGTATTAACTTGTTAGGTACGGTTCACAGCGCCAAAGAAATATTTCAAATGATTCAACTATAAAATAATAGGAAATAAATAATAATGTAATAATAAACGTAATAATTGCTATTAAAGATAATTACAAAGAATGTAAATGTTTCATATCTCTCGATCATAACAAAATTGTAAAAAACAAATTATTGCCTGATTTAGCTTCGTATGCCAGGCTCACGTGGGCCAAAAAAAATATTGGATATAAACCAATTTTAAGACAAAAAAGGAGGGTTTCAGATAATTGTTTTAATATTTACGTAATTCTTTCTTCATTTAATACAAAGTATAGAATCAGTAAGAATTCCAGCTTAAATTCGCGCTTGCTTGGTCAGGCCTGATGCAAATAAACTCAATGTGTATTGAGAATATTTATTCCGTCAAGCACTAGTTCAAATATATAAAAAAACAACTTCACAATACTCGAGTTCTATGTAAATTTTCAATGTTTAGTCCAAATAAATGGCAGTATGAAGTAATGGCGACAGTGGGTTCGACAGAATCATTTACGGGTGTATATATGTGTCAGATGCAATCATTCCACATTGAGCTTGAAGCGATGTCACCAAACCGTACATCCAGCAAAGCTTTCGAATAAAATACTCGGATTTATGGGAATATAAAAATCCCATTATGGGACGATGTTTCTCTCCGAAGAAGTATTATTCGGCTGAAATTATGATCGAATTGCATGAACACAAAACGCTTCGTTTAAAAACGTGTTAGAAGGAACGTGCGAAGTAGATGGGGAGGACTCTGGAAAAGAGAGTTCATTAGAAATATGTATTGAAAGTGGGTCAATCTAATTGAAACTTGAAAGAATCCACAACATTCGAACATGAACGGTGCAAATGTATTGCTTCTCCTATAGGGGATTTTTATTTAGTGCTGACGTAACTTTTATGACTAGTAGTTTCTTATTTTATTTGAACAATAATTCAGAATGAAAAAATCGAATAATTTCAACTTAATATATTTTTTCTACTCCCACCTCTAAAATGCCATTTATGCATATGTTTCCATGACCCTAAGCGATTCTTGACAAATTATGGCTTTGTGCATTTTAATCATGGACTGAAATTAGCTCCAGATTTTTAAATCGCTAAAATTAATTGAAACTCAAAATCAAGTTAGTTGTCACTTATCAACAATCTGTCAAAATAAAAAAGAAATAAATGGAACAAGAAATACTTTCAACTTAAATCAAATAAATAATCATCAAAGAAATTTAGGAGAATCAATGATTTCCTTTAGAAATTGCTATAATGTCTCTAACGTAATGTATATTTACCCAAGTAGACTAATTTAATAATTAATGTGCTATTACTATGTTCATTTAAGATAATAAAATAATTTTAAAATTTTACCAATTTAGTCGTAGAAAAAGTATAGTATGCACTTCTCTAGACATTCGTTATTAAACACTCGCTCTGCTACGCTCCGCTCGCGACTAATTAACTCGTGACTAAAGTGCCGTTTATAACACTTGTTGCATAATACACTATTATACACTCTGTTCAAACAAGATTATTTCAAAATCTAGGTAAGAATGTTTGTAGATTTTTACAGAATCCTAATTACTTACATGTTTTTAGTAATTGTGAAGAACGCCAAGTCATTAGCAGTTGTTTTTATATTTTTTTCCAACCATCAAGTTGATGTCAAGTTTTTTCCAACATTCAAACGAGATTAATTTAAAATCTTGAAACGAGTGTTTGTAGATATTTGCAGAATCTTAATTATATATGAGTTTTTAGCAATTAATTTTGAGATAAACACGATTGTTTGATTTTCAAATATAGTTTATTTAAACCACTACATCTGTTTCGCCACTGGTGAAGAAAATATACAAATAAAAAACACAGTACTTCTTGTATATTAAGTATTTGCAGTTGGCGTGGGATAGAACTTTTTAAAAGGCCGGATTGAAAATGTCTATTAATTTCTAAATTTTCAAATAAATTTAATTTTTGTCCTTTTCTTTCCATATGTAAAATCTCCAAGTGCGGGTTGAATGAATGTTTCCCTGTCAGAAGATGGTTTGCATATGTTGATGTGATCTCTAGCAATTGTTTTTATTTTTTTTTTCAAGCCATCAAGATGTCAAGTTTTCTTCAATTTTACACTCTGTTCCAACGAGATTATATCGATATCTAGTTACGAGTGTTTATAGACTTTTACAGAATATTAATTATGTATGTATTTTTGGTGAAAAAAAAAAAATCAAGTATCTAGAAATTGTTTTTATATTTTTTAATCCATAAAAAAGTTATCAAGTTTTTTCAACATTACGCTCTGTTTAAACGAGATTATTTCAAAATTGAGATAAGAGTGTTTGTAGATGTTTAAAGAATCTTAATTATATATGTATTTTTGGTGAATATAAAAAATTTCAAGTCTCTGGCAATTGTTTTTATATTTTTTTCAGGCCATCAAAATGTTGTCAAGTTTTTTCAACTTTACGCTCTGTTCAAACGAAATTATTTCGAAATCTAGGCAAGTTTTTGTAGATTTTTACAGAATCTTAATTGTATATGTATTCTTTGTAATTTTGAGGAATGGCAAGTGGTTAGCAGTTGTTTTAAAAAAATTTTAAGACATCAAGATGTCAAATTTTTTCAACATTACACTCGAACATTACTTCGAACGAGATTAATTCGAAATTTAGATAAGAGTATTTGTATATTTTTGAAGAATTTAAATATGGGCTTTTAGTAAATTTGAAGAATTTTAAGTCGGTTGCAATTGTTTTTAAATTTTTTTCCAGCCATCTAGATGATGTCAAGTTTTTCAGCATTACACTCTGTTCAAACGAGATTCATTTAAAATCCGAAACGAGTGTTTGTAGATTTTTGCAAAATCTTAATTATACAGGGTGTTTTCATTTCGAGGCTCATCATGAAGATCTCGCTTATTAGAAGAGATAGAGAGTATGTAAAAATTTGGCACTTTAGCAGAATTTTATTCTGATTAATAATCCACTGAAAAAAAATACTTTTTTGTTTTTGATTTTTGATTAAAAAAAAACTAAAAACACTGATTTTCGTTTTTCCTTTATATCGTCGGTATTTGAAGTGATATTTAAAAACGGTGGAGACGTTCTTATGGAACTTTTTTATTATCTAATGGTTGGCATAAGATTTTTTTTCGTAACATGTTTCGTTTCTTTTGAACCATCATCAACTTTCTCATTTCTTATGGCCGTCATATTTCATTTTTATCGCATCTCAATGTTTATTTTTTTTGTGATAAACATATAATCGTTTAAAACACTTTTATTGGCAATCTATTTAGCGCTTACTAAAAATCATCCGTGCCATGGAATTCGACTTAACTCGAAAACAAAATTTAAGTACTTCAAAAATCCATATCTCTATTGAAATTTGTTGAATTTATAAAAACCAAATTGTTTGCATTCAGGTGCTCAAAAAATTAAAAGTAAAATTTTCAAAAATCTACATCTATATTGAGAATTGTTGAATTTACAAAAACCAAATTGATCTTAAATTAGCGATACTTCGACAATTGAAGATGATTTTTTATGGAATTTTTCCTGCATGTTTTATATTTTTTTCTGCGATGCTTTTGTTCAAGTGCTCAAAAAATTAAAACGAAAATTTTGAAAAATCATATGGTGGATGAATTTTTAAAATTCGGTCGTTAGTTCACGAGTTATGACCAACAGTATTAAACAATTGAATGTTAAATCCGTCTTTTTGTTATAATTTGATTCATTTTAACGGGTGGAGTCATTTGGTGCCGATTTTTCTAAATTCTGTTCATACATTCACTAATTATGGCCAGAAAAGGGGAAAACAATTTCAGTCTGTAGTGAAAATTGTTGAAGTTGGAAAAACCAAATTAATTTTGAATTAGCGATACTTCCGCCATTGAGTATAATTTTTTATGGAATTTTTCCTGGATTTTTGATATTTTTTCCGCAATGTTTTTGTTCGGGTCCTCAAAAAATTAAAACAAAAATTTTCAAAAATCCATATCTCTATTGAAAGAAAATTGTTGGATTTTCAAAAACCAAATTGATTTTGAATAAGCGATACTTCGACCATTCAGGATAATTATTTTATGGAATTTTGCCTGTTTGTTTTATATTTCCTTCTGCGATGCTTTTGTTCAAGTGCCCAAAAAATTAAAAAGAAATTTTCAAAAATCATATGGTCGATTAATTTTTAAAATTCGGTCGTTATTTGACGAGTTACGACCTTCAATATTAAACAATTGAAAGTCAAAATCCGTTTCTTTTGTTATAATTTGATTCATTTTAACGAGTGGAGTCATTTGGTGTCGATTTTATTTTAATTCTGTTGATCCATTCACTAATTGTAGCCAGAAAAGTGGAAAACAATTACAGTCTATAGTGAAAATTGTTGAATTTGGAAAAACCAAATTGATTTTGAATTAGCGATGATGCTTCGGCAAGGATGATTTTTTATAGAATTTTTCCTGGATTTTTGATATTTTTTCCGCAATGTTCAGGTGCTCAAAACATTAAGAGAAAAATTTCAAAAATCCATATTTCTATTGAAAATTGTCGAATTTACAAAAACCAAGTTGATTTTGAATAAGCGATACTTCGGCCATTGAGGATGATTTTTTATGAAATTTTTTCTGCATTTTTGATTTGTTTTTTCTGCAATGGTTTTGTTCCGGTGTTAAAAAAAATAAAACAAAATTTTTCAAAAATCCATATTTCTATTGAAAATTGTTAAATTTACAAAAACCAAATGGATTTTGAATAAGCAATTCTTCCACCACTGAGGATGATTTTTGATGGAATTTTTCCTGGATTTTTGATATTTTTTTCGCAATGTTTTTGTTCAAGTTCTTAAAAAATGAAATTTCAAAAATCCACAACTATTGAAAATTGTTGGATTTACCAGATTGATTTTAAATAGGCGATACTTCGGCCATTGAGGATCATTTTTTTATGGATTTTTGCCAGCATATTTTATATTTCCTTCTGTGATGCTTTTGTTCAAGTGCTCAAAAAATGAAAACGAAAATTTTCAAAAAACATGTGGTGGATGAATTTTTAAAATTCGGGCGTTAGTTTACGAGTTATGACCAACAACATTAAACAATTGAAAGTCAAATCCGTTTTTTTGTCATAATTTGATTCATTTAACGAGTGGAGTCATTTGGTGCCGATTTTGTTTTAATACTGTTCATCCATTCACTAATTATGGCCAAAAAAGGGGAAAACAATTTCAGTCTTTCGGCCATTGGGGATGATTTTGCATGGAATTTTGCCTGAATGTTTTATATTTTCTTCTGCAATGTTTTTGTTCAAGTGCTCAAAAAATTAAACCAAAAATTTTCAAAAATCCATATCTCTATTGAAAATTGTTGGATTTACAAAAAGCAAATTGATTTTGAATAAGCGATACTTCGGCCATTGAGGATGATTTTTTATGGAATTTTTCCTGCATTTTTGATATTTTTTTTGCAATGTTTTTGTTCAGGTGCTCAAATAATTAAAACAAACATTTTCAAAAATCCATATCTCTATTGAAAATTGTTGAATTTACAAAAACCAAATTGATTTTGAATAAGCGATACTTCGGCCAATGAGGATGATTTTTTATGGAATTTTTCCTGGATTTTTGATATTTTTTTCCGCAATGTTTTTGTTCAGGTGCTCAAAAAATTAAAACAAAAATTTTCAAAAATCCATATCTCTATTGAAAATTGTTGAATTTACAAAAACCAAATTGATTTTGAATTATTAGCGATACTTCGGCTATTAAGGATGATTTTTTATGGAATTTTTCTTGCATTTTTGATACTTTTTGTAATGTTTTTGTTCAGGAGCTCAAAAAATTAAAACGAAAATTTTCGAAAATCTATATCTCTATTGAAAATTGTTGAATTTACAAAAACCAAATTGATTTTAAATAGACGATACTTCGGCCATTGAGAATGATTTTTTACGGAATTTTTCCTGCATTTTTGATATTTTTTTCTGCGATGTTTTTGTCCAGGTGCTCAAAAAAATATTCAAATTTTTTAAACTTTACACTCTTAGCAGATTAGTCCACAATAGAATTCCTTGCTTACATTTCTTAATTTGTAGGTATATTTATTTTTCTTGCTCAACTGACCGAATTGGGGGGCGATCCATTGCTATATTGACCTATTTTTTTTAACAATTCCATTGTTATAAAAAAATAATTGGGCGTATCGGTACTATAGTAGTACCATAATTTAGAATATCACATTTAATAAACTTTAAATAATAATTTTCAAGGTTGTAAGTCTATTGGAGTGTGTTCGTTGAACATTTTCTTGTGATGTGGATTAAATCTTCTAAAATCTTCATTAGGTAAAATCAGTAGTAATTGCAGTAGCGTAGCATAACTTCCAAAATTTCTTAAATATTGGCATTAAACCCTTCATATTCGTATTCTCATAAACTAATATTCCTAAAAATCTAGTGATACCATCAAATTTCACATTATTTAATAAATTGTTATTGTATTAAAATAATCGATAGACAATTATAGTATTCACATAAGTGATTATTTAAACATTTTTGCATTACACATTTAGATCTAACTATCTTAAGTTATTACAGTATATATGAATATAATATTTGTATATTATCAGGAAGAGATCTAAGGATGATTCTGGGAATATTGTAATAACCAAGCAATATGTTTTCACCTGTATGTATGTTGTTAAAGTATTCTTCCTTCTTTATCTCATCAACAGAAGTATAGAGAGTGGTATTGTTTTTGCAGAATTTCCCGATAATTTTTATAGTCAATAGTTAATTCCCGATCGATTTGTATCTTGATTTTTCGTGTAATATATTTCCCCTTAATAAGTGTTATTATTTCGAAAACAAATGATTAATCTATACCCCATAGAAATATATTCACATCGTTAATTTGTATACCTTTAGGCAAGGTTAAGGCAAGCATAATTTATGAATACGTTCCATAATTCATAAAAGAAACGACATCTGTTGCGGTGGAAAATCTGTAGTCATGAAAAATATTAATAAAACATGAATATATATTTAATTATAGTCGAAATAATGAACTATCCATTTAATCTCTCTTATCTTATTAGCTGGTGCTAATGCGGAACAACAAAATGCTTGCACACTCAAAAGAGAAAATTATTAATGAAGTCAGAAATATGATATATTAGCCGAAGATGAAAAATGTGCACGTATTAGCGTGGCAATAAATAATTGCGTATGTCTTGATTTTAATTTTATTGTGGTGATTTATAGTGCCGTCGACTTTTAATTAATGCTTTTATTATTTGTACATATCATTAATATTAAAATATTCAATGGTGTGGGAATGCGTTAAGTCGATTTAAGTGAAGGGCGTTCCGTTCGATTTCGATCTTTATTTGCCGAACGTAAAAGCCAAGAATTTCGCGAATTGCGCAATCACATGTTATTGCGGATCTCGACAATGGAATAATACATATAGCGGAAATGCTGGAAGTTCATGAAGGAATTTGTACATCTACGGCTGAATATTTGAATATTATTTCGTATTTGGCAGAGTTATACTTTTATTTTACGTGATATAAAATTGTTACAGTCGTAATATGAATACTAGCATAAATAATCGATTCATAAAAGAAATCCTACACTGAAACATAGTTTTAATTACAATTTTTATATGTCCACAAGCTGGAAACTAGTTTTATTTTTGTGAATTTAGTTTACACGAGTTTCGTATATTCTTTCTGTGTTTCATTCATCGAGGGGTTTTCAGGAAAATTGAAAAAATCTTGTTGAAAGTGCGCATTTCACAAAGTCACGTTTTCTCACCGAAAATTCCGAAAAGCTAGTGATTAACCTTTCTTGGATTTTTCGTTTTTTTTTACAGATACATTTGTCTACAGTGTTTTCTAAAAATTTTAATAAAATTCATCGAGGGGTTTTCAGGAAAATTGGAAAAATCTCGTAGAAAGTGTGCATTTTGTAGTGACGTTTTTTCACCAAAAATTCCGAAAAACTAGTGATAACTCTTTCTTGAATTTTTCGTTTTTTTCATAGGTACATATGTCTAAAATTTTTTCTGAAAATTTTAATAAAATTCATGGAAAATTCTTGTAGAAAGTGCGCATTTTACAGTCACGTTTTTTCACCTTAAATTCCGAAAAACTAGTGATAACCCTTTCTTGGATTTTTTGTTTTTTTTATAGGTACATGTGTATACAATAAAATTCATAAAGGGGTTTTCAGGAAAACTGAAAATATCTCGTACAAAGTGTGCATTTTGCAAAGTCGCGAATTTTCACATATAATTCCGTAGAAACTAGTGATAACTCAATTTTAGATTTTTCATTTATTTCATGTGTGTAGAAAGTTTCCAGAAAATTTAAAAAAATCCATTTCAGGAAAATTGAATAGAAAGTGAGCATTTTACAAAACCATGAATTTTCACGTAAAATTCAGAAAAAACTAGTGATAATCCAATTTTGGGGTTTTGCATTGTTTTCTTAGGTACATATGCCTAGAATTTTTTCTCAAAATTTTGATAAAATTCATTGGAGGCTTTCATGAAAATTGAAGTCTCGCACAATTTGCGAAGCGAAGAATTTTCTCGTAAACTTCCGAAAAAAGTAGTGATAACACATTTTTGGGTTTTTCGTTTATTTCATAAGTACATATCTCTAGAATGTTCCCAGAAATTTTTTTCAGGAAAATTGAAAAATCATGTAGAACGCGAGCATTTTGCAAAGCCACGAATTTTGACGTAAAATTCCAAGAAAACTAGTGATAATCCAATTTTTGTTTTTTTAGTTTCTTTTATAGATGCCTAGAATGAGCGATAGAAAAAATATGAAAACAATTGCCACAAACTTGAAATTTTTAAAATATACTCAAAATTAATTCTATTTTATTGTTTTGTAAAAATCAGAAAATACCCTTTTACTAGATTCCGAGATAATTGCACGAGAACAGAAAATAGTGTCATTCTGAAGTTGCACATTTTTTTCGAGGGATAGAAAAAATATAAAAACAATTGCCACCAACTTGAAATTTTCAAAATATACTCAAAATGAATTCTATTTTATTGTTTTGTAAAAATCAGAAAATACTCTTTAACTAGATTCCGAAATAATTGCACGAGAACAGAATATTGTGTCATTCTGAAGTTGCACATTTTTTCAAGCGATAGAAAAAATATAAAAACAATTGCCACCAACTTGAAATATTCAAAATATACTCAAAATTAATTCTATTTTGTTGTTTTGTAGAAATCAGAAAATACCCTTTTACTAGATTCCGAAATAATTGCACGAGAAAAGAATATAGTGTCATTCTGAAGTTGCACATTTTTTCGGGCGATAGAAAAAATATGAAAACAATTGCCACCAACTTGAAATTTTCAAAATATACTCAAAATTAATTCTATTTTATTGTTTTGTAAAAATCAGAAAATACCCTTTTACTAGATTCCGAAATAATTGCACGAGAACAGAAAATACTGTCATTCTGAAGTTGCACATTTTTTTCGAGCAATAGAAAAAATATAAAAACAATTGCCATAAACTTGAAATTTTTAAAATATACTCAAAATTAATTCTATTTTATGGTTTTGTAAAAATCAGAAAATATCCTTCTACTAGAGTCCGAGATAATTGCATGAGACCAGAATGTAGTATCATTCTAAAGCTCCACATTTTTTTGAGTATAGAAATATTAAATTTCAAATTTAAATTTAAAAAAATACAGCGGATTTCTATAAGACTTTCCTTTAACCAATAATTCGTTTTATGAAGATATCTTCATTTATTCAAGAAATATATTTTATAGAAGTTGAAATTCAAAAATTTATAAAAAAATATTAAATTTCAAATTTACATTAAAAAAAATACAGCGGATTTCTAGAAGACTTTCCTTTAACCAACAATTCGTTTTGTGAAGATATCTTCATTTCTCCAAGAGATATATTATTTTTAAGACAACGATGCACTCACATTACAAGTTGAAATTCAAAAATTTATAAAAAAATATTCAATTTCAAATTAATATTAAAAAAAAATTACAGGGGATTTTTAGAAGACTTTCCTTTAACCAAGAATTCGTTTTGTGAAGGTATCTTCATTTATTCAAGAAATATATTTTATACAAGTTGAAATTCAAAAATGTATAAAAAAATATTAAATTTCAAATTTAAATTTAAAAAAATACAGCAGATTTCTTGAAGACTTTTCTTTAACCAACAATTTGTTTTGTAAAGATATCTTCATTTCTCTAAAAGATATATTATTTTTAAGACGATGCACTCACATTACAAGTTAAAATTCAAAAATTTATAAAAAAATATTAAATTTCAAATTAATATTAAAAAAAAAACAGGGGATTTCTAAAAGACTTTCCTTTGACCAACCATTCGTTTTGTGAAGATATCTTCATTTCTCCAAGAGATATATTATTTTTAAGACAACGATGCTCTCACATTACAAGTTGAAATTCAAAAATTTATAAAAAAATATTAAATTTAAAATTAATATTTAAAAAAAAATACAGGGGATTTATAAAAGACTTTCCTTTGACCAACCATTCGATTTGTGAAGAAATCTTAATTACTCCAAGAGATATATAATTTTTAAGACAACGATGCTCTCACATTACAAGTTGAAATTCAAACATTTATAAGAAAATATTAAACTATATACTATATAGTTGTAACCTTAAATGTATGAACTAAGGGCAGAAAGACCGATAGGTCGATAGCCCTAATAAAACATTGTTTACTACTACTATTAAATTTCAAACTAATATTAAAAAAAAATACAGGGGATTTCTAAAAGACTTTCCTTTGACCAACCATTCGTTTTGTGAAGATATCTTCATTTCTCCAAGAGATATATTATTTTTAAGACAACGATGCTCTCACATTACAAGTTGAAATTCAAAAATTTATAAAAAAAATATTAAATTTAAAATTAATATTTAAAAAAAATACAGGGGATTTATAAAAGACTTTCCTTTAACCAACAATTCGTTTTGTGAAGATGTCTTCATTTCTCCAAGGGATATATTATTTTTAAGACAACGATGCTCTCACATCACAAGTTGAAATTCAAAAATTTATAAAAAAATATTAAATTTAAAATTAATATTTAAAAAATACAGGGGATTTATAAAAGACTTTCCTTTGACCAACCATTCGATTTGTGAAGAAATCTTAATTACTCCAAGAGATATATAATTTTTAAGACAACGATGCTCTCACATTACAAGTTGAAATTCAAACATTTATAAGAAAATATTAAATTTTAAATTAATATTTAAAAAAAATTACAAGGGATTTCTAAAAGACTTTACTTTAACCAACAATTCGTTTTGTGAAGATATCTTCATTTCTCCAAGGGATATATTATTTTTAAGACAACGATGCTCTTACATTACAAGTTGAAATTCAAACATTTATAAGAAAATATTAAATTTTAAATTAATATTTAAAAAAAATTACAAGGGATTTCTAAAAGACTTTACTTTAACCAACAATTCGTTTTGTGAAGATGTCTTCATTTCTCCAAGGGATATATTATTTTTAAGACAACGATGCTCTCACATTACAAGTTGAAATTCAAAAATTTATAAAAAAATATTAAATTTCAAATGAATATTTAAAAAAAAAATTACAAGGGATTTCTAAAAGACTTTACTTTAACCAACAATTCGTTTTGTGAAGATATCCTCATTACTCCAAGAGATATATTATTTTTAAGACAACGATGCTCTCACATTACAAGTTGAAATTCAAAAATTTATAAAAAAATATTAAATTTCAAATTAATATTAAAAAAAAAACAGGGGATTTCTAAAAGACTTTCCTTTAACCAACAATTCGTTTTGTGAAGATAACTTCATTTATTCAAAAAATATATTTTATACAAGTTGAAATTCAAAAATTTATAAAAAATATTAAATTTTGAATTTAAATTAAAAAAAATTACAGGGGATTTCTAGAAGACTTTCCTTTGACCAACAATTCGTTTTGTAAAGATATCTTCATTACTCCAAGAGATATATTATTTTTAATACAACGATGCTCTCACATTACAAGTTTAAATTCAAAAATTAATAAAAAAATATTAAATTTCAAATTAATATTTAAAAAAAATTACACGGGATTTCTTGAAGACTTTCCTTTAACCAACAATCCGTTTTGTGAAGATATCCTCATTACTCCAAGAGATATATTATTTTTAAGACAACGATGCTCTCACATTACAAGTTGAAATTCAAAAATTTATAAAAAATATTAAATTTTGAATTTAAATTAAAAAAAAAATTACAGGGGATTTATAGAAGACTTTCCTTTAACCAACAATTCGTTTTGTGAAGATATTTTAATTTTTCCAAGAGGTATATTATTTTTAAGACAACGATGCACTCACATTACTAGTTGAAATTCAAAAATTTATAAAAAAATATTAAATTTCAAATTAATATTTAAAAAAAAATTACAGGGGATTTCTAAAAGACTTTCCTTTAACTAACAAACAATTGTCACCAACTTGAAATTTTCGAAATCTACTCAAAAGTAATTCTATTTTGTTTTTATAAAAATCAGAAAATTCCATTCGACTAGATTTCTAGATAATTGCATGAGAACAGAATAAAGTGCCATTCTGAAGTTGCACATTTTTTCGAGCGATAGAAAAATAACGTTTATAAATAATTATTCAAAATGGCTGTGAAAATTAAATTTAAAAAAGATGTGAAGGTTTATTTCTGCTGTAATTCTTATATTAAACAAGCATCTGGTTTCGTGGGAAAACTAATTATGTAATAATATTACAAATAGGGAAATGACAAATAGAAACACATTAATATAAAAAAAACATGTATTCAAAGTTTTGTAGGTTAGGATAAATATATTACGCTTGAACTACTATTAGCACTAATACATTCGTATTTTACGAGCATAACTTCTACATATAATTTCATATGACCTCGTATTATTGAAATACTTATGGAATTTCATGCCAACCCCTAATTTATATCAAACATGCCACCGTAATTGTATATATTATTATTCCTTTATATTTATTGAAAGTAATTAATATGTAGCAATCTAATTACTCCGACAGAATTGTGTGAGTACTATTGCGTACATTTTGAAACTCGGCAGACCAATAAATACGAGTGCAGTCACGTGTTGAAACCCCCCTTGGATTAAATGGAAATAAAACTAATCGCTACATGCAATGGTTTACCTGAAATTAAAATGTTAATAAATCGGGAATTCCCCAGAATTAATTTGAGTTCGTGCAAGAAGACTATTTAATGATTTCCCGTTTAGGATGTAGTGCAAACAATAGTTTTTTCAGTCGTTCGAAATACTATGCATATTAGCATACAAAGTAGTTTGGGGACTTGTTTATAGCTAGATTAAACGCACACACACATACACAATGTTTCTTCTATTAATAAAATCTGATTGAAGCAACCTTGAATAAATAAAAATAACGGAGCAGACACGCAACACGAAATTAATGTATGTTGTGTTATTACGCGGCTGAAACGCAAATAAAATTGCGTGTTTTGTTATGCATTTAACACGCTTCCGTTTTGTTCCATAAGAACCGACTAAGCGAAATATTTATAAAATCACACGTAACTTACTAAAAAAAAAAATACAAAATATTTCGATTTGATGGTATAACATTTATTTATATTTATACTTTCATGGTTTATTTTTAATACGTTTTCAATATGTAAATCGAGCGTTTCTACACTAAAAATGGCTTATAATGAGTACAAGAACTGAATTTCTTTTTAAGGAAGGACGGATGACGGGAATTCGGGTTGAGGAAGTGCGGATGATTTAGAATTGGCGTAAGCAACTAGGATATTCGGCTACTAACGATAATTAAGTTTTTTTGAGATTTCATTTTAATAATGAATGGAACATACGTTAGATATCCATGGACCCGCACGGCCACTTCTTCGTTCCAAAAAAGTGACCGCACGGATAGAATTCGAACCCACGACCACGAGGCCTGTGAGCAGGAGCTCTACTCACTAGGCCACCGCGGCCCCAACTGAAATTTTTGCATATAGAATAGATCGAAAACCAACGGTGACAGATTTCTAGAGTTTTAAATATTTAACTTTTTCTTCATATTCATTAATATTATATGTAGTATATAGTAAAGCACATAAATAAGAAATGTAGCTGTAATTTCATATTATTATTTGTTGTACCTCAAAACAATTAATTATTACTTTATTAAAAGTAAACGTATTTACTCAATTTACAAAAGTTAAGGATTTCCGAGAATGTTATTGTTGCGTTAGAATACAAGTTTCCATTGAGATGGTTAAAGGTAGCATGTGTATTGTGTGGTGGAACGATAAAGTAAATGGGAGACATTACACGGGTCGGTCGGATCTCCAGTGAAGGGTGCTCTCGGCTGAAATCTGAAATCCCTCCGTGTGTCCGGAGTCCCGGAGTGTCCGGAGTCTGCGATCCGGGCAGACGGCGGTGACTGGAAGGCGTGTTGCGAGTGAAAATGGCAGGATAAACGGGAATCCCCTAGGTCAACGATCAGACCCTGACCCAACTTACTTACTGACCTTATTCCCTATCACACACACACATACACACAACCGAATACAATACACGTTAACAATTCCATTATGTATAATGTTACGTGTCAAAAGGCGACCCTTTTCTGTGTACAGTTTAATATTTGATACAAGAAAGAATTTGCTGAGAATTTCAAATAAACGCAGTGAATATGTTTTCGGTTTGGCTGAAAGAAAAGAATAATTTAATTTTTTACATGTTCGTATTGTAAATTGTTCGTGATAAAGATATCGTATTTGGTTAAATTAATGTCTTTTGGTATTAGCGAGATACTAGTGGTTTTACCTCCCCAATCGGCTGTAAACTACGTGGCACTTATGTGTATGCAAAGTTAACAACTGTGCAAATTCTATGTTCTATTCAAATGAACTACATAGTGAGTTTTTAAGACTGGCAAAGGGTTTTACATTCTGGTTTCAACCTGCTGTTAACATTTGTCCTAATGAAAATATTCAACCCAGTTTTGTAGTAAAGTTATGGGATATGATGATGCAGTGGCGGATCGTGGAACATGTTGATGGTAGAGCCACCATACAATATAAGAAACAACGATTTATCTTCCTAGACCAAAGTAACTGGCGAAAACGTGTTTTAAAAATTAATTAAAAATTCTTGATGAGCTTGAAACTACAGGCAGTGCCATGGCTTCGTGGCTCTATATAACGAGCCGTCCCTGGTTATAACATATTAAAAAATTATTGGAATTGAAGAAGTTGCTTGTATTCTTAAAATATAATAATTAAGGAGTTGTATAGAATTATTTCAGAATTTTTAAATCATTTTTAATATTTTTTTATTTATTTTAGAAAATGCTCAATTTTGAACGCAATTAAAAAATGCTTGTTTAACAGTAAACAATTATAACTCATTAAAAATTGTTGGAATTTAAGAAGTTGATTATATTCTTAAAATATAATAATTTGGGAGTTGTGTAGAATTATTTCAGAATTTTTAAACAATTTCTACTATTTTTTATTTACTTCAGAAAATGCTCAATTTTGAACGCAATTAAAAAATGCTTGTTTAACAACAAACAATTATAACCCATTAAAAAATTGTTGGAATTTAAGAAGTTGATTATATTCTTAAAATATAATAATTTCGGAGTTGTGTAGAATTATTTCAGAATATTTAAACAATTTCTACTATTTTTTAATAATTTTAGAAAATGCTCAATTTTGAACGCACTTAAAAAATGCTTGTTTAACAATGACCAGTTATAACCCATTAAAAAATTGTTGGAATTTAAGAAGATGGTTATATTCTTAAAATATAATAATTTGACAGTTGTGTAGAATTATTTCAGAATTTTCAAATAATGTCTACTATTTTTTATTTATTTTAGAAAATGCTCAATTTTGAACGCAATTAAAAAATGCCTGTTTAACAACAAACAATTATAACTCATTAAATAATTGTTGGAATTTAAGAAGTTGATTATATTCTTAAAATATAATAATTTGGGAGTTGTGTGGAATTATTTCAGAATTTTTAAACAATTTATACAATTTTTATTTATTTTAGAAAATGCTCAATTTTGAAGGCAATTAAAAAGTGCTTGTTTAACAACAAACAATTATAACTTATTAATAATTGTTGGAATTTAAGAAGTTGATTATATTCTTAAAATATAATAATTTGGAATTGTGAATAATTATTTCAGAATTTTTAAACAATTTGTACTATTTTTTATTTACTTTAGAAAATGCTCAATTTTGAACGCAATTAAAAAATGCTTGTTTAACAACGACGAGTTATAACCCATTAAAAAATTGTTGGAATTTAAGAAGTTGATTATATTCTTAAAATATAATAATTTGGGAGTTGTGTAGAATTATTTCAGAATTTTTAAACAATTTCTACTATTTTTTAATAATTTTAGAAAATTCTCAATTTTGAACGCACTTAAAAAATGCTTGTTTAACAACAAACAATTATAACTTATTAAAAAATTGTTGGAATTTAAGAAGTTGATTATATTCTTAAAATATAATAATTTGGGAGTTGTGTGGAATTATTTCAGAATTTTTAAACAATTTCTACTATTTTTAAATTATTTTAGAAAATGCTCAATTTTGAACGCAATTAAAACATGCATGTTTAACTACGAACAGTTATAACCAGTGGCGGCTCGTGGAGCATGTTGATGGTACAGCCACCTATACAATATACCCTACCTCCCTCCTTTTTTGAAGAAAGAAGGAACGATATATCTTCCTGGATCAAAGTAACTGCCGAAATGTGTTTTAAGAATTAATTAAAAATTCTTGCTGAGCTTGAAACTACAGGTAGTACCATGGCTCCGTGGCTCTGCATAACGAGCCGCCCCTGCAATGATGTATTGAAATAATTCCAATTTATTAACCAGGAGCTGCCAAAAGGACTTTTTGAATTCCGTTTACTTCAATTTTAAATATTTAATACGCTATAATTTCACCAGACATTTGTAATTTTGATCTGACATTTGTGGCAATTCAAAAATCTTTCACAATTTTTATATCCAAATTTCGCTTTATACCAAAGGTCCCCAAACTTTTTTGTCTCATAGACCACTTACCATGATTTTCGGTTTTGGGTAGACCCCCTGACAGTTGACACAGGCTACAATTTGCCGCGGAAAAATACTTGTTTTTACAAAATAGAAACTTACAGGCAGAGAAAATAAAAACGTATGCGGGCGGAGCTAGTTTATAATAATTCTTAAACAGCATCTCTAGAAATAATGTGGAATTCTCAAAGAAATTTCTGAAATCGTTAATTTCTGGTCATCAAAATTTTTATTACTGCAATGGTGGGATAATTTTCTTTGCAAAATAATATTTGAGACTAATATCTATTCAAATTTCAAGCATTTGCCGAAATACATGTGGAGTAAAATCAGGAAGATAATAATTTTTGGTCTTCAACATTTGCGTTCTGGCGCAGTTTCTTTTTTCTTGTCGCAAAGTTCAGATAATTTTTGCCGCAAAATTCGGATAATTTTCTTCAGGCAGTTACGACACATTATTCAAGATTAGTTTGTCAAAATTTCAGGCATCTGTTGAAATAAATGTGAAATTTCCAGAAGATTTTTTGGAAAAAGTTCATCAGCATTTGTTTCTAGCACATATGAGGCTATGAGAGCAAAAGTGGCCTAACCCACCAGCATACTATTGGGGACAAATGGAATTTTGTTTTCCATAATATTTTAAACGAATGTTTCTCAGTAATAAGACTTGATAGTCAAAAAAATTGTTTTTCTGTCATATTTTTTAAATTAATCTAATGGCAACAGAATGCGCTACAACGACAAGAAATGTCGTTTTTTTCAGTTTACATGGTTTTATGGGTTACGCCACTTTTGCTCTCATGGCCTCATATATCTAGTTACTGCAAATTTTTGAAAATTTCTTTTGAATAATTACAATGACAAATTCTTTGATATGAATCTGTCAACATTTTAAGTTTTTGTCGAAATTAACGTACAATTCCCAGAAGTATTTATTTAAAAAGTTCAATTTTGATCATCCAAATGTGAGTCCATGCTTCAGCTAAGTTCGGATAATTTTCCTCTCAATAACACATTATTCAAAATTATTCTGTCGATATTTTGAACATCTGCCGAAATAAATATAGAATCTTTAAAGCAATTTTTGGAAAAAAGAATAAAAGTCTTCTCACACAGCCATTTTTTGTTCTCGGAAAGTTGGGATAGTTTTCTGTTGGCATTTACAAAGACACATTATTTAAGATTGATTTGTAAACATTTCAAGGGTCTTACGGAATATATGTGGAAGTCACAGAGCTATTTGTCGAAAAAGTTCATTTGGTCATCAAAATATGCCTTCTGGGCATTTTCTTACAGCAAAATTTGGATAATTTTCTTTGTGCGATTACGTAAACGTGTTATTCGAGAATAATCTGCAAAAATTTCATCTGAAGAAATATATAATATGTGGTATTTCCAGAAGACTTTATTAAACAGGTTTATTTTTAATCATCCAAATGTGCCTTCTGGCACAACCATTATTTGCTAGTGTAGCGTTAAGATAATTTTCAGTTACAATGTTAATTATTCAAAATTAGTTTGTTAGTATTTCAAGAATTTGTCAAAATCTGTATGGAACTTACAGAGCAATTTCTGGAAAAACGGCATTTTTGGTCATCAAAATTTGTTTTTATAGTTCCTACAATGTTAAAATAATTTAATATTAACATTATTACAATTTTTCATAATTTCGTTTATTTGCTCAAATAAAAATATCACAAAATTTTGTTTTGGTGTGTATTCAGCTTTTCCTAAATTCATAATTTCAAATAAATTTTGAGTGGTTTCGGAAAGTTTCAAATCGATGGCAATTGTTTTTATATGTTTTTTAAGACACCAAGATGTAAAAAAAATCACGACTTTTCGCACTAATTACATCATATGATAAAATTTGTTGATGGTGTGTATGTAGTTTTTCAGATAATAATAATCTCCAATGATTTTTAAGTCATTTTGGAAAATTTTAAGTTTAAATTTTTTTGGGAACATTAAAATTATTTTAATTTTTCATAATTTTGCGCGCTTTTCAAATAAAAGTAACACAAAATTTGGTTTTGGTGTGCATTTAGCTTTTCCCAAAATCATAATTTCGATTGAATTTTGAGTAGTTTTGGAGAGTTTTAAATCGATGGCAGTTGTTTTTATATTTATTTCAACGCACCAAAATTATAACAAGTTTTCACGACTTTTCAATGTGAACGCAGATGAAATTTCGTCGACGAATTTGTTGCAATTTTTTTCTAAATTTTATCTGCTTTCACATTGAAATATTCTAAAATTTATAAACAATGCATTTATAATTTTTACGGAAATGTAGAATCACATGTGTTGACAGTTGTTTTGGAAAGTTTCAAGTGGATGGCAATTGTTTTTATATTTTTTTCGCGTCGACGATTTTATTGCAATTTTTTTCTAAATTTTATCTGCGTTCACATTGAAATATTCTAAAATTTAGAAACAATACATTTCTAATTTTTACGGAAATTTAGAATTACATGTGTTGTCAGCTGTTTTGGAAAGTTTCACGTCGATGGCAATTGTTTTTATATTTTTTTCGCATCGACGAATTTACTGCATTTTTTTTTAATTTCAACTCCGTTCACCTTAAAATATTTTAAAATTTAGAAACAATGCATTTATAATTTTTACGGAAATGTAGAATTACATGTGTTGTCAGCTGTTTTGGAAAGTTTCACGTCGATGGCAATTGTTTTTATATTTTTTTCGCGTCGACGAATTTACTGCATTTTTTTTTAATTTCAACTCCGTTCACCTTAAAATATTTTAAAATTTAGAAACAATGCATTTCTAATTTTACGGAAATGTAGAATTACATATGTTGTCAGTTGTTTTGGAAAGTTTCAAGTCGATGGCAATTGTTTTTATATTTTTTTCGCGTCGACGAATTTATTGAAATTTTTTTCTAAATTTTATCTGCGTTCACATTGAAATATTCTAAAATTTAGAAACAATGCATTTCTAATTTTTACGGAAATGTAGAATCACATGTGTTGTCAGTTGTTTTGGAAAGTTTCAAGTCGATGGCAATTGTTTTTATATTTTTTTCGCGTCGACGAATTTACTGCAATTTTTTTTTAAATTTCATCTGCGTTCACATTGAAAAGTCGTGAAAACTTGTTATAATTTTGGTGCGTTGAAATAAATATAAAAACAACTGCCATCGATTTAAAACTCTCCAAAACTACTCAAAATTCAATCGAAATTATGATTTTGGGAAAAGCTAAATGCACACCAAAACCAAATTTTGTGTTACTTTTATTTGAAAAGCGCGCGAAATTATGAAAAATTGAAATATTTTTTTGAGAACATTAAAATTATTTCAATTTTTCATAATTTCGCGCGCTTTTCAAATAAAAGTAACACAAAATTTGGTTTTGGTGTGCATTTAGCTTTTCCCAAAATCATAATTTCGATTGAATTTTGAGTAGTTTTGAGAGTTTTAAATCGATGGTAGTTGTTTTTATATTTATTTCAACGCACCAAAATTATAACAAGTTTTCACGACTTTTCAATGTGAACGCAGATGAAATTTAAAAAAAAAATTGCAGTAAATTCGTCGACGCGAAAAAAATATAAAAACAATTGCCATCGACTTGAAACTTTCCAAAACAACTGACAACACATGTGATTCTACATTTCCGTAAAAATTATAAATGCATTGTTTCTAAATTTTAAAATATTTTAAGGTGAACGGAGTTGAAATTAAAAAAAAATGCAGTAAATTCGTCGATGCGAAAAAAATATAAAAACAATTGCCATCGACGTGAAACTTTCCAAAACAGCTGACAACACATGTAATTCTACATTTCCTTAAAGATTAGAAATGCATTGTTTCTAAATTTTAGAATATTTCAATGTGAACGCAGATAAAATTTAGAAAAAAATTGCAGTAAATTCGTCGACGCGAAAAAAATATAAAAACAATTGCCATCCACTTGAAACTTTCCAAAACAACTGTCAACACATGTGATTCTACATTTCCGTAAAAATTATAAATGCATTGTTTATAAATTTTAGAAGATTTCAATGTGAAAGCAGATAAAATTTAGAAAAAAATTGCAACAAATTCGTCGACGCGAAAAAAATTTAAAAACAATTGCCATCGGCTTAAAATTTTCCAAAACAACTGACAACAAATGTGATTCTACATTTCCGTAAAAATTAGAAATGCATTGTTTCTAAATTTTAGAATATTTCAATGTGAACGCAGATAAAATTTAGAAAAAAATTGCGGTAAATTCGTCGACGCGAAAAAAATATAAAAACAATTGCCAAAACAACTGACAACACATGTGATTCCACATTTCCGTAAAAATTAGAAATGCATTGTTTCTAAATTTTAGAATATTTCAATGGGAACGGAGATGAAATTTAGAAAAAAATGCAATAAATTCGTCGACGCGAAAAAAATATAAAAACAATTTCCATCGACTTGAAACTTTCCAAATTTACTCAAAATACATTCAAATAAGCCTCTAAAAAAACCATAATACCCCATCACAAGTTTTCAAGATAACCGACCTTAAGATTTTTTTAAGTTTCACTTCGGAGTGAAAAAAAAATACAAAAACAACTGTAACACACTTGAAACTTTTCAAATTTATTCAAAATACATTGATCTTAATAAACCTCCAAAAAAACTCAAAATACCCCATCACTGGTTTTCATGATAACAACACAAAACACAATTCCGGAAAGAATTTTTCAAATCTGCTAATTTGTTCAAGAGATATATTTTCAAATAAATGCATTGCCATTTTTCTCATCTCATGAAACTTTCGCAGGCATCTTTGTAACGTTTAAAATGACAAATTCGTGTCAAATAAATAATAAATAATAATAAATAATATTTAAATATTTTAATAAATAATATTTTCCTTCGCACCCGGCGGCAACATGCGTTGGCTGAGTTAATGCACAGATTAATAGATTAAGTTCTGGTCAAAAATTATCGTATTTTTTTTTAAGAAAAATTAGCACTTCTAGATTATAAAAGGAAAAATATATATTTTCAGGAGTGTATAAAATCTGTCATATAAATGTTATGTCCCACTCAAGCTCGTACAAAATTCTCAGCAAAGTGCACCCGTGTTAAACGTGTTTTTTTTTCATCGAGTAATTCCCCCTTAAGTGGTTAGAACACAAATAACTGTTTTAATTAGTTATATTTTTACACCTCTTATCCCATCGCAAGATTTCAAACAAAACAAAAATATGAAAGACAACGAGGATATTTTTATGAATAAACCTATTAGTGAAGAGTTTGTTTGCGACGATAACTACGTGGTGATCTAAGATTAAACTAATTCAAAAATTCACCATGTTTTTATTTATATTTGTAATGGCGATTATACAGCGGTTTGGGGCATTGCCTCCCAGGAAATTAATTGACCTTTGATCAAGGAACTTGAATTCTTCGAAAATACTGGCAGTAGGGTATTAGCACAAAAAATCTAACCGGATCGCAACCAATCGACCTCGTTTAACCTAATCTAATCTAATTTATTTATTATTAGTTAAAACATAGAAAATTTTTAAATTCAGTTTAAACCCATTAGTAAATATATGAGTTAGATTAAGCTTAATCGGCGTGCGAAATTAGTTGCTTAAGAATAATAATTTCCGTTTAGTTAAAATGAATAATTTTAAATAAATGTAGACGAAAAATAGCTTAAATAGTATATGAATATTCAACCTGTTTTTCGTCTTTATTACATTTATTCAATATATTTGCAATAAATGAGGTTGCCTCAAATTTATTGAGTAATTTTAAACCTGCAACAATTATTTCTTGATTTTCATCTGGACATTTTCATTTCTCCAACACAAATGACCGAATAATAATATTAATGCAGAATCTCTTAGGTAGGATAAAGAGCTTGAGGATTTTTACTGTTATTACCGCGATGTCTTCCCTCTCTATTTCCTCCATTATATTTTTCTTAAATATATGCATGTACCATGTGAATAATAGGACAAGTAATGATGCAGGTTATTTATTGAAAATGATTCCGGAGGTGTAGTATACACGTAGTTAATTTAAGTGGAAATAAACATTGTTGGAGGCATTGGCCGGTTGGTAATCATATTTGCTAGGCAAAGAACTCGCTTTATAGTTCATTTTACGTTGGAAAGCTGTTTCCACGTCGATTGGTCCTTTTAGCGCTCAAAGGTTAATGCGTGGCAAAAGGAAACATCCCATACGCTTCCACCAAGTTAAACTTATTAGTCACGCTCCATCTGTCTCTTCTACTCCTCTACTCTTGTCCTCCTGTCCGTTTGTCCGTTCCATCGTGAAAATATCCAGCGCGGACACACGCCACTGCTTAATAACCATAGGGGGGACACGGAAAACGCGCAGTGCATACACAATTGAATTAAAAAGTTGAGGTCACCACCAACAACTCTGCTAATGTGTCTATTAACAAGGTCCGCTCTGAATTAACTGCCAGTCGTAGACAAATTTCAATTAATATTGTTAGAGCTTCGTGACGGATCAGCGGTATGAACTCTCAGCCGTCTAACATTTTTGGTAGAATTATTATCAACAAAATTGTTCTATGCAAAATGAAGTAAATAATTAGTTTTGACGTGTCAACGGCCGCAACCATCCTTTTCGAAATAATGAAATTTTGGCTAAAGGTGGCTACTAAAAAATTGAATATTACTTGAATTTTAATTACTGAAAATTAAATCATCCCGTATTTTTGCAAGGTTAGCCAAATTTATCGGAACGCTAAATAATTTTGTAACCTTATAAAAATTAAAACAAAAGTTTTTTAGATGTAAACAAGATATCGTTCAAAAACATTACTTACATACTCAAGAATAATATTTTATTATGGAAAAAATAATTCTTGAGTACAAAGAGCTTAAGTTAACAATGCTTTAAACTTTTACATTGCTAAAGTCAAAACAGTCACCCTGTATAATCAAAAATATTTTCCTGAAATGCATTCTAGGATGCAAATTTATTCTGCAAAATATCAAAATTGCAACTTAATTAGTAAATGAGCTATAGAATACGGGAGGTGAAATGCAGGACCCTGTATATCTGTCTGTGTCTGTATCTGTTGTGACTATCTGTCTGAATCTGTTCGGCGAGGAGGCTATGAAAGAAAATTTGCCCAAAATAGTAGAAAAATATTTGCTTCCTCTATACGAGTAAGTAGTCTATTGTTACTTTTTATGCAAATATGATTGATTTTATATGAAACGGTTTTTTAATTGCTGGAAAATGTTATGGATAACTTAATAATAATAATTCTTTATTCTTGTAGTGAGATACAGATTAGTACAAGTTAAATATACAAATCAATGTTCACACAAGTATTGTCAAAAGTGTACATATAGATGGAGCGAGTGTACTTTTACTGACTAGATTTCTACACATTTGCGATACAACGTGAGATAAAAACTTAAATATATTGATTCTATTGCTACATGATGTTATAGGTCACTTAATGTGTATAATTCCTTATCCAATAAGTATTGTTTTAACATTGATTTGAAGAGTTTCAAACTAGTAATATTTTTTATGTGACTAGGTAATTTATTAAAAAATCGTAGGGCGCAATATTTTGACGATCTTTCGAAAAGAGTTAATCTATGCGTAGGATACATGTAGATGCTTATTTGCCTAGTACTATATGTATGCTCTCTCTGGTACTGTCTAAATTTGTCTTTAAATTTGTAATTAAAAATCAAAATTTCGTATACTCGTATACGTAAAGGCTGTGCATGGTAAGTATACCAGCTTTTTTGAAATGACTCCTGCATGATTCAAGATATTTTAAATTCAAAATAATTCTCAGTGCTTTCTTTTGCACTAAAAATATTTTTTCTGCAAAGCTACTGTTTCCATAATACATAATACCGTATCGCATAAGTGACTCAAAATTAGATATATAAATTATTATCATAGTGTCATAGTCAAACACATTTTTAAGCATTCTAAGTGTAAAGCATACCGAATTTAGTTTAGATGTTAACTTTTCGCAGTGTATATGCCAATTCAATTTGGAATCTACGTGTATTCCTAAAAGTTTAGCTTCATCACTTATGCAAAAATCTGTGTTATCGAGTGTCACCGAATTCTGAATAAATTTCTTATTTTGTGTTGTAAATACCATAACTTTAGTTTTTGATTTGTTAAGTACCATTTGGTTATTTAGAATCCATTCCTGCGCTATCTTAAAAGCATTATTAGCCTCGCAGATAAGTGTTTCCATGCAGCAGTCAGTTTTTAGTATACTTATATCATCCGCATACGAGATTACTTTTCCTCCATTGATTGCAAAATTCTTGAAACTGTCATTTATAAATATCACAAAGAGTAATGGTCCAAGTATGCTCCCTTGCGGCACACCACTGTTTGTGTACACTATATCTGATTCAGTACTATTAATTTTCACCTTTTGGCCTCTATTCTTTAGGTATGATTTTAATAAGTTTAGACTGACTCCCCGTACACCATAGTGATCTAATTTTTCCAACAATATTGCATGATTCATTGTATCGAATGCCTTTGAGAAGTCGAGGAGAATACCTAATGGGATTTTCCCCTCCTCCAATGCACTGACAACATAATCTGAAAACTCATAAATTGCTGTATTAGTTGAGCGATTTTTTTGGAATCCGTGTTGGGAAGTATCAAATATGTTACAATTATTGAAGAAGTCCGTGATTCGCGTTGCTATAACCTTTTCCACAATTTTTGAAAAAATGCATAGTAAGGTGATAGGTCTATAATTACTCTCAACTTCCGCATCTCCTTGCTTATAAATTGGAATTATGATTCCCAATTTCAAGCACTCGGGAAATATGCCAGTTTCGAGAATTTGGTTTATTAAATTCGTTAATGGAACTTTTATTTCATTTATAGCTGCTTTTAATATTTTGGCATTTATTTCATCGTACCCTGTTGATGATTTATTCTTAAGTGCCATAATGATATTGAACACCTCAGAACAAGTGGTTGGTTTTAAGAACAATGTTTTGTAATTTCGGTTAATATTACATACGTAAGTACAAGATGTTGTATTAAATGATTTTGAAATGTTTGCAAAATAGTTATTAACTTCATTAATTTTGTCTTCTAATTGATTTGCGTAGTTGACTTTACTTTTTTTACCTAAATAGTTGTTTACTGTTGACCAGGTTGTCTTACTTTTATTGTCGCTATTCAAAATAGTGTAGGCAATGTTATCTCTTTTTTCTTTCTGCAGTATTGTATTATATTCCTTGCTTAAATTGCGGTATAGTATAGCGTTCTGTCTATCTGTGTTTGTCTGTCTGCATGTGCCTACATCTGCCTATTTCTATCTCTCTGTATATTTCTGTGTCTGATTGATACGTCCAGAGCTACATTTTTGATGAAACGGGCAATCCACTTTGTTGGATTTAAACACTTTAGTTTCATGGTTTTATTTTCAGTTTCCTGACACGTGTTTCGGCAATTGGTAGTCAATTAATACTACAATGTTACGATTAATATTTAATGCCTTAATTTACAACAGCGATCCCGATATAATTATGTTGCTTTCCATGGTGATTTCCAGCTGGTTGTTGACGACGTTTTTACCTTCCGCTTCCAAGATATTGAGTCTTCATCACCTTTCGGAGATGGTATGCTGCACCTTTCAATGCATATGCTAGTTTGTTTATTGTTAGTTCATCTAAATTATTTTTTTTATAGTTTGCTTTGATATTAAAATTCTTTAGTTATTTGTCGATTTTTTTTGGGTTTTTAGGTTCCATGTATTTTAACGGCATAGTAAATCGAGTCTTTTGATTCACTGGCTATTTCTTTGTACAATAATTTACTTGCATTATTCTTCAGTTTCTTATTTAGGAATTTTTTACCGGTAACTTCCTGGTGTCCATTATTAGTAGGAATTTGGGTAAGGGTTTTGTATTTTTGGTCAAATCTTTTGATAATGGTATTCACTAATCCTGGTACCCATTATTGTCAGAATTTTGCATCAACTTTGGTATCCGTCGTGATTTCTATGTCTGTCTCTCTGTATTTTTCTTGTGTCTGTATCTGTCTGCCTGTGCCTGCCTCTGTATATTTCTGAGTCTGTCTGTGTCTTTATCTGTCGGTGAGATTTCCGTTCGGGTGAAAGAAGAGGCAGTGCCGATCCTGTACCCTTGGCCGCCCGCGTGCAAATGATGAGTTGGCCGCCCCCTCTTTTATTTTTCAATTTTAAAATCCTCTGTTATAATAAAAATAACTATTTATTTCCCAACAGACATATATCCAATTATAAGGAAATGTAACATTATTCAGGACATTAATTAACAAAAATTAAATTATAAAAGAAAAGTAATATTTTTTTAAGTTTTAAAGCAGAAAAATATCTTGTCAGAGCATATACACATATTACAAATTTGAAATATGTTTGGTCTGGATTGAAAGAAGAAATGAATAAAGAATCTGCAAGTAATCCGGTACTGCCAGATGTATTTTTGCATTGTACAATTCTGAATACATTGCCAGAGGAGTATTTTTCTTTTAAATCCTGTTGGATGCCATGGGCAAAAGTGATAGAACGGTGGATAGCTTAATCAATGAACTATGTCCATATAAATGGGCTTTATGGACCAAGGGAGCTGGATTCACCAAGCAGGAAACTCTCACCTGCAATCATCGAAGAAGTCATCACTACATCGAAATTCAGTCGATGCGAGGAAAAAGAAAACTGATATCCAACTACTGCTGGAAGCCCAATTACATAGTTAAAGTGTGCAGGAAATGAATTACTGATGGCTGTCTTCCCAAGCCCAGTAAACTGTAGTCCGACACAAATATGGTACTCATCCCAGTTAGCTCAACTGAAACACATACTGTCGTCAGATGCAGGGATGATAATGGCGCGAAAAACTATATTGCTTTAAAACGTTCGAGTCTTTTTCAACACGCAGTGACCACAGCAAATGGTGAGAAAATGGAAGCCATCGGAATACGTGAAGTAGAAGTTGGGGCATCAATCCAAGGAAAATGGTACAAAATTATAGGAGTGTTCAAATGAAAAGGTACGAAACGACACTGTGGGTATAAATAAAGACTTTATTAAAAGTATACACCATATGGCGTAGCACAACGATCCCTTTGATTTCCGAGCCTACGAATTCCTTGTTCCCAAAGTTGCTGTGGCCGTGACTAGACCCAGTCCTGCATACCATCCTTAAGTTCGTCGTCCGAGTCAAAGCGATTCCCTTTCAGACGTTTTTTCAGGAGACCAAACTAATGGAAATCGCAGGGCGACATAAACGGGCTGTAGGGCAGATGGTCAAGCTGTTCCCACTTGAACTTGGTCAGTTCCGCGTGTGTGACCTTGGAGACGCGAGGCCGCGCGTTATCATGAAGCAGAATCACACCCTCCGTCAGCAGCCTCTATCTTTTGTTCTTGATGGACCTGCGTAGGCTTCGGAGTGTCTCACAGTACACATCGGAGTTAATGGTTCTTCTGTGCTGAAGAAATTCAGCAAGTAGTGGACCGTGGACGTCGAAAAAGACGGTGAGCAACATCCTGCCTGCTGACGCCATGGCTTTGAACTTTTTAGGGAGAGGTAACGACCCATGCTGTCCCGCCTGGTCTCTGGCTCGTAGTGATGGCACCAGCTCTCATCATCTGTGACGATCCGCTTCAGGAAAGCGGGGTCTTCATGATACCAAAACGATGTTGAAGTGCTAGCCGTATACGCAGTTCCTCTTGCTGGTTCACACGCTGAACTGACCAAGTTCGAGTGGGAACAGCTTGACCATCCGCCCTATAGCCTGGACATGCCGCCCTGTGAGTTCCATGAGTTTGGTCCCCTGAAAAAGCATCTGAAAGGCTAGCGCTTCGACTCGGACGACGAACTAAAGGACGGTGTGCAGGACTGGGTCTCGTCACGGCCACAGGAACTTTGAGAACAAGGAATCCTTCGGCTCGTTAATCAATGGGATCGTTGTGCTAGGATCTATGGTGTATACTTTTAATAAAGTCTTCATTTATACCCACAGTGTCGTTTCGTATCTTTTCATTTCAACACTCCTAATACCCTGGCTGATGTTTGGTGTGTGCTCTGCATTCTCCGTGGTTGCAGTCCAGTATAAATACTTGGGCAGCCAATTTATCTCATCAACTGAAGTCTGCAATTTCCTAGTCGATACTTGGAGAGAACTCGTCATGGAGGACTGTTCAAGTTGCTCATGAGAAGTTGAACCCTATCAAATGAGGACAATGCAATGAGTAAGGGAAACCTGTTGCAGTTGTGCCATGAACGATTCGTCAGCTGAAGTCTATAACTTCCTAGTGAATAATTGGAGAGAGCTCGTCATGGAGCACTCTTCAAGTTGGTCGTGAGAAGTTTGAAACTTATCAAATGAGCTCAATACAGGGTTGTGCTATGAACGATTCGGACATCAGAACAAGCGCCATGTGAAATTGCTACGGAGCACATAGGGGTATTTGATCCTAAAACCGGACAAAAGTCAATGGAAATAAAGTAAACAATTCCCGGAAACTGTTCACGCCTAAGAGCGCCTAGATGCATAGAGAACACAAGTCAAGCGCCGTTTTGTTTTAACTGAATTGCGACAAGTCGTAGTTAGACGGTGTCTCAGCGTTTTGCAACGAGCACGTGAAAAATAGTAAGTGAACGATTTCAAAGACCCGTAATCGGCAATCTTTTTAAGCAAGTTGTGAAGTTAAGAATGATTATTTTTATTATGGATACTGTGGAGCCAGGTATGTTCTATTCATATAACTTATTGATTTCAAAATAATGACACAAAATTAATAGATATTGTCATTTTTGTAAGCGCATGACAAACTCATTAAATTTTACATCATAAATATATAAATATTATGGTTTTTGTAATACTTCCGGGCGTTTCCGACCCAATTTTTTTTTAATTAACCTAAAGTGACTATCCTTCTTTTAGGTTAACTAAAGATTGGGTGCCGAAAATTGCCTATTGTATATTTTTTCTCTTTTCTCTTTGGTGATGTACAAAAAAAAATATTTATTCACTTTTTATTGAAATATCATGTTTTTCCTATTTAAGATGGTTCTGGTGTCTAAATAATAACACGAGAACATCTGTATAATATGGCGAAAGAAAGAACGGAAAGAGAATTTGCTAAAAAATTACATTTTTTGGAGAATGAGATAATTAGCAAACCCACTTTTCCCACTGAACGAAAAAAAAAAAACAGAGTTTTTATACAAATTTCCATATGTTAAGACGGAAATGAAGACTAGGTGGTGTGCAGCCAACAGAACTGAACATGGTTTCTTGTAAAAAAAAAATAGCGATTGGTTGCAAGGGACTGTGGAAGTACCTGTCAAATATACAAGTAAACAAGGTCGTCCATCAAAAGCGTTCGATGACTTGTGTGATTGCAGTAAAATGCGCAAAATTCAAACTTTTAGAGAAGGGAATAAAGTAAATGAGGTCGTATATGCTACTCAAATGAAACTTACAGAGGTTGGTAATAAGGAGGCTGCAAAAGTCGTCAAGGATATTACCACATCGCCTACCAGAAGTATTAATTATCTCAGAAGCTATAAAAGCAGCAGCACACCATCAATACCTTAACTAACACCTATTCAAGCGCTGTCAATTTTCGTAGAAGCGTCTCTATCGAGAAAACAGTATGACATAATTAGGACCAGTGACAGACACAATAGTGTTTTGCAAAGAGCCAAGAAAGAGTGTTATCCAATCCAAGAGAGTTTTCAAGTAACTGCAACGCGTGCAGAAGTCCTACTGCAAGATTTACTAAATCATACATCACAACGCTTGCTGTTACACCTGGACGACGACCTGCAAAATCTTCCAATAGAAGAAATAGGGTCCTTGGAGCTAATTTGCAGATAGGGAACTTATCTTGGTCTCATTGTTGATGTTCCCAAAGCTGGCTACGGCAACTCCAATGACTAACCAAAGATTTTTTAGAAACCAATGTGTGTCTTCAGAAATAACTGAGATTGATTTCAGGTTAATAGAAAGATTTGCTAATATCTTAGAAGTAATTTCCAGTGGGCATAAAATAAATGTTGACAAATTCTTAATATTTTGCCATGATAGAGCAATACTGTATACCAAGTTATACTCCTGACATCCTATGTCGCCCACTGTACACAAGGTACTTATTCACAGACCTCTTGTGATTCAATATGCCATATTACCCATTGGAACCTTGTCGGAAGAAGCACCTGAGGCGAGAAATAAACATTTCCGGCAATTTCGCCAAATTTCTCTCGAAAATTTTCTCGAGAAGAGTGTAACCAAGATGTTTTAAATGGGTTACTTCTAACATCCCTTAATTAGCAGTATAAGAGCAAAACCACCAAATATATCAAGCTATTTAGCGCAACAGCCATGGAAATGTTGTTGCCAAGTGAAATTGAGGCTTCGAACGAAGACAAAAATGCGACAGATTTGTTGGAAGAAACAGTTGATTCCATTAATGAAGAAGGGTGAAGGGTGAAGGGTGAAGGCCCTCTGAATAGTGGATGGCTATTTTAGCTCTCCTGCAATAGATATACTGTCATACTTAGATTTGTCTTATTTCTGTTTACATATTTTCCAGAAAAAAATTACCTAAAAATTCAAACTTATTATAAATAATGCTGTTTATGACTTATATGTTAAATGACACTAAAAAATAATTTTTTCCGGGTTTTTGGGTCAAATACCCCTCTGTGCGGAGCAGAGAGTTTGACATGAACGTAGAAATGCATAGTGAACTGTGCGAAGAGAGAGCGAATTCACAAGGATGTCTGCAGTCCATTTCAAGAATCGAGGTCTGGATATCGATATTCTGTGCTTTTCAATGACGATTACACAAAATTCAGGACAGTTTATTTTCTACGGGAAAAGGAAAAATCTGAAGTTGCTGAAAAACTGTGCCAGTTCCTAGCTGAGGCAGAAACAGTCGGAAGCTGCCGCGTGATAATGGCAGGGAGTTCGACAACAAACATATCAGGACCAGTCTACACAAGAAAGGTATTCTTCAATGTCCTACCAGTGGCGGTTTCGAAGGGGGGGGGGGGGTGTAATCGGGTAATTACCCCCCCTAAGAATTTTTCGTTTATATATTTTCATTGTTAAAAATTACCGATATTCCATATTCTAAACAAATAATATAACCGGTAAATTTTTCCAACGCTTTAAAACGTTGGAAAAGGATAGATTCTATCTCCTGCACTGGAGACGGGAGTGTCGTGGTAGTAGTGTTGCTAGGAGTAATTTTTAATTTTCCTCAAATATTTCTTAAAAAAATATATATTTCTTTTCTTTAATTACCCCTCCCCCTAGACTAGTTGGCAGGAAACGCCCTTGCGTCCTACACTCCGGAACAAAACGGGTTCAGTGAGAGGGAATCATACGGTGGTGGAAACTGCTAGAGTAATGATGCACGCGCATGGAAATATTCCTCAGGCACTTTGGGCTTAGATGATACGAACAGGTACCTTTATTCTTAACAGGAAACCAGGTTTGAAACATTGGTTCAAATTGCTGAATTCATGTATATTCATATCGAAGGAGCCAAGGACGAAAATGAATCCGAAGGCCATTAGAATATAATTTTGGAAACTCGATGAGAGTGACAGTTATAGTGATTGGACAATTTTAGAAATGCCGGAAGCCAATGAAGAAGAGATAGCTGTGAGACTACGCGGAAACTATGCAACCGAGTGGATCTTGCAGCTCCACAGAAATTCCAGGATTATGTGGTGCTCACATGATGATCTTCGAAGAACCAGACACCTACAACGACGCCAGCAAAAACAAACGCCGATGGATCAATCGGCAAGATTGGTGATCAAAGGTATTTCGCAAAGAAGAGGAGTAGATTATGGTCAAACCTTCAGTTTAGTGGCGAGAACATCGACTATTCGAACGCTACTCAGTGTTGATCTAAATTCTAAAACAATTCTTTTCGTGATTTTTTTATGCTAATTCATCAATTACATGTTTCACCGATCTCATTTTCAGTAGAAATTATGGCTAAATTAGCAAATCGCAAAATATTCTTAGACTAATACAGAAATTTGGAAAACTAAGAACTAAGTCTTGGCTAATTAAATGATTTAAAATTCATAATGGTTTTAGTTGGGAATGATTAGACAATAGTTCTCTAAAGGATACAAATCTTTTAGGAGTTCAATTTCTTCTAAATCTCTTGTCAATTTTCCTTTTAACTTAATATCTAAATCCATACGACATTTTCTTAGAAATTCGGACTCTCCGGAATTAAATACTAGCAAAAATTTAAACAAGGAGCAGCAATTTTCTAGCAGCTCAGAACGTTCGGATATCAAATTAATAGCGATGTCCAATATTTCTAAATGAAAGTGAATTCTAAATTTTTCCCTAGGATCCAAAACACTTTCATCGCATGATTCATAATTGAACATCCGCGGTTTTTTCTTGTACGAACCTCAGATGAAGATGCGACACTTCTGCTTCTTTGGCAAAATCATTACCCTGTTGGAAATCGGATACACTTTAGGCAGGGGTCCAGGCGACCGGCCGCTATTTCGCCGAGTAAGTTTTACAGATTTCGGACGCCGCGGACACTCTATTGGTGGTCCGCGGGCTTCGCCAGTTTCGCCGGTTTCGCCGCGCCCCCTTCCTAACCACCGCCCGCGTACCATGCACGCTCTAGCCCCCGGTAGGACCGGCCCTGAGAAGAAGGCCGATTTGTGGAAGTAACAGCTGTAAGGTAGGAATGAGGAAAGTTAAGGATAGGACTGTTGAATGCCTGTTAGGTTTTCAGTTGGTCAGTGTGTTTTAGTGTGGTCTGAGAGGAAGGAGACCAGCTAATGCTGAAAAATGGCCCTAGGGCTGCGGGTGTGGTTGAAGACTTCGCCCAGGTAAGTCATTTCATCATGATGAGGCACACGGTAACCATAAAGAGTGACAGCGAGGTTGGAGCAGCGGTTGGAGTGAGTGCCGTGGGGTTGTTGGAAAAAAATTAAATGGGTTTTGGGGGTATAATATTGTAAACTTTATAACGCAATATGAAAACGAGTTTACAAGATAATAATATAATAGAAGCACATATCAATTTACAGGATAAGTATAAAGTAACCCTCAAAGTTCATAGAAAAAATCGTAAAAACTGATCAGCAAATTGTTTTTAAGCCCATTATTTAGACATACTATTATGGAACATAAATAATAAATGTGTACCTTTATAGGGGTACATTTTTTACTAATCAATGAACATTAACGCAAGGTGAATATAATGAAATTATTTAAACACACTGTAAAAACACGTCTATAGTTACTTGCGAAAGGCATTACTTGTAGTAAATATGCAATTATAAACTTGAAAACCTTCAGTACCAGCATTGCGAAATACGATAATTAATTTACAAGTTAATTGATTCCATTCAACCTATTTACTTATTGTTCGTTAACATCCTTCTGCAAACAGTCTGAATGCAGCAAGATGCATCGATAAATTCCAAGGGGCATACATAATTTCAATTTCAGAATGGACGCGCCTCCCACTAAACGGCAAAATGGCAAAATGCGATAATGCTCCTCTCCTCGTCGTGTTTGCTGAGTGTTGTTAGGAGTTAATAACAAGCCATAAAGTCCTGTGAGAGAATTCCTAACGTATAAATTATGATCACACATAATTCATTTCGTTTTATAATGGCTATAATATAGGATAAATTATAGATTCGTATATTGCAATATTAAATTATTTTATGGCCCTTAGTTATTGGTCATTACCCGATTAATTTGAACGTCGTCGGCGGTTTATGCGTTCCTTTCTGATAAAAGGCCAATTTGAAATAATGTCACAGACAAAATGTAAGATTAAAACGTATTTAACGTAATGCATGGTAATATATACCGGGTGATTGGTTTTAATCTGCGACATAATACGAAAATATTGAATGTACCAAAATTCCTCGTCCACGGATACAATTGGTAATGTTATCAATTCTAAAAATAATGATACTTTAGACCATTAAAATGTAATAGTGTATATTTGTATTTTCGATCCATTATTTTCGAGACGCGATGACTTAAATCTGAATATAATAACTTTTTTTTAATTTAATGCTTCCGCAACAAATTAAGGGTTTCCATTTTCGATTATAAAGCGACACGAAATTTTTATCCAGTGGGCACGAATTTTAGTCAAGGATGGCGGCAAATTTGAAATTCTGCTTGCGATTTTCACTACGATTATAAAAGTTGTTAAAGACAATTGAAAATATATCAGCAGTTAAACAAATTGGGATTGCAGAAAGCATTAGATAAATACACATTTCGTTTTATTGTATATATCAGCAGTTCGTATATAATAAAGAGTTTTTCATACTCAAAATCTAATTCGAATGAAATAAGGATTATAAGATTTACAAATGCATGTCGTAATTTTTATTTCATCTTTCTAAAACATTTTAATATTAGAATTAACATTTATTTGATATTATCCATAAGCCAATCCGCTCAGCCTTGAGGTTTATTTCGAGCGCAATAAATTCAACGAAATTGAAGAAATAACATCCAATAGCAACGGCATATAAATAGTACATTGAGAATAAACAACAATGTTTACGCTTAGATATTAGCGGTATATATTTAAATTTAATTAAAATTCCTTCCTTGAAAATGCCAACTAATCAATAAGTACATCATTAATAACTAACCCCTTAGAACTTCATTATAATTACCACCATTATCTACGAACATAATATAATCATTAAGTTAGTTTATAAGTAGAGATTAATGAATGTCTGATAGTTTTAAATTTTAATTTAATACTTGTACGGCGGCTTTGTTTTTATGCTCTTCCTGGGGGGAGGATGGAAAGTGAAATATTGCCAGGCATTTTTACTCCCGGCTTCATAATGTATAGGAAACGAATTTTTTGAGAAATTTAATGTCGGGGAACTTATCTTTCGAACCGACAATGCGTGGAATGTATAATAAAGAAGACTTTGAGATATGGAGATGCTTTACATCAGTTAAATTACATACTGAGTTCCTCGAGTACGGTTAACTTTAACTCGATGTATTTATTAAAATGTTCACTAGTGAAATTGCGAAGTATACGGTAATTTGAAAAGTTTTTTAATAAATTTTCTTTGATTGCCTTAAATGTTCGAATAGTTGCGAGGGATAAGCGATGCCGTTTCGTAAATTTGTGACGGGCTTATATCGGAATTTTACTGGATCTTCTTATACAGTCTCGCCCAATCAATAGGAACTCTTGAACTGGTGAACTTATCTCAGTCATTTTGTTATGTATTAATCCTTTCATAAGATACCAGATTTACAAATACATTTTTAATATGAAATTAAAAGACAACATCTATTAGCGACTGCTCGTGTATGTTCGGCGAGAGCAACTGAAGAAATATTTGCTTGCGAGTAAAGAGTGCAGCACGAGCGGCATCTCTGTCGTATCTTTCAAAGATCCACGAAGAGCCGCTGATATCTATAAATTTTTCAACCGCATACGTGTCACTTGTTTCACTATCTTTCCTCAGCTTACATCCAAATTCACAATTCCATCCTTCCAGAACTAGGATACGTCACGTGCCCCATAAGTTAACAAAGATAAAGAGAACCACGAGTCTCTATTCAAACGATTTTGAAATAAATGATCTCGTTCTTCTGAAGAGCTCCAGAGGAAAACAGAAAGAAAAAAAAAACAATTATTAATCTCTAAAGTCAGTCTGCATCCAACAAAGGTAGTGTTTTGTCGGATTGATAGGACATCCTAGATTGGAAAATGTTTCTGCATAATCAGACTTCGAATTCAGATTTAAATTATTCCCAATTGGATGAAAAGCGGCCAATAAAAAAGTTGATATATTTCATCAAGGTAATGTCAGGTCTTTGCAGATGCGGAAAAATCTTTCGACACTTTCGGTAGAACCGTCGAACTAATCTTGACGCCTACAGACCTGAGAATTCTGCAACGTCGACAAGATCTTCTACTAATATTAGAAACCTAGAACATTGATATATGTCTGATTTCTGAAAAACACTTTACAAACTAAATGTATATCGGTTTAAGGGATATCAAGTCCAGTGGAATGTTCGCATGTTGATGGTAGAGCCACTTATACAGCACCCCCCCCCCCTTCCTTTTTGAAGAAAGAAAGAATGATTAATCTTTTTAGACCAAAGTAACTGGCAAACAAGTGTATAAGAATTGATTAAAAATTCTTGCTGAGCTTGAAACTACAGGAAGGTGCCATGGGTCGCTCATAAACATTATGGAAAATTTGGAGAAAAAAATTCAGATTTTGAAGGGTCTTAGCGGCTAAACGAAGAATCCAAATCGAACGCGGTACTCCTTGGGTGCAAATTAGTTGTATTCAATTAAAGTCGGCGATTTTTAATTTTTGACGAAAACTTGAAAAACTACCCAAGGGCCCCCCCTTCTTACCTTTGCCCAAAAATTGCATTTAAAATGATTTCCTGAAGAAACCACTGGTTCAATTCGGGGTTTCTATACGTTGTCAGAAAAATCCCTTCAAGACGCTTCAGAAAATATACTTTCCCTACCCACAAATGCCTATTTGAAGCACGTGACGCGTCAGTAAAGAAAACTCAATAATGTAAAAATCGAAAAAATCAACATTTTTAATAATTATCGTAGACCTTCATGTAAAAAGAACAAGCTAAATCGATTGGCGTTACAAAAATTCATCTAGAAAAAATTGCAAAAAAGTCACCATGAACAGTGGCGGGTTGTGTTGATGCTAGAGCCACTTATACAATATCCCCCCTCCCCTTCTTTTTTGAAAAAAAGAAAGAACGATTTATCTTCCTAAACCAAAGTAACTGGCAAAAAGTGTTTTAAGAGTTAATTATAAATTCTTGCTGAGCTTGAAACCAGAGGTAGTGCTATGGCTCTTTGGCTCTATATAACGAGCCGCCCCTGATCAAGTTTATCACACCACACACCTAGAAAACTCGGCAAGAGGAGAAACTGCAGTCATCTTAAAAAATGACACATTATGAAAAAGAGTAACATGAAATGGAAAATAAAATCAAGCTGCTAAGATAAGAAAATTATAAGAAAATGTACTGTTGGAGGAGTTTTCAATGCTAAAAACACCCAGTGAGGCTCAAGATTAACAACAAAGAAAGGAAAATAACTGCACCCAACAATAATTGAGGTAAGGGGAAAGTAGCTCTCAACTAAAAAAACGCACTTACTGTGAACAAATCGCAACAAAATCTCCTGAACTTCTTTGTAATACTAGGTGGCCCATAAGTTACAGAGGAGTTTGAAATGTTAATAACTTTTTGATTTCTGATATTTTTCTTTCTGGTTTTCAGAAATTGTAGTAAGCAGAGAAAAAAGGGTACCTACGGTTAAGATAGTCAAAATACCCCTATCCGTAGATTTTGGGATTTTTAGAATGTTTTGGCTTTTGTGGTGGCATCATTGTCGATCTCACTAGAATTTACCCGATAAGAGGGTGTTTTTGTGTTTTAGGATGTGAAAATAAGGTCTCCGTGGTCTCCATGGTCAGTGGCCCTCCACCCTCTCTGGGGGTTAAAAATGTTTTTTTTGTTGTGGCATCATTGTCGATCTCACTAGAATTTACTCGATAAGAGGGTGTTTTAGGATGTGAAAATAAGGTCTCCATGGTCTCCATGGTCAGTGGCCCTCCGCCCTCTCTGGGGGTTAAAAATGTTTTTTTTTTTCTAAACATTATTTTTTTACTGACGAACAAGTAAATGAAATTAAAAAAAATCATGAAAATAGTCTACCCAAATACCTATTCAGCCAATTTTTTCCAAGGCCATTCAAGGTCATTTAGACCCTTAAAAAAATCCAAAACTTTCAAAATCAATTTTTAATCTACATCGCTCTCTTGTATCCGGTTTTTGACAATTGCATCATTTTTACCCCGTAAAAATATACTAAAATATGCATCAAGACATATTTATATCATATCGCGGCATTTTGAAAAATCAATTTTTCAACTTTTTAAAGGGTTTTTACTATTTTTCCTGGAATTTCCCATATATTTGTCAACGTTTTCTGCCTACAGGCGAAAGTTTTTTGAAAAACAGACATTTTGTTTTTTATTTCATCTTTGTAACTTAAATATTCGCTGAGATATCACATTTTGAAATTTTCGGAGCATTTCGTTTCAGGCATCAAAACAATGAAATACTTTTGTTTTCTTTGTTTACCTCTATACAAATAATAATCATAATATTTTATTGTTGTTACAAACAAATGCAATTGTTTTACTTTCATCTTTTTCATGGCTAACTATTTTTTAATTTATAATAAAACTTAAAAATTACTGTAACTCACTTATTTTTAGAAATAACTTTGTCATATGTTATATCGAATTAAAGAGAAAAAAATACTCCTTCGAATGAGATCATTAGCCATGGTTTCTATCTACAAAAAATGAAGTTTTCGTCATATCTCGGAAAATAATGGCGTTAAAAATTTTCTGAATTTATTTTACTAAGCTGCATAAAATTATCTACAACTTTTTCCTTACAGTTTTATTCTATCTGTCATAATAACCGAGATATATTTATTTGAAAAAATTGACACTTTTTACATTTTTCAAAATATTGGTGTTGATGTGATCCATTTAACCGGTGTACAGGTAATATGTACTTTCCGGTTATATACCGGAAAGTACATATCATTCATTCCCTCTTACTTATTTTTTCAAAATATCTTGTTACCCTTCACTTTTTTGAAAACTTTGAAAGTGTTATTTTATTGGACTCGGAAAACTGCACTTGTTTGCCCATTTAACCATTTCTCTATCTCTTATAGCTTCCGAGATCCCTATAGAAAACATCGAAAAAAACTCACCCTGTATATACAATTTTTTTTACAAACGGGATATTTGTTCCAAATTTTTTATTTTTTTGGCCAAAATATTCGATTTGTTTGTTGAAATTTTGGATATTTTAGTCTGCATTGTTCACCTTCTGGCCCGAGTTTTCGATATTTTGTCTAAATTTAGGCCGAGAGATTGAAAACTCACGCCAAAAATAAAAAATGCAAACCAAGAAATCCAAGAAACGAATCAAATATTTTGACCAAAAAAATAAAAAAATTGGAACAAAACAGCGGAAGATCTAAAATATCGGAAAAAAATATCAAAAATCCTGGTCTAAAAATAAAAATGCACAACAAAAAACTTGAAAATACAGGCAAAAGAAAAATAATTTTTAATAAAAATAATAATTAAAAATACTGGTCTAAAAATAATACTTAGCTTAAAATAAGTTCCGACGAGAAATTCGAAAATTATAGCAAACAAAATTACAAAACCGCACAATAGAATCATTAAAAAAATTATAGCTTGTTCCGTAAATCATTATGTGTCCTTACTTTGAATATAAGTTTTTCATAATTCATATTTTTTTTTATAATTCTTAGTTTTAGTTTCTAGCTATTATGTTTCAATTTGGTTTCATTTATTATGTATGTATGTATGCTAAATTTAATTCTTTTCATTTCATGTAATTTATGCATTTAACTTTGTATTATTATTTTTATATAGAGATTTCGTTAAATAAATAAATAAATAAAATAAATTCTAAATATCCGGCGTGGCACAAGCCAGGGAAGTAGTTGTTTCAATAAGTTATTTGTTTGTAGTCCTAATAAGACTAATAATAATAATAATAATTGTATTGATTGTCGTACGGAAAATAAAGCATTTTATTATTATTATTAATAATTTTGTAGAATCACGAACAGGTTGAATATTCATATATTCAGGCTACTTTCTTCTTTATCGAAATCATTAATTCTAGTTAAGAAAATCTAAAATATGTGACAAACAATAAAAAATTAAGACCAAAAATTTAAAATTCGTATCCAAAAATCTAAGTGGTGGACCAAAACAAAATAATTTCAACAAACAAATCGAAAATTTAAGTCAAAATAAAGAAAATTTTGGCCAAAAGACCAAAAGGCGTAAAGATAAAAAATGCAGACAACAAAAATCGAAAATTTTGGTCAAAATAAAGAATATTTGGGCCAAAAATTTAAGGAAATGGAGAATACGGTAATCTAAATGTGGGCCAAAGAATCAAGAATCCGGATCTGAGGATAAAAACACAGACAAAAAAATTGAAAATTTAGGTAGAAGTAAAATAATTTACCACTTTCAACCCCCAAAAATGAGTTTCTTACCAGAAATTTGAAAATAATAGCCAAAAAATCGAACCAAGTAAAATAATCTAAAACATAGAAGAAAAAATAAAAAAATTAGACAAAAAACCTAAAATTCGGGCCTAAGAATAAAAATGGTGGTCCAAGAGTACAAAAAAATTTACAAACAAACAAAACAAAATGATAATAATAATAAATAATAATAATAAATGGTGACCAAAAAATCAAAAATTACAGCAAAGAAAATTAGAAAAAATTCTCGCATCAATAATTCAGGTTAAAATGTTTAAGAAATCAAAAATTTATAACTAAAATTAAAAATTCGTTCCGAAAAATCAAAAATGCGGACTGAAAAGTCGAAAATTTTAACAATTAAATTGAAAATTTAGGTCAAAATAAAGAATATTTAGGCCAAATGATCAAAAATTTAGACCAAAAAAAAAATCAAAACATCTAAAAATTAAACATTAGGCCCGAAAAATATAAAATGGTGATGTGGCCATCATGTTACTTTCTCCGAATTGATGGTATCATAGCCATTTATATTTACGTTTTCATGGTTTATTGAAATTATATTTTAAATGTACATCGAGCGTTGCGTAAACTCGGATGAAACTGACGTTTAAAACGTCAAAATTATAAAACATGGAAAAATTATACTTCAAATTCAAAAACTCGGTTTACTTAAAAACTAACGAGATTTCGAAAAAAACTTATTCTTAAAGTTGTTCATTTTGGTATTCTCCACAGTTATTATTCACATAAATTTGCTGTAACTATTATCGTTTCATAATTATAAACCAAACATTGAAAAAAAATTAATAAAGTTCTTTCTCGAATAGCAATGATTTTATGAAAAATATTTTCAAGCAAAAGATGTTCATTTCTTTGTTGTCTTCAATGTTTGTTTTAATATTTTTGTGATATTTTTCATATTTAAGAAAATATTGGCAAAAAACAAAAAAACAGGTAAGGTAAACACCCACTTCCGGTGTACGAAATTTCACCAAAAGCTTTTCAGTTCTTCAGATTATCAAATAAGATAATAAATTTTTGAAAAAAAAATCACGATCACAATACTTTCTCGTACTTCGTAACGGAGAAAGTAAAAATCGAAAATTTAAAACAATTAGATCAAAAATTTAGGTAAAAATAAAGGAAATTTAGACCCAAAAATCGAAAAAAACAGTCAAAAATCTAAAAATTAATAATTCGGGCAGAAAATTTTAAAAATGCGGAGTGAAAAGTCGAAAATTTTAACAATGAAATCGAAAATTTAGGTCAAAATAAAAAAAATATTTAGATCCAAGAGAATCGAAAATTAATAATAATAAAGAAATGCAGAATATTCTAGTAAGAAACTTGTTTAAATTAGTCTCAAAAATCATTGTTGCTCAAAATATATTTTTTTTAATAGCAAAACATTTTTTTTTATTGATCAAAATAGTGAAACTAATTTGAAAGAGAATTCAAATAAAACAATTCACTTTCAGATGGAAGTTGGCACCATTAACGGCGTTGCGTTGGGAAGCAATTGCATTGCGATTTTTCTCTATTATGGTCATGCATGCGTTGTTTAACATTTAAACTGGCAAAAAAGTGTTTTAGGACTTAATTAATTTTTTTTGCTGAACTTGAAACTACAGGTAGTGCCATGGCTCCTTGGCTCTATACAGGGTGTATTTGAAATAACGAAAAGGCTCGTAACCACAAAGAGATTATATTATTTTTAAACAAAATTTGCAATTATTTTGTTTATAACTATAACAAAAAGCCCGCAATTAATTATTAAAGTTAATGAGTGAAAATACGCAACATGTTTGGGGGCAGTGGTAATGTGACAGCATCGGGTTTAGATATCGAATTACAACAAGCGCGTAGGAAATATCTGAGTGCCCTTTAAGCGTCAATGAACTTGAGGACTGTTTATCTTTTACAAAAAAAAAAAAAAAAAACGTTGCGATAACACTTCAAAGGCAAGAAATCGTATCTCGCGTTTAAAATAAACAAACACACATTCAATGCAGAGAAAAGCATCGGTTCTCAAAAAAAACCTCGAAAAATTGGAAAAATTAAAAAAAAAATCGAATAAATTTTGACGGAAATGGGTTTACAAATATTTTGTGTATGTGTCCTTCAATGTCTGTTCGTTATTTCAAATACACCCTGTATAACGAGCCGCCCCTGGCAATACGTACATATTAAAACAATGTATTTTTAATTAATTCAATAGCAGTATTATGTTTCGATGCATATGAACTGAATATTTAAACAATTTATAAAAACGAGCAATAAGGAAGTAAAGTTAAAATCGACAGCCAATTACCTAATAGTTGAGTAGATCAACTCTAATCTTATATGATCCAATTAGAGAAAAACAAGCGCACATGTGTAGGTGTAGAGAAAGTCGGTATGCAGTATTGCAAAATAGAAAATATAAAAGACACAAACAAGTAAAACAGTCACGAGTTGAAAGTTAATAGAGAATGATTCGAAACGTTGCACACACAGTGAGAGATACTTCTCTCTTATCTGCTCGCATTATTAATTTGAACCGTATTTTCCTTCTCGTGAGAATCAACACTTAAATTAGACATTAGACGTTAGAATTCCAATCGTATCAAACCGATATGAATATTCATTTATATTGGAGCTGACAGAAATATAATTGTTGGACTGAAATTTAATTGGACGGCCGTTTTAATATGATAAGGAGTTAATAAAACGAGATTAGAGAAACTTGTTTTCGACGCAGTGGAACATAACATACAAAACTAACAATTTTTAAATATTAACCGCCCAATTTACTTAAATGACGACGTCGCTTGCGATTTATGCCGAGCAGTTGTCTTGCCAAAAATGCTTTGTATTTCTTACAAGGGAAAATAAAACGACAAATTCCCGAAACATTGCTGCGGCCGTAAGAAGTTATGACTTGAGTTTGGGTTCATTTAGTTTTGAAGCAAAGCAGATAAGTTTATATTAGGCATTAAATTTACTGACGCAGTGAATTAGGTGAAGGCGAAATGTAGCCTATTCAACTCTGCAAAATTAAGTCTATAAACAAATATCTTATTAAAACAACTACTGCCATGTCGGAGTAATAATATTGTCACAAATGAGATGAAAAACCAAATTTATAATTAGAAAATAAACGGGTTGTTTTTCTTGTAAGTAATAGATTGTAAACGAGTATGAGCTGAATCAGTCAGGTTTTTTTTTTAAAGGCAATTAAATTGTCCGCCGAGGGGATTGTTTGTGTTTGTGCTTTGTCGGTGGGATTTTTGCTTTGGGACTTTTTACCGGCGTTGGGCGCGTGCCGCCGTTTCAGGGATCCAGGGACAGGGATAGGCATCATGAAACGTGCGAGCGCTCTCTTCCTGCGGGAAACTGACCTAACCCACCGCGCCGATCTGACACCGCTTATCCCCTTTAGTCCTGTATTCCTGCAGGATAGCCTCTCTGTTATCCTGAATGTAAGTGAGAATGTAAGCGGCTGCGAGGATGGCGAGACACGTCCGTAATGATTTATCCGGTAAACCTCTTGACCACAAGCCTACTGCCCTACTCCTATGTCTCGTGTCTCGTGCGTCTCTCGCTCACATCCTTACACGGACACATTTACACTTTTACTCGTCCTACTTGTTTCAATCTTTCGGTTTCACTTTAATCAATTATACGTTTAAACACTAAAGTAGGTAGTGTTAATTATAAATTAAATACCAGAGCGTTTTTTTTTTCAATTAAAACATAATTTTTAAGAAAAGTATTTGCCTGTTTTATTTTGTGGAATTATCTATTTCTATAACACGTTAAGGATTCTGGAAAAAAAACACAATTCGATTTTACAGTAATTACAGTATGTAACAATCGCCAAAAAGGACCAAAAATGTGCTGTTTCATAAACATTTTTTTTTCTTTTTAAACTAGTGATTACCTACAAAAAAATCACGCCCAGGGGTGACAGTGACTCATCGCTTCATGTTGCGTGAATTAAGTTTCTAGTAAACGTATGTCCATAAAATAATTCTATTCTAGGCGGGAAATTTAAAAATTCTCGAGCGGGCAAATATTTTCCCGGCGAAACTTTGCGAGTGTATTTTTCGGCAATCGGTAAAGACAACTGGAAATTTTTCATTAAATTTAACCTTTTTATAAATGAAATAGATACAATTAATTCGGCTCTTAATTAAATCGAAATCGGAGACGGTCAAAACCGTGAATTTTGAGGTTAAAATAGATAGAATGAGAAAAGACATACGTTGCACTTAGCCCTTGAATTTACATATCGACATACGTTTCGTATTTCATTTCATTTTTCTTAAGCATGCGAACGAGTATAGATATTTATCCAGACGCGATTATTAGATCGAAAAAGCATGAGTCACTGTCAACTCTGCGCGATTGTACTATACAGGACGTAGTCTTGCGACCACTACGTCTTGCCTTCTTCGGCACGGCAAACAACGATGGTACAATGACCGTGTTTACCACAACACTCAGCGGGGACTCAAGTTTATGATGTAAAATCTTTTGACCCAAAAACCTCAAAAGCTCACATTTTTCAAGTCGGATGTCTCAAATATTGTGATTTGTAATTTTCAAAATACTTCTGAACATAATGTAATTTTGTTAATTGAAGCGTCAAAATGTGGCCAATTTACTATGATTCAAAAACGTGTCAAGACATTTTCTTGTGTAACAAGTGAAATAGATCAATATTACATGTCAAGTTCTACTCCGCTAAAATTGAGATTTTAATTTTTTGAAATTAAACTGCTACCGAACTTAAATTTGGTTAATTTAGGATATTAAAAAAAATATATATTTGCCAAACTGCAAAACGTTTGACTTCGCGTGTTTTTCGAATAGTACGTTACGAAAATTGTGATTTTGATTTTTGAAAATTGTATAACTATTGGATGTGCTGTTAAACTGCGATAATCCAACCGATCCAATATAGCCAGTTATGTATGATTCAACAACGAATCGAAAAACGTTTTAGTGAAATCATTGAATAACGTAAAATATGATTTTTTTCGTTCCAAATCTCAAAATTCGTAAATTTGAAATTAATTGCGCGAATGTTAGATTATGATGTTATCTAAAAGTTAAAATGTGGCGAATTTAGTTTTATTCCCAAAAGTATAAAATGCATTCTTTTGAAATAAGTGAAAAATACAGTTTCTCGAAAATCACGAAATGTAAATGTATTAACCGATTTTGTTTCAAACACGAATAAATTGAATAATACCGTCGCATGTATTTTGCAATTTTTACAATTTTTTCAAAATTTTGACACCCCAACTCGAAAATTTTCATTTTTGCGGTCCCTTTCTACCTTGACTTTTTCGAATTCGATTATAACAAAATTTCAGGAAAATATTATTACAGTTTTGTATTAAATCGATTCTAAGTTTATTTTGAAAGTTTTAAGTTTGTCGCAGTTGTATTTTATTTTCTTTTTTGTTTAACTTAAAACATCCCTAGTAGCACAAAATATTGCTTAAATATTGAAATACACATATTTCTGAGACATGATTATGACAGATTTTTATATATTTTAGCAATATTTGTATAAAATGTTAAGGACATATTACTATATACACGGTGTCCAATTTTAAATTGCCACCCCAAATATCTCTGGCAAAAAATGTTTCAGTTAAAAGCTGTAGGGTTTGAAGGGGGGCATATGCTGGTGACCTTGAAAATGACCTTGGAGTCAATTTTCAAGGTCAAACGAAGATCAGCTTTGATTTTTTAAATGGAACCCCCAATTTTTTATTACGGGATCGTATTCTATGGGAAAAAATACAAACTTTTTGTAGAAAACGTTTTTTTTTGTTTCTGTAAATTAATTCATTTGCAACAAATATTACCATAGACTTATTACATAAATATTTACTTTGGCCTTTTAATATTTCCGAAACATAAAAATGTAAAATCAATATTTAGAAAATATTTCCGACATATATTGTGCTACTAGGGATGTGCAACCTCTAAATATTAAATAGTGATTATTTTAAAATCTCGACAAACGGTAGTTATAGATTTGTATAAAATCGTACAGTAGTATAAACTATGAGAAAATTTTAAAACTGGAATTTTTGTGGCTGTTGTTCAACAACTTGAAAAATGTGTCAACTGAAAATATGACATGGTGTATTAAAATATGATTATTTTAAAATAACGAGAAGGCATTATTAAAAATTTGTATAGAATTCTAAAGTCCTATCAACTATAAATTAATTTTGAAAGTTTAAAATTTTTGGCAGTTGTTTTTCTATTTTTTTTGACCAATTAAAAATGAACAACGTGAACATGTTACGCGGTGTGTTCAAATGCGATTATTTTAAAATTTCAAGAAAAGATAATTACTTTTTTTGCAGAAACATAAAGTACAATTAATCCAGAGTATATTTTGTAAGTTTTAAGTTTATGGCAGTTGTTGTTTTTATATTTTTGACCAATTAACAAATGGAAAACGTGAACATGTGACGCGGTGTCTTCAAATGCGATTATTTTAAAATTTCAAGAAAAGATAATTACAATTTTTGCAGTAACATAAAGTATAACTAATCCCGAGTATATTTTGTAAGTTTTAAGTTCGCGGCCGTTGTTTATTTTTTATTTTTTAGCCAATTAAAAAAATGACAACGTGAACATGTGACGTAGTGTGTTCCAATGCGATTATTTTAAAATTTCAAGTAAAGATAATTACAGTTTTTTGCAGAAACATAAAGTACAATTAATCCTGAGTATATTTTGTAAGTATTAAGTTTGTGACAGTTGTTTTTTTTTATTTTTTTTTTGCCAATTAAAAAATTGACAATGTGAACATGCTACGCGGTGTGTTCAAATGCGATTATTTTCAAATTTTAAGAAAAGATAATTACAGTTTTTTACAGAAACATAAAGTACAATTAATCCTGAGTATATTTTGTAAGTTTCAAGTTTGTGCCAGTTGTTTCTTTATTTATTTTTTGCCAATTTAAAAATTGACTACGTGAACATGTGACGCGGTGTCTTCAAATGAGATTATTTTAAAATTTCAAGAAAAGATAATTACAATTTTTTACAGAAACATAAAGTACAATTAATCCTAAGTATCTTTTGTAAGTTTCAAGTTTGTGCCAGTTGTTTCTTTATTTAGTTTTTGCCAATTTAAAAATTGACAACGTGAACATGTGACGCGGTGTGTTCAAAGGCCATTATTTTAAAATTTCAAGAAAAGATAATTAGAGTTTGTTGCAGAAACATAAAGTACAATTAATCCTGAGTATCTTTTATAAGTTTCAAGTTTGTGCCAGTTGTTTTTTTATTTATTTTTTGCCAATTTAAAAATTGACAACGTGAACATGTGACGCGGTGTCTTCAAATGAGATTATTTAAAAATTTCAAGAAAAGATAATTACAATTTTTTACAGAAACATAAAGTACAATTAATCCTGAGTATCTTTTGTAAGTTTCAAGTTTGTGCCAGTTGTTTCTTTATTTAGTTTTTGCCAATTTAAAAATTGACAACGTGAACATGTGACACGGTGTGTTCAAATGCGATTATTTTAAAATTTCAAGAAAAGATAATTACAGTTTTTTACAGAAACATAAAATAAAATTAATCCTGAGTATATTTTGTAAGTATTAAGTTTGTGGAAGTTGTTTCTTTTTATTTATTTTTGCCAATTTAAAAATTGACAACGTGAACATGTGACGCGGTGTGTTCAAATGCGATTATTTAAAAATTTCAAGTACAGATAATTACAGTTTTTTACAGAAACATAAGGTACAATTAATCCTGAGTATATTTTGTAAGTTTGAAGTTTGTGGCAGTTGTTTTTATTTTTTATTTTTTAGCCAATTAAAATTTGACAACGTGAACATGTGACGTAGTGTGTTCCAATGCGATTATTTTTAAATTTCAAGAAAATATAATTACAGTTTTTTGCAGAAACATAAAGTACAATTAATCCTGAGTATATTTTGTAAGTTTGAAGTTTGTGGCAGTTGTTTTTTTTTTATTTTTTATGAGACGCGATTATTTCAAAATTTCAGGAAAAAATAATTACAATTGTATATTGAATCATATAGCAGAATCAATTCTAAGTACATATTAAAAGTGTTCAATTTGTGGTAGTTGTATCTTAATTTATTTTTATTAACTTGAAAAATGTTACGCGGCGATTATTTAAAAAAATTCGATAAGGGGTGGTTACATATTTGTATAGAAAATCATACAGTAGAATCAACCATGGAAAAATTTTAAAAGTGAAATTTGTATGACAGTGGTTTTTAATTTTTTTTTACCAACTTGAAAAATGTGCAAACTGAAAATGAGACATGGTGCATTCAAACGTGATTATTTCGAAATATCGAGAAGGGATTAATACACTAAAGTGAAATCAACTATAAGTCAAATTTTAAAGTTTGAAGTTGTGGAAGTTGTTTTTAATTATATTTTTTGATTAACTTAAAAATTGAGCAACCTCTGAATAAGAGAAGGTTTGTTGAAATACGATTATTATTCAATCTTAAGTAGGGGTACTTACAGATTTGTATAGAATCATTTCCAAATTGACTCAAAATTAATTCTAGTTTATACTTCAGATAAAATCTCACAATAATTATTTCTATTTTTTAACCAATCGCACGAGAACTGTGCTTATGTTATCTGAAAAAACAAAATTCGCTGAGCGTTGAAAAAATATATAAAAACAATTGCCACAACCTGGAAAATTTCAAAATTTACTCAAAATTAATTCTAGTTTATGCTACAGATAAAATCTCACAATAATTATTTCTAATTTTTTAACCAATCGCACGAGAACTGTGCTTATGTTATCTGAAAAAACAAAATTCGCTGAGCGTTGAAAAAATATATAAAAACAATTGCCACAACCTGGAAAATTTCAAAATTTACTCAAAATTAATTCTAGTTTATGCTTCAGATAAAATCTCACAACAATTATTTCTAATCTTTTAACCAATCGCACCAAAACTGTGCTTATGTTATCTGAAAGAACAAAATTCGCCGAGCGTTGAAAAAATAAATAGAAACAATTGCCACAACCCGGAAAATTTCAAAATTTACTCAAAATTAATTCTAGTTTATGCTTCAGATAAAATCTCACAACAATTATTTCTAATCTTTTAACCAATCGCACCAAAACTGTGCTTATGTTATCTGAAAGAACAAAATTCGCCGAGCGTTGAAAAAATAAATAGAAACAATTGCCACAACCCGGAAAATTTCAAAATTTACTCAAAATTAATTCTAGTTTATGCTTCAGATAAAATCTCACAACAATTATTTCTAATCTTTTAACCAATCGCACCAAAACTGTGCTTATGTTATCTGAAAGAACAAAATTCGCCGAGCGTTGAAAAAATAAATAGAAACAATTGCCACAACCCGGAAAATTTCAAAATTTACTCAAAATTAATTCTAGTTTATGCTTCAGATAAAATCTCACATCAATTATTTCTAATTTTTTTAACCAATCGCATGAGAACTATGCTTACGTTATTTGAAAGAACAAAATTCGCCGAAATACAATTTAAAATAATTGCCAAAATCTGAAAAACTTCCAAATTCACTCAAAATTAATTCTAGTTTATGCCTCAGGTAAGATATCACAACAATTTTTCCTTATACCCAATAAATTTGAGTTCCCGCCGAGTGTTGTAAACAAGACCATTGTACCATCTTCCTTTGTTGTGCCGAAGAAGGCAAGAGTTTACGGCCCGCGTAGTCTTCTATTCAATAAAAAATCGTACAACTACTGAACCCGATTTTGACAGTATTTTGCTAATGTGATTCTGGCTTTTTTTTAACTTAGTTCTCTTGCGATTGTTTTGAAATCTAGTCAAGGAATGTTTGCAGATTCGAACTAAAGCTTAAAGCAGAATCAATTTTGAGGAAATTTGCAAAGTTTCAAGTGTTCAGCAATTGTTTTTGTATATTTTTTGAACGCTCGGAAAATTCGCAATTTTTTATTTATAATAACTTTAGTTGCCTTGTTATTATTTTGAAATCTAGTCAGGAAATGTTTACAAATTATATCTAAATCTTAAAGCAAAATCAATTTTGGGGAAATTTGCAAATTTTCTAGTCTTTAGCAATTGTTTTTGGATATTTTTTTAACGCTCGAGAAATTCGCAATTTTTAATTCATAAAAACATTAGTTCTCTTGCGATTATTTTGAAATCTAATGAAGGAATGTTTGCAGATTTGAACTAAATCCTAAAGCAGATTTAATTTTAAGGAAATTTGCAAAGTTTCAAGTGTTTAGCATTTGTTTTGTATATTTTTTTAACGCTCGAGAAATTCGCAATTTGTAATTAATAAAAACTTTAGTTCTCTTGCGATTAGTTTAAAATCTAGTGAAGGAATGTTTGCAGATTTTATCTAAATCTTTTTTGAATCAACAAATAATCGAAGAAAAAAATAAATGCAGATGTGATAAAATTCCCAAATTTTGTTAGTATACTCACAAAACATCTGCCTTTAAAATTAACTTTATATATTTATAAAATATGTAAATTTTTGCGTGAGTTATGAAATTTTGAAAATGAACATTTAAAGTTGTTGTAGACTTCAGTTTTTGAAAATGTGTCAATTTTTGCGTGAGTTATGAATTTTTGAAAATGATTGAGAGTTGTTTTTGTATATGTTTTTAATGCTCGAACAGAAAACAGGTTTACTAACTTAGTTTATTGTTTAAATTTTCATTTGGTTCTTCCCTTAATCTCAAAACACGAATATTGATAAAGATATTTTATTTTTTTGGTGTATATATTTTTTATAACGTCCGACCATTAACGATGATTATTATCGATGGATTTTGGGACAAACACAACAGGCATGCCAGAACTCGGATTTGAACCGAAGACTCCTAGCACCGTACCTGGCGCGCAAAATTAGATTGTTTACATTTGTTTTACTAGAAATCAAAAACCCTAATGGATTATTTAAAAGGAATATTGGCATGTTCGACCTAGTCCACTGAAACTACTAGAAAATAGTGAAATTAATACTGTTTTACACAAATATTAAATATTAATAAACACAACATATAAAACATGTTTTATGTTACAAGCAACTGTAGTTTTAATTACAATTTTTCAAGACCTGTTAGCATTTCGCTCGCCTTGAAAAATTGCACACCGGTTAAACAACATTTGTGCTCCTCTCGTTCGAAACGTTCCTTGCGCAAATTGTGGAATTTATTGAGCGGAAAAATTAATTTTGCAATTTGCACAAGAAATTCTGCGATTCATGTCGGCATAATTCGCCAATTTAATTTTGTTTTACAGTATTACATCCCAAAAGCGTGCCTGCAAATGACACGCACACAGTCACACATACAAATTCAGTGCTGATAAATGTTATTTCTGTAATGCGATTATTGAATATAAGTTCTTGTTCCAAACCGCGAAATTATTACATACACTCATAGATCAATATGCATTCACAGTCGATTACATATTTATGTAAATTGGGATATTATTTCTAGAACAAAGGGTTTCAAGCGTAATTCGTTGTACTAAAACTTGGGTCGGGAATCTACAGCCCGTTGTCCGGAATTTTAATATTAACATTTGACATAATTAAATGTTTCATAATGATTATTTTTTCCATGCTATAAAATCTTACATTGAAAGTCAATGTTTACTCTTCAATTTTTAAATATCATCAATTAACTCCTATCAGGGGCGGCTCGTTACATAGAGTCAAGGAGCCATGGCACTACCTGTAGTAGTTTCAAGCTCCGCAAGAATTTTTAATTAATCCTTAAAACACTTTTTCGCCAGTTACTTTGATCTAGGAAGATACATCGTTCTTTCTTTCTTTTGTTGTCTAAAATTGTATTTTTTAGCTGACAATAATGGTGTGTTGCAATTGCCAATAATGATTTGTTGCAGTTGTCAAGTTATTATTATTATTGTTACCTGTTAAGAATTGATTCAGCTGTCAAAAGGAGCATTTTTTGATTTTTCAATTGTCAAAAATGACATTTTTAGCTGCCAAAAATTGTACTTTTTGTTGTAGAAAATTGTATTTTAGGTAACAATAATGGTTTGTTGCAGTTGTCAAGAATGGTAGTTTTTAGCTGTTAAGAAATGTATTATTCAACTGTCGAAAATTATATTTTTCAATTGTCAAAAATGTTATTTTTCAGCTGTCAAAAAAGGTATATCTTACCTATTAAAATGGTGTTTTTCAGCTACCAAAAAAGTATGATTCGACATTTTTTATTTGTCAAAAATCGCATTTTTCAGCTGTCAAAAATTACACTTTTTGTTGTCAAAAATTATATTTTTTAGCTGACAATAATGGTTTGTTACAGTTGTCAATAATGGTTTGTTATAATTGTCAAGAGTGGCATTTTAAGTGGCATGTTAAGAAGTGTATTATTCAAATGTAAAAAATGATATTTTTCAGTTGCAAAAATATTTTTTTAATGTAAAAAAAGGTTTTTATCACCTATTAAAATGTTATTTTTCAGCTTTCAAAACCAGCATTTGACATTTTTTTTAATTGTCAAAAATCGCATTTTTAGCTGTCAAAAGTGGCATTTTCATCTGTCAAAAATTGTCTTTTTGTAGTCAAAAATTGTATTTTTTAGCAGGCAATAATGATATGTTACAGTTGTCAATAATGGTTTGTTGCAGTTGCCAACAATGGTATTTTTCAGCTGTTAAAAATGGTAGTTTTCAGCTGTTAAGAAGTGTATTATTCAACTGTCAAAAATGATATTTCTCAGCTGTCAAAAAATGCGATTTCCCACCTATAAAAATGTTATTTTTCAGCTATCAAAAGCAGCATTTTTCGACATTTTTCTTAATTATCAAAAATGGCATTTTTCAGCTGTCAAAACTTGTATTTTTTTGTGTTGTCAAAAATTGTATTTTTTTAGCCAGCAATAATGGTTTCTTACAGTTGTCAATAATGGTTTGTTGCAGTTGTCAAGAATGGTATTTTTCAGCTGTTAAAACTGTTACAATAATATTTTTCAGTTGTCAAAAATGGTACTATTCACCTGTCAAAAAGGTATTTCTCACTATAAAAATGATATTTTTTAGCTATTAAAAGTAGCATTTTTTGACATTTTTTAATTGTCAAAAATGGCATGTTACAGCTGCCAAAAATTGAATTTTTTGTGTTCTCGAAAATTGTATTTTCTAGCTAACAATAATGGTATGTTACAGTTGACAAAAATGGTTTGTTGCAGTTGTCAAGAATGATATTTTTCAGCTGTTAAAAATGGCAGTTTTCAGCTCTTAAAAATGTATAATTCAACTGTCGAAAATGATATTTTTCAGCTGTCAAAAATGTTATTTTTCAGCTGTTAAAAAGGTATTTCTCGCCAATAAAAATGGTATTTTTCAACTATCAAAGCCAGCACTTTTGGTTATTTTTTTATTGTCAAAGTTTTGTTGTCAAACATTGTATTTTTTAGCTAACAATACTGGTATGTTACAGTTTTCAATAATGGTTTGTTGCAGTTGTTAAGAATGGTATGTTTCAGCTGTTAAAAATGGCATTTTCAGCTGCTAAGAAGTATATTATTCAACTGTCAAAAATGATATTTTTCAGCTGTCAAAAACGATTTTTTCAGCTGTCAAAAATGATGTTTTTCAGCTGTAAAAAATGATGTTTTTCAGCTGTCAAAAATTATATTTTCCACTGTCAAAAATTATATTTTTAGCTGTCAAAAAGGATATTTTTCAGCTGCCAAAAATGTTATTTTTCAGCTGCAAAAAATGATATGTTTTAGCTGTCAAATATTATATTTTTCAGTTTTCAAAAATGATATTTTTCACCTGTCAACAATGGTATTTCCCACGTATAAAAATGGTATTTTTCAGCTAACAAAAGTAGCATTTTTCGTCATTTTTTTAATTGTTAAAAATGGCATTTTTCAGCTTTCAGAAATTGTATTTTTTAGCTGACAATAATGGTATGATACAGTTGTCAATAATAGTGTGTTGCTGTTATCAAGCATGGTATTTTTCAGAATTGTATTATTTAGCTGTCAAAAATGTCATTTTTCAGCTGTCAAAAATTATATTTTTCAGCTGTCAAAAATTATATTTTTCAGCTGCCAAAAATGGCATTTGCCACCTATATAAATGCTGTTTTTCAGCTATCAAAAGCAGCATTTTTGACATTTTTAAACTGTCAAAAATGGCATTTTTCAGCTGTCAAGACTGAGTATATTTTGTTGTCAAAAATTGATTTTGTTTTTGTTGTCAAAAATTGTATTTTTTTGCTGCCAATAACGGTATGTTTCAGCTGTCGGGAATGGTATATTTCGGTTGTCCAGAATGGTAATCCCGTGCTGTTGAAAATAGTATTTTTCTACTGTCTCAAGTTGCATTTTATAGTTGTAAAAAATGGTATTCTTCAGTTACCAAATATGCTGACAAAAAAAGTATTTTTCAGCTAATAAAAATAGTATTTTTCGACATTTTTGAATTGTCAAAAATTGTATTTTTCAGCTGTCGAAAGTAGTGTATTTTGCTGTCGAAGCATGGGCGGCTCGTTATGTAGAGCCAAGGAGCCATGGCACTACCTGTAGTTTCAATCTCAACAAGAATTTTTAATTAATTCTCTTTCGCCAGTTACTTTGGTCTGGGAAGATAAATCGTTCTTTCTTTCTTCAAAGATGGAGGGGAAAGGGGAGTATAGTGTATAAGTGGCTCTACCATCAACATGTTCCACGAGCCGCCACTGACTCCTATACCAAATAATTTAGTGACAAGTGTGATACATCAGTAGTTTTGGGAGGTAAAAGGCTACTCAAAAATGAAATTATAAAACAGGTCCTTATTAACCCTTTGGGTTCCAGGGGTCGTTGGAAGCACTTAGTCGCGCTGCTTGCGACTCAAGGGGTTGAAAAATGATGTTGATGTGGGTATCTAAATAACGAAACGTTGTGTTTGAAAAATGAAATTATTTTCTGGAAAAGCTTGCAAGAGTGTCTCGAGAAAGTGCTCTTTATTTTTCAAAATAACAAGTAATAAAGCCGTAATAAAATAAAAACGAAAATTAATTTTTTCGGTTTTTTAGAATATTTTCGGAATTAGTCAGAAATTTTTTAATTTCGTATTAACAAATTATTCAGCATTAAAATGCGCAGCTTTTCCTTCATTTAACCAACACTCTATTTCTTATAGTTACCGAGATATAGCCCGTTCTCCGGAATTGGACGGCTGTGGTCGTAAAAGAGGGTCGGAGTAGGGGGCGTAATATTTTTTATCTCAAACCAATCTTTGTTGAGAAGTACTGATGTAAAAGTACGTATACCAATCGGACAGTAATAAATGTATGGGATGCAACGAACCACCAATACCTTTTCTTCGAGGGTGCGTCGATCGTCAGGGCGGACCGACCGTTTTACGACCTCGGTCGCCAGATTCCACCGAATAGGCTATAGCAATGCTTGTAACGGTGTATAATAATAAAAATCTTATTGCTTTCATAATTAGAATAAAGTTAATCGCCAATCCTTAATATTATTTTATATAACATAAATAAAAATAATATTTGTTTCAAATACAATTTTAAAAGGCGGGGAGTTTTTGTGACTTATAATATTCAAAAGGTTACCGACCTATGTACCAAAGAAACAATCTATATTTGAAATAGGAGGATACCGCATATAGTTTTTTGGGGGATATTCACAAGACGAGACCTATAAATTCGTATAATTAATTTAGATGGAGTTATCGATTAAATTTTGGATTTCGCTTGATATTCCGTGCAGGCCTTTAAAGTTGATTAAATTGGACGATAGAGTCCTTTATTTATGGCTACATGCGAGTTTCTTTGTGAAACGAATAGCCCCTCTCACTCTCCGTCGGCGCGGGGGAGGACGGGAGGCCCATTAAATCCCCAAACGAACACCAAAACGAACATACGAGGAATAATCTCGAAAATTTTCTCAAAGTATGGACGATGATGCGATTTTCCATGTTGTAACAAATATATAGCAGGGACGTATATCATTCCGTATTATAAACTATTCGAGTTTAGTAGGCACATAAAATCGTTTTATGGGGCCTTTTACATATTTACTGCCATTATTTAATTCATATTTTGTATTTTATTCGCGTTTTATAGCGCGGACCCCATTTTTGCTACATTTGCAAAATTACGTTACACATATTCTGCTTCCAATACAATCTTTATATTGTGGATTAAATAGTACAAGGCGGGGTTTTATCAGTCCATAAAGTAAAAAGGATGATCGGAAACGTTAAATCTACTTGTTTCAGGTAAATTATGAATAAAAGGATCAGATAAAAGTGTACGGCGTGGTTTCTCATAAATGACGACGAAATAAGTCAATGTACAACGTGTGGCATAAAATTAAAGTTATATCTCGTGGAAGAATTATATTATCAAATCTTCAGCTCTTGGCAATCTAGACCAGTGACGGCTGGTGGAACATTTTGATGGTAGAGCCACTTAGCCTACAATTTAATGCCTTCTTTGTAAGGAAAAAAACTAACGATAATTGAAATTGAAAACCTTTACAGAAGCATTAAATAAATCAAATAAAATCGAAAAGCTCTAGGCAATTTGAACAACTTCAGAATTTCAACAATTTATTTTCTCGTGCAATTATTTTGAGATTTAGCCAAGGAAAGTTTTAGATTTTTGAGGAATTATTTTTGAGTAACTCTAGAAATTTTCACGATTGCGGCAATTGTTTCAATGCTTTTTGGGGCTCTAGGCAATTGAACAACTGCAGAATTTCAACAATTTGTGTTCTCGCGCAAATATTTCGAAATCTCGCAAACGAGTCTTTTGATTTTTATGGAATCTTGAAATAGAATTTATTTTAAGCAAATCCAGAAAATTTTAAGTTTTTTTTACATATTTTAAGCTCTGATACAATGCAAAGCTATAGAATTTCAGCCAGTTGTGTTCTCGCCGAAATCAATCGAAATCTCGTGAAGGAAAGTCTTTAGATTTTTTGGAATCTTGAAACAGAACTGATCTTAGGCAAATCTGCAAAGTTTCTCGTTTGTGGCAATTGTGTTTATATTTTTTTAAACTCTAGGCAATTGAACAACTTCAGAATTTCAACAGTTTATGTACTCGTGCAATTATTTTGAAATGTAGCTAAGGAAAGTGTTCAAAAATTTGTGTTCTCACGCAAATATTTCGAAATCTCGCGAAGGACAGTCTTTTGTTTCTTATGGAATCTTGAAGTAGAATTGATCTTAATCAAATCCAGAAAACTTCAAGTTTGTTGCAATTTTGTAAATATTTTTTTGAGCTTTTTAGCCGGTTGTGTTTTCGCGGAAATAAATCGAAATCTCGTGGAGGAAGCTCTTTTGGATCTTTATGGAATCTTGACGCAGAATTGATCTTAATCAAATCTGGAAAGTTTCACGTTTCTGGTAATTGTTTTTATATTTTTTTGAACTCTAGGCAAATGAACAACTTCAGAATTTTAACAATTTGTGTTCTCGTGCAATCCGGCGAAGGCAAGTCTTCGGATTTTTGAGGAATCTTGTAGAAAAATGGATTTTCAGTAATTTTGGAAATTTTCACGTTTGTGGCAAATGTTTTTATATTTTTTTTTGAGCTCTGGGCTATTGAACAACTTCAGAATGCCAACAATTTGTGTTCTAGTGCAATTATTCTGAAATCCAATACAGGAAAGTTTCCAGATTTTTAAGGAATTGATTTTGAATAAATTTGGAAATTTTTCCGTTTGTGGCTATCATTCTTATATATTTTTTAGTACTAGACAGTCGAACAAAATTCAAAATTTAGACAATTTGTATTTTGGTGGAATTATTTTTAAATCCCATGAAGGAAAGTATTCTAATTTTTGAGGAATCTTATAGTAGAATGGTTTTCGAGTAAATCAGGAAAAATTTACGTTCGTGGCAATTGTTTTTATATGTTTTTTATGCTCTAGACAATTAAAAAAACTTCAAAATTTCAACAATTAGTGTTCTCGCGCAAATATCTTAAAATGAAGGATCGTCTTTTTATTTTTATGGAATTTTAAAGTAAAATAAACCCAAAAAATTTCAAGTTTGTTACAACTTTTTTAATAATTTTTGAGCCCTGATAAAACACACAACTTTAGAATTTCAGCCGCTTGTTTTCTTACGGAAATAAATCGAAATCTCGTAGTTTTTGGTTTTTTATGGATTCTTAAAGCAGAATTGATCTTAAGCAAATCTGTAAAGTTTCATGTTTGTGGCAAATGTTTTTATATTTTTTATTTCTTACATTTTCAAAATTTTTGAATATTTTAAAATCTCACGAAGGACAGTCTTTTGATTTTCAGAGAATCTTGAAGTAGACTTGATCTTAAGCAAATTTAGACAAGTTTGTTGCAATTTTTTAAATATATTTTTGTGTTCTGATAAAACGCACAATTTCAGAATTTTAGTCAGTTGTGTTCTCGCGAAAATAAATCGAAATCTCATGAAGGAAAGTATTTGGATTTTGATGGGATCTTGAAGCAGAATTGATCTCAGCCAAATCTGTAAAGTTTAATGTTTGTGGCAATTGTTTTTATATTTTTTTGAGCTCTAGACAATTGAACTATTTCAAAATTTAAACAATTTGTGTTCCAGTGTAAATTTTTTGAAATTCAGCGAATGGATTTTAAGGAATATTGAATTTTGAAATTTTCACGTATGTAGCAATTGTTTTTATATTTTTTTTGTTCTAGACAATTGAACAATTTTAGAATTTTAACAATTTGTTTTCTCATGCAATTTTTAATGGAAACCATTTTTTTATATTTCACTAAATTTGTAGCCCTTTTTATTCCCTTTGCGACTAGGTAAAAATATTTTGTTTTTTTTTGTTTTTTTTATTTAAGAAATTGATTAAAAAAAATTTTTATTAACTTATTTAATGTATTAAATGTTCAAAATGACCATCGTTCCTTTCTTAACAAAAAGCCAATCGGTGGTAAAACACAGTCCTTACATTTTGAAAAATTTCTGGCGGAATTTTAACATTTGATACATTAAATAAGTTTAAAAAAAAATCAATTTCTGAAATCAAAAATCAAAAAAAAAAACAAAATATTTTTACACAGTCGTAAAGAGACTAAAAAGGGCTACAAATTTAGTGAAATAAGAAAAAATGGTTTCCATTTTAAAAAAATACGTGAAAGATTAGTGAAGTCATACTATTTTTAAAAACACTAAAAAGTGCGTAATAAAAAACAAAAATTGACATGTCCGAGGATTTTTTCTGGAACTTCTCATTTCATAAATACCGAATTTGTTCCAGTTAAAGCTTTCACCCTGTATAATAGAGACTGGAAAAGTTCGGTTTGTATTTGCTTTGGCGATTTTTCATCTAAATTTATCAAAAATTATAATCATGTTTTGTTGACGCGAAAAAAGAAATAAAAATAATTGCCATCCACTTAAAACTTCACAAAATCACTCAATATTAATTCAAGAGTGATTAGGTAGAGAATTCCTATACATTCCGTCGATTGCTTTGGCGATTTTTCATGTAAATTTATCAAAAATTATGATCATTTTTTGTTGACGCGAAAAAAATATAAAAAAAGCTGTAAAATACTTGAAACTTTCTAATTTACTTAAAATACAATAATTTTAATAACCCTCCAAAAACTCGAAAGACCCCATCAAGATAACCGACCGAGAACAGTGCTTTAGATTTTTTTAATTTGCACTTTTTCCGAGTGAAAAAAAAATTATAAAAACAACTGCAACACACACTTGAAATTTTCCCAATTTACTCAAAATATAATAATCTTAATAACCCTCAAAAAAACTCAAAATACAGCATCACTGGTTTTCAAGATCACCGACCGAGAACAGCGCTTAGTCTTTTAAGTTTCACTTCTTCCGAGTGAAAAAAATACAAAAAAAAAACTGCAACTCTTTGAAACTTTTTAAATTTACTTAAAATACATTACTCTTAAAGATACCCCATCACAGGTTTTTAAGATAATCGACCAAGAACAGCGTTTATTTTTTTTTAATTTGCACTACTTCCGAGTGAAACAAAAATATTACAAAAACAACACTTGAAATTTTCCAAATTTACTCAAAATACACTAATCTTAATAATCCTCTAAGAAACTCAAAATACCCTATCGCTGGTTTTCAAGATAACAACACAAAACACAATTCTGTACGTATTTTTCAAATCTGCTAATTTGTTCAAGAGATATATTCTTAAATAAATGCATTGCCATTTTTCTCGTCTCATAAAACTTTCGTTTTAACATTTAAAATGACAAATCAGTGTTTTTAGAATTAATAAAAAAAAATCTTGCTTCGTTTGAAATTAGAGGTAGTTCCATGGCTCCTTGGCTCTACATAACGAGCCGCCCCTGCTCTTCGGAATTGGAAATCTTCGAAGAAGAATTCCGGCCCTAGTTATGACCACACCTTTTAAATCACTCTGTATTTACAAACAGATACATAGATATTTCAAATACCTACGCCAAAAAAAGTCATGATAAAGTCACTCTCTGAAAAACTAATCGAAAATAAATCACCGACGTGGCACATATAATTATGATATGAATTTCGTTTTAAGTATAAATATATCTTGCTAAATAGTCTAAACACAATCGCAAATGTAATTGTAAATTTCCTCACGGCAACAGTTAGGTCGTTAATAATTTCGGCAATTTTGTATAAATTAGTTGCACTTTTGTACATAAATATCTTTTGGACCGCGCGCTGGAGTGAAAACGTATAATTTAACAACATATGGTGGCATAACTGTAAACGACGTTTCAGCAATTTGTGTTTGCAAATTGAATGGATCATAATACATTATAACACGCCGCACAGTTATAAATATGGACACGAAATGAAAATAATATGAAATAAAACGTAGAAAATAATTGAATCTGAAAACTGTACGTTCGACAATAGCCGGTTAAAGTTACCGAAACTATAGTCAATTTTTAAAGTTATACAAAGAAAATAACGGTCTGGTATTTTTTATAAGGTGTGAGCCACATCATTTTATTTCTGAGTTGGCCATGCCCGAGGAGAGAGAGAGAAACGTAACAGTCATATCTGAGATTAATTCATTTTTTTAAATCTAATTCAAGTCTCATGGCGTAATAATATGCGACATACCTCATTTATTTCACAGCCAACTCTGAAACAAAATTTTGTGGCTCACACGATATAAACAACATTATATCTAAATCAATCAAAGACAAATAATTCCCCACCAGAAGATAACACGAATGTTTGAAACTTTTCCAGTGATGCACATTATTTTAAATATTCCATTTAACTGTCTAAAACATAGCTCCCCGGCTTTTAAATATATGTTTCGCGATGGCAGTATTTTATAATTTAAAGTTAGCGCCAGTTCAGTTCTCGCGCGATATTTTTATTCCACGCATTTAAAAAAAAATAATAATTGCAGGAAAATTCTTATGAATCCGTGAGAATACATTAAACGAGTAAAATTTGGAAATTCGGCTGGAAATTACATTTCAATATGGAATATTCGCTCTTGATATTTTCGGCATTAATATTCATTCGAGGGGGGGACGCTCAGGAATCTTTTATCTACCTTTAATATACGTATTGTGGATGCCTAAATGTCTTTATCGGTCGGAGGAAAATTCACGTGTTCGTATGATTTTCTGTATGTGAATCTGTATGTATGTATGTGTGCGGGTTCTCCCGCAAATTCCAATGTAAAAACGATAAAAACTCTGAGTTACTGCAAATTGACGCTACAATCGAATGTTACTTGTGTGCCGTATAAATATACGGCCGCAGTTCTATCAAAAACGTGTTTTACATTTTATTTAGCATTGTGCTCCTCATAATTTTATATCAGTTTCTATCGAATTGCGCTTGAATGTATAAATTCATTTCTGGTACACGATCGCTTCTATCAGTTCAATACTTATTTATGAGGGAAACCTGTTTTCAAATAAGAAATATATTCTATACAACACTTAATCAATACTCTACTCTTCCTCATGATTTCTTTTGTTTGGTGTTTGTAAAACAAAGGCTAATTATTGTTACTCAAAAGTTTATGAAATTAACAACAGCGTATAGTATTTTTTGAACCATTCAATTTAGTAAATGACGATATTATATAATGAAGATACAGCTGATTACTGCAAGTCATAACAATCTACTTGCAATGGCATGTATTCACAATAAAATGTTTATATCTGGTATTTATTTAAGTTGTGAAAACTTATAAGAAAACGTCTTATCTATTGGCACCATTACATTATGTAACCAAGCAATACGTTGAATTGAATATCCTAACAATTCGAAGCTTCGGCGAATCCGAAGAAACGAAGGAAACTTCGAAGTTTTAGAGGTATTTTTCTTTGATTTAATCGAAGTCCTTTATTGCAAATGTACAAAATTCTAAAATCAATTCATTTTATGCAACACAGAATGTACATGCATTTTGCCTGCTAATAAAATAATAAGTGGGCGCGCCACTAAGATTTTCTCGATTCTCAATGTCTAGTGTGTGCACACGATCGCGTTTCGAAAAGGCGGCAGGTTCACTGTATATGCATCAACTGTAAGTGAAATCACACACTTTTATGAATCATACAAATCATAATATATTTTAATTATTTACAAAGATTAGCAAAATAAAAGATATAGTCTCCATCACCATGTCAAGAATTTATTCTTGACTTGAACGAGACAAATTAAACAAAATTAAAATCCTTGTTCAGTTACATATAACAATGTATTTCGTCGACCATAAAAAAAAATGATTAAGTATATGCACCTACTGGTGACTTTTGTCACACGACAATTTGTCACTGTTCAGTATGATTCAATGACAATGGATGTGCGCACACTAGGCGACAAGATATTATAGTCTATTGTCATATTGAAGAGCGAAAAATTGTTGCGTAACAAAAGTGATCAGTCAGCGTTTATCCTAACTTGCTTCCAATACTGACAAAAAAGACAAAAATTCTCTATCAACTTATTAAGTGCAGTTGCCTACAGTGGCGGCTCGTCATATAGAGCCAAGGAGCCATGGCACTACCTCTAGTTTTGAGCTCAGCAAGTATTTTTAATTAATTCTTACATGGACGAAGAATGGTGTTACAGATTAAGTGCATGTCTGGGACAAAATGTAAACGCACGATAAATCGAAAGTACACATAAATCATATTTTCGGCTGTTTGAAATTATGAACCTTTACTTTACAACTAATCTTGGACTATGATTAATCGTTCTTTTTTTCTTCAAAAAAGATATATTATACCGTGCACGCCTAAAGTATGGAATATAGTCAGTAAAATCAAAATAAAATATTTTTGGAAAAAATCCTCGAACACGTCGATATTCTTTTATAAAAATACACATTTTTGCATGAAAGTCGATTTTCAGTCGTCATTTGTTTTTGAGTAATGACGTCATCCATTTTGTTTTTAAATGGCAACCCCTCTATTTTGTTCTGAGATCTTTTTATTTTTTTTAATAGTTCTGGAAGTTCTAATTTGACTTATGCGTTATACCCAAGGAGCTCTAACGAAAGAATTATTCTACTCATTAATTAGATACAGAAAATTAACTCAGAACTCCTAGAACTCTCAATATTTTTTTTCCTTTCGAACATAGAAATTTTTTCAAAATATTGATTTTTCTTTAATTGTGTTCGAAGTTCTGATTTGACTCATGGGCTGTATTCAAGGAGTTCTAAACAAAACTCTAATGGCAAATTGCGATTAAATGACAGGAAATGGGTATTTTTGAGATTAAATTTTCAAATTTCAACTTTATATAAAAATGCCATAAACTGTGATTGTATCGCATTTGTTTATAAGAAAGAATTATTGTGCTCAAAAATTAGAAATAAAAAATTAACTCGGAACTCTCAATTATTTTTTGGCTTTGCGACTTTTCAAAAAATATTTTTTATAGTTCCGGAAGGTTCTGATTGATGTTTTCCGTAGTTCTTTATTAGTTCTATCCATAGTTATTATGAAATATTTAGACTCAACCAATATTAAGTGAGTAATATGAATTTGAATATTTCGAATTTCCAAATTTTTAACTCTTTTTTTTTAAGTATCAGGAACTAGTACCAACCCAAACACATCTTAAAACTAGTTAAGAACTATACGATTACAATGTTTTGGTGCGGTGTCAAGTTGGCACCCCAATTTTACAGAACTCTTTTTTAAAAGGGTGCAAAATTACTCAAGTTATGGCCAAAAAAGTGAAGAATGTCATTTTTTTCAAAAATTCATAACTTTGCTGCAAATCATCGAAACGACTCGAATTTTTAAGGCGTTTGAAGGAAATTGATTAAATTTTTCTGTCAGTGTGGTGAAATTCCCCGCCGATTTTTTTTGCGCACGGTACAGCTTGTCAAAGTTGGACAATTTTTTACATAAAAAACATGTTTTTTCCATCGCGTTATTACGGGGGTGGGTTGGACTTGGGGTCAAAATGAACTACACATTCTTCAAGATAAAAGTTGAATCTTTCCCAAACTGAAAGATTTATCGATTTTCGACCAAATTGAACCAAGTCACGACGGTTTGAAAAATCGAGTTTTTTCGCGATTTTTCGAGTGGCGCTTTTTTTTGACGCCGAGTGTATATGATCAGTTGTAGGTAACAATTTATAGCTTGGCAATATTTTTAGCTAGTTTTTTTTTATTACTCTTAGTTTGAAACATTTTTGTATTTCGAACATAGAAATTTTTTCAAAATATTGATTTTTCTTTACTAGTGTTCGAAGTTCTGATTTGACTCATGGGCTGTATTCAAGGAGTTCTAAAGAAAACTTTAATGGCAAATTACGATCAAATGACAGGAAATGGGTATTTTTGAAATTAAATTTTCAAATTTCAACTTTATATAAAAATGCCAAAAAGTGTGATTGTATCGCATTTGTTTATAAGAAAGAATTATTGTGCTCAATAATTAGAAATAAAAAATTAACTCAGAACTCATAGAACTCTCATTTTTTTTGACTTTGCGACTCGGAACTCGTAGAACTTTTTTTTGGCTTTGCGACTTTTCAAAAAATATTTTTTATAGTTCCGGAAGGTTCTGATTGATGTTTTCCCGTAGTTCTTTATGAGTTCTATCCATAGTTATTATGAAATATTTAGACTCAACCAATCTTAAGTAAGTAATATGAATTTGAATATTTTGAATTTCCAAAGTTTTCAAATGTAATTTTTTTCAAAAATTCATAACTGCTCCAAATCATCGAAACGGCTCGAATTTTTAAGGCATTTGAAGGAAATTGATTACATTTTTCTGCCATTGTGGTGAAATTTCCCGCCGATTTTTTTTTCGCACACGGTACAGCTTGTCAAATTTGGACAATTTTTTACATAAAAAAACGTTTTTTTTTTATCGCGTTGTTACGGGGGGTGGGTTGGACTGGGGGTCAAAATCAACTACACATTCTTAAAGGTAAAACTTGAATCTTTCCCAAACTGAAGGATTAATCGATTTTCGACCAAATTGAACCAAGTTACGACGGTTTGAAAAATCGAGTTTTTTTCGCGATTTTTCGAGTGGTGCTTTTTTTTGACGCCGAGTGTATATGATCAGTTGTGGGTGTTTAAATTTCGAAACAGGCCTCGCTCACTTAATTTTGAAAACAATTTATAGCTTCTGTTTTATTGGCAATATTTTTAGCTTCTTTTTTTTTATTACTCTTAGTTTGAAACATTTTTATATTTTGGCCTTCGAATGAAATAACTATTATATCTAGAAAATAACCGATTATGTTTAATTTGTATGTAAAAAAAACGATTTTTAATATTTTCGGGCGCCTTTTTGAATTTGTAATTTTTAATGTCAGATTAAAAATCAGCGACCTCAAAAGTCCCACTGTGATATCGCTTAGTTTAATCACGAACTTGCTTACTTTAAAAAAATATATATCTCCCGGAAGCGGTTCTTAGGAATAGTAAAGTCCCACCTATTATTTAAGCTAGAAATCGGCTGGTTTTTTTTTTATTCAGAAGTTCGGTTTTTTTAAAGATCAGAAACTGTTAAAATCATTACTTTAATTCAAGTTTAAAGTTCTCTCCTCCAGAATAGCCAAAGCTTAATTTATTCTTATTATATTTTTCAAACACTAACTTACGCTAAAAATTGGTGATGGGCAAGATCGAGTATCTCAAAGATCGATCAATCGGTGATCGATCAGTTGATGTATCGAGCCGCTCGATCTTTAGCTCGATCTGCTCGAGCGGCGTAAGAAGATCGAGCCGGGTTGATCGATGAAAATATCGAGCGGCTTTGATCGATCAAAAGATCGAGCGGGCGTTGATCGATCAAAAGATCGAGCGGCGTTGATCGATCAAATGATCGAGCTGTGTTGATCGATCTAAAGATCGAGCGGCGTTGATCAATCAAAAGATCGAGCGGCGTTGATCGATCAAAAGATCGAGCGGCGTTGATCGATCAAATGATCGAGCAGCGTTGATCGATCAAAAGATCGAGCGGCTCGATCATTTGCAAAGAGTACTCGCCCTTCTTGATCGATCTCACCCATCACTACTAAAAATTATTTCAAGTAGTGGTTTGTACGTCTTCAACATTGGAGGAGAAAAAAATGTCCAAGAAACAATTATCTTTGGTGATTTCAAGGTACATTTTTACACACGTTCGAATACAAAATGCGAAAGAAAAAATGGTCTTAAAATCTCACTATTGTTTACAGAAACTTTTTCAGTAATTAAACACGATTTTTGCCACTTTTGACCAGAAAATATGCGAAACGTCCCACAGTGCACCAGTTATTTCTAAAAAGACATGTATAAACATACGCTAGTTTAATGTAAAATTAAGAAAAACGGATGAGTGATCAATGTGCAATGAACCGTTAAATTCGATGATGCTGTTGTATTGAAAATTATCGAAACTGGCAGTGACATAAATTAAATGAAACATATGTGCGCCATGTTTTCGATATGAAGTTATTTATTCGAAACGCGGAATTAGTTCCGGTTCGGAATTGTTTAAATGGAACACACACACACACACACACACACACACACATAAGCAATATAAATAATAATTTAAGTATCCAACGGAGTGTAGCAAAATCCGAATCCATTTAAAGTACACACACACACACACACACATGCGGACTCATTCTATTTACATTGCATTATTTTCCTCGGCAACTTTTTCCTAAGTTTCCCCAGTATTTTTCCATTTTCTATAGAGCCCTCTTTCTACTTCATATGTATTTTTCAATCTCCAACATACCTTTAGATATTAAACAGTCTATCTTATTTTCCCTGCCAAGAAATTTCATTATTCTGTATGATGATATATTTCCATACATTTTGTCTCGCGTCTCGCTCTCTCTTCCTCCATTCGTATTCAAGTCGGAGTCTCGTGTTCGGAATAAAGATAAGGTAAAAATTTATATTACTTTTATAATAATATTCATTCATATTTATTGGCTTGATAATACAGAAAGAATATTATACAATAACGTTTGCATCGCATGAATAATAATAATTGCACGTCGATTTCATGCAAGACATCAATTTCGTTTAATTGAAAAATCGAAACCGAACGAAACGAGCTTTACAAAATGCAGACATAGAGACATTCACCGGTCGAGTTTTATTCGTGGTATGTATACATGTAAGTTTTTTTTATGTTCTAATTCAATTACGGCGATTTTAATTGGATACTTGAGGGGATTTCAGGTAACAAAATGCCAGATGTAGATAGGTTTTATAATTATTCATTAAAATTATACCTCAATTCGTTTGTATGTGTCTGTCATGTTTTCTGAATTGAAAATTACACTTGAATTTATTATATACGAGTATCTATTTCTAACGTATGTTATATATACAGGGTGTCTAGAAAGTGTGACCCCGCATCATGTTTTCAGGAACGGTTGGGTAGACCAAAAAATCGGCGAACATGTAACCCATTATTTTTGGGGGCACACTTTTTGAGCAAAAATTTTTTTTGTGTGCGTCCCTTCACGGGTTGGTAGCGGGGGATAACTTAAAAATTTCAAATGGAAAGGTGTGTAGTTTGAACGATCTGAACAAAAAAATGGTTATTAACGTAGGTCCCAGGTCGATACACCCAACCAGTCATGAATGGCGAGAGGTTAAAGTTTACGTATAAATGCTCTTTGCCAAAATTTTCCACATACTGGCACTTAAAATCCCGTTCTGTATTTTTCCGACGAGAGTGTGCTTCTGCGCATGTGTAACCATAGAAACAAATAGAAATAAATATTAATTGTACGAAATAAAATCTCTCTCTGAGCGAGCAGGCAATTTTAAAATCTAAGCGGCCGAAGCAGAAATAATTCGGCTTCTACTTTTGGCCAATGACTTCAAAGCTTGCGCCCTGAAGGCGACGATGAACGGTGTTTTGAAAATCCTTTGGAAAGATGAGTTCAGTAAAGAAGTTCCCCCACCAAAATGTATTGTAAAGTCTTAATTTAATATGCAAAAGTTTATTTATTTATTTATTTCCCAACAGAAAAACAAATTGACCATTTATAGGGAAAAATTATAAAATAAGAAATATGAGACACAAAAGTAATCTTACAAATTAATTAATTAATTGAAAGTTGCCACTATCACGAGCTGCAGCTGACTTTCGACATCCATTGCCCTCAAAATGTTTGACATTCATTGCCTTCAAAATTTCTAAACCTGCTTACAAATAATACATTCTTGACATCCTAAATATCAATTGGTATTTCTAAGCTAGAAACAAATGGCCACATTCGAAACTTGAATTCGAGTAAGCAAAATGTGCATCTTGGGATTAGAAAAATTCTAAAAACTTTATTACTCGTAGAATTACCTTCAGAATTTCTAAAACAAATTAAAAATAATGCATTTCTTCACATACTCGCAAACAATTAATATTTCTAAATTACAAACAAAATAGCGACACAGACACAACATTTTTTTTTTCTTGAAATGGCATCTAGGGACCCCTAAACGGATATTTCCGTAAAAAAAAATTTGAAAAAAAAATCACGATCACAATACTTTCTCGTACTTCGTAACAAAGAAAGTAAAAATACACGTATAAACCCCTAGGAAATTTGTTAAAAAATGCAACTTTCTTAATAATCATCGTAGACTATTGAATTTTACGTTTTTTTCATCAGAAAAACGAGAGAAATTGATTGCCGTTAAAAAATTTCAGCTATCTTCAATAGCAAAAAAATTAGCTAGTCACAATGAACATTTTAGAAAATTAAAAAAAAAAAATTGATTTTTCTGACTTTGCTCGGCCGTAGCGGCTAAACTAAAACTTAAAATTGAACGGGGTTTACAAATCTGAGTTCCTCGTACGTCAATTAGTCGGATTAGAGATTTTAAATTTTTTGACAAAAACGTGAAAAAAGACATGATCGGCCGTAGCGGCCAAACGAAAACTCCAAATTGAACGCGGTTTGCAAATCTGAGCTTCGCGTACGTCAATTAGTCGGATTAAAGATTTTGAATTTTTGATGAAAAAACGAAAAAAAGACATCACTACCCTCTTGGAAATTTTGTTAAAAAATGCAACTTTCTTAAAAATCATCGTAGATTATTGAATTTAACTTTATTTTCATCAGAAAGACGAGAGAAATTGATTGCTGTTAAAACATTTCAGCTAACTTCAATAGCAAAAAAATTAGTCAGTCAGCATGGGGATTTTGGAAAATTTAAGAAAATAATTGATTTTTCAGACTTTAATCGGCCGTAGCGGCCAAACGAAAACTCCAAATTGAACGCGGTTTGCAAATCTGAGCTTCGCGTACGTCAATTAGTCGGATTAAAGATTTTGAATTTTTGATGAAAAAACGAAAAAAAGACATCACTAACCCTCTTGGAAATTTTGTTAAAAAATGCAACTTTCTTAAAAATCATCGTAGACTATTGAATTTAACTTTATTTTCATCAGAAAGACGAAAGAAATTGGTTGCCGTTAAAAAATTTCAGCTAACTTCAATAGCAAAAAAATTAGTCAGTCACCATGAGGATTTTGGAAAAATTAAGAAAATAATTGATTTTTCAAACTTTGATCGGCCGTAGCGGCCAAACGAAAACTCCAAATTGAACGCGGTTTGCAAATCTGAGCTTCGCGTGCGTCAATTAGTCGGATTAGAGATTTTGAATTTTTGATGAAATCGTGAAAAAATACATGACTAACCCCCTTCGAAATTTTGTTAAAAAATGCAACTTTCTTAAAAATCATCCTAGACTATTGAATTTAACTTTATTTTCATCAGAAAGACGAGAGAAATTGATTGCCGTTAAAAAATTTCAGCTAACTTCAATAGCAAAAAAATTAGTCAGTCACCATGAGGATTTTGGAAAAATTAAGAAAATAATTGATTTTTCAAACTTTGATCGGCCGTAGCGGCCAAACGAAAACTCCAAATTGAACGCGGTTTGCAAATCTGAGCTTCTCGTACGTCAATTAGTCGGATTAGAGATTTTGAATTTTTGATGAAATCGTGAAAAAATACATGACTAACCCCCTTCGAAATTTTGTTAAAAAATGCAACTTTCTTAAAAATCATCCTAGACTATTGAATTTAACTTTATTTTCATCAGAAAGACGAGAGAAATTGATTGCCGTTAAAAAATTTCAGCTAACTTCATTAGCAAAAAAGTTAGTCAGTCACCATGAGGATTTTGGAAAAATTAAGAAAATAATTGATTTTTCAAACTTTGATCGGCCGTAGCGGCCAAACGAAAACTCCAAATTGAACGCGGTTTGCAAATCTGAGCTTCTCGTACGTCAATTAGTCGGATTAGAGATTTTGAATTTTTGATAAAATCGTGAAAAAATACATGACTAACCCCCTTGGAAATTTTCTTAAAAAATGCAACTTTCTTAAAAATCGTCCTAGACTATTGAATTTAACTTTATTTTCATCAGAAAGACGAGAAAAATTGATCGCCGTTAAAAAATTTCAGCTAACTTCAATAGCAAAAAGAATAGTCAGTCACCATGAGGGTTTTGGAAAATTTAAGAAAATAATTGATTTTTCAAACTTTGATCGGCCGTAGCGGCCAAACGAAAACTCCAAATTGAACGCGGTTTGCAAATCTGAGCTTCGCGTACGTCAATTAGTCGGATTAGAGATTTTGAATTTTTGATGAAATCGTGAAAAAATACATGACTAACCCCCTTGGAAATTTTGTTAAAAAATGCAACTTTCTTAAGAATCATCCTAGACTTTGAATTTAACTTTATTTTCATCAGAAAGACGAGAGAAATTGATTGCCGTTAAAAAATTTCAGCTAACTTCAATAGCAAAAAAAATAGTCAGTCACCATGAGGATTTTGGAAAAATTAAGAAAATAATTGATTTTTCAAACTTTGATCGGCCGTAGCGGCCAAACGAAAACTCCAAATTGAACGCGGTTTGCAAATCTGAGCTTCGCGTGCGTCAATTAGTCCGATTAGAGATTTTGAATTTTTGATGAAATCGTGAAAAAATACATGACTAACCCCCTTCGAAATTTTGTTAAAAAATGCAACTTTCTTAAAAATCATCCTAGACTATTGAATTTAACTTTATTTTCATCAGAAAGACGAGAGAAATTGATTGCCGTTAAAAAATTTCAGCTAGCTTCAATAGCAAAAAAATTAGTCAGTCACCATGAGGATTTTGGAAAAATTAAGAAAATAATTGATTTTTCAAACTTTGATCGGCCGTAGCGGCCAAACGAAAACTCCAAATTGAACGCGGTTTGCAAATCTGAGGTTTTCGTACGTCAATTAGTCGGATTAGAGATTTTGAATTCTTGATGAAATCGTGAAAAAATACATGACCAACCCCCTTGGGAATTTTGTTAAAAAATGCAACTTTCTTAAAAATCATCGTAGACTATTGAATTTAACTTTATTTTCATCAGAAAGACGAGAGAAATTGATTGCCGTTAAAAAATTTCAGCTAACTTCAATAGCAAAAAAATTAGTCAGTCACCATGAGGATTTTGGAAAAATTAAGAAAATAATTGATTTTTCAAACTTTGATCGGCCGTAGCGGCCAAACGAAAACTCCAAATTAAACGCGGTTTGCAAATCTGAGCTTCGCGTACGTCAATTAGTATGATTAGAGATTTTGAATTTTTGATGAAAACACGAAAAAAAGACATGAGCAAACCCCTTGGAAATTTGTTAAAAAATGCAACTTTCTTAATAATCATCGTAGACTATTGAATTTAACTTTATTTTCATCAGAAAGACGAGAGAAATTGATTGCCGTTAAAAAATTTCAGCTAGCTTCAATAGCAAAAAAATAGTCAGTCACCATGAGGATTTTGGAAAAATTAAGAAAATAATTGATTTTTCAAACTTTGATCGGCCGTAGCGGCCAAACGAAAACTCCAAATTGAACGCGGTTTGCAAATCTGAGCTTCGCGTACGTCAATTAGTCGGATTAGAGATTTTGAATTTTTGATGAAAACACGAAAAAAAGACATGAGTAAACCCCTTGGAAATTTGTTAAAAAATGCAACTTTCTTAATAATCATCGTAGACTATTGAATTTAACTTTATTTTCATCAGAAAGACGAGAGAAATTGATTGCCGTTAAAAAATTTCAGCTAGCTTCAATAGCAAAAAAATTAGTCAGTCACCATGAGGATTTTGGAAAAATTAAGAAAATAATTGATTTTTCAAACTTTGATCGGCCGTAGCGGCCAAACGAAAACTCCAAATTAAACGCGGTTTGCAAATCTGAGCTTCGCGTACGTCAATTAGTATGATTAGAGATTTTGAATTTTTGATGAAAACACGAAAAAAAGACATGAGCAAACCCCTTGGAAATTTGTTAAAAAATGCAACTTTCTTAATAATCATCGTAGACTATTGAATTTAACTTTATTTTCATCAGAAAGACGAGAGAAATTGATTGCCGTTAAAAAATTTCAGCTAACTTCATTAGCAAAAAAAATAGTCAGTCACCATGAGGATTTTGGAAAAATTAAGAAAATAATTGATTTTTCAAACTTTGATCGGCCGTAGCGGCCAAACGAAAACTCCAAATTGAACGCGGTTTGCAAATCTGAGCTTCGCGTACGTCAATTAGTCGGATTAGAGATTTTGAATTTTTGATGAAAACACGAAAAAAAGACATGAGTAAACCCCCTGGAAATTTGTTAAAAAATGCAACTTTCTTAATAATCATCGTAGACTATTGAATTTAACTTTATTTTCATCAGAAAGACGAGAGAAATTGATTGCCGTTAAAAAATTTCAGCTAGCTTCAATAGCAAAAAAAATAGTCAGTCACCATGAGGATTTTGGAAAAATTAAGAAAATAATTGATTTTTCAAACTTTGATCGGCCGTAGCGGCCAAACGAAAACTCCAAATTGAACGCGGTTTGCAAATCTGAGGTTTTCGTAGGTCAATTAGTCGGATTAGAGATTATGAATTTTTGATGAAATCGTGAAAAAATACATGACCAACCCCCTTGGAAATTTTGTTAAAAAATGCAACTTTCTTAAAAATCATCGTAGACTATTGAATTTAACTTTATTTTCATCAGAAAGACGAGAGAAATTGATTGCCGTTAAAAAATTTCGGCTAACTTCAATAGCAAAAAAATTAGTCAGTCACCATGAGGATTTTGGAAAAATTAAGAAAATAATTGATTTTTCAAACTTTGATCGGCCGTAGCGGCCAAACGAAAACTCCAAATTAAACGCGGTTTGCAAATCTGAGCTTCGCATACGTCAATTAGTATGATTAGAGATTTTGAATTTTTGATGAAAACACGAAAAAAAGACATGAGCAAACCCCTTGGAAATTTGTTAAAAAATGCAACTTTCTTAATAACCATCGTAGACCATTGAATTTAACTTTATTTTCATCAGAAAGACGAGAGAAATTGATTGCCGTTAAAAAATTTCAGCTAACTTCAATAGCAAAAAAATTAGTCAGTCACCATGAGGATTTTGGAAAAATTAAGAAAATAATTGATTTTTCAAACTTTGATCGGCCGTAGCGGCCAAACGAAAACTCCAAATTGAACGCGGTTTGCAAATCTGAGCTTCGCGTACGTCAATTAGTCGGATTAGAGATTTTGAATTTTTGATGAAAACACGAAAAAAAGACATGAGTAAACCCCTTGGAAATTTGTTAAAAATGCAACTTTCTTAATAACCATCGTAGACTATTGAATTTAACTTTATTTTCATCAGAAAGACGAGAGAAATTGATTGCCGTTAAAAAATTTCAGCTAACTTCATTAGCAAAAAAATTAGTCAGTCACCATGAGGATTTTGGAAAAATTAAGAAAATAATTGATTTTTCAAACTTTGATCGGCCGTAGCGGCCAAACGAAAACTCCAAATTGAACGCGGTTTGCAAATCTGAGCTTCACGTACGTCAATTAGTCGGATTAGAGATTTTGAATTTTTGATGAAATCGTGAAAAAATACATGACTAACCCCCTTGGAAATTTTGTTGAAAAATGCAACTTTCTTAAAAATCATCGTAGACTATTGAATTTAACTTTATTTTCATCAGAAAGACGAGAGAAATTGATTGCCGTTAAAAAATTTCAGCTAACTTCAATAGCAAAAAAATTAGTCAGTCACCATGAGGATTTTGGAAAAATTAAGAAAATAATTGATTTTTCAAACTTTGATCGGCCGTAGCGGCCAAACGAAAACTCCAAATTGAACGCGGTTTGCAAATCTGAGCTTCGCGTACGTCAATTAGTCGGATCAGAGATTTTGAATTTTTGATGAAAACACGAAAAAAAGACATGAGTAAACCCCTTGGAAATTTGTTAAAAATGCAACTTTCTTAATAACCATCGTAGACTATTGAATTTAACTTTATTTTCATCAGAAAGACGAGAGAAATTGATTGCCGTTAAAAAATTTCAGCTAACTTCATTAGCAAAAAAATTAGTCAGTCACCATGAGGATTTTGGAAAAATTAAGAAAATAATTGATTTTTCAAACTTTGATCGGCCGTAGCGGCCAAACGAAAACTCCAAATTGAACGCGGTTTGCAAATCTGAGCTTCACGTACGTCAATTAGTCGGATTAGAGATTTTGAATTTTTGATGAAATCGTGAAAAAATACATGACTAACCCCCTTGGAAATTTTGTTGAAAAATGCAACTTTCTTAAAAATCATCGTAGACTATTGAATTTAACTTTATTTTCATCAGAAAGACGAGAGAAATTGATTGCCGTTAAAAAATTTCAGCTAACTTCAATAGCAAAAAAATTAGTCAGTCACATGAGGATTTTGGAAAAATTAAGAAAATAATTGATTTTTCAAACTTTGATCGGCCGTAGCGGCCAAACGAAAACTCCAAATTGAACGCGGTTTGCAAATCTGAGCTTCGCATACGTCAATTAGTCGGATTAGAGATTTTGAATTTTTGATGAAAACACGAAAAAAAGACATGAGTAAACCCCTTGGAAATTTGTTAAAAAATGCAACTTTCTTAATAATCATCGTAGACTATTGAATTTAACTTTATTTTCATCAGAAAGACGAGAGAAATTGATTGCCGTTAAAAAATTTCAGCTAACTTCAATAGCAAAAAAAATTAGTCAGTCACCATGAGGATTTTGGAAAAATTAAGAAAATAATTGATTTTTCAAACTTTGATCGGCCGTAGCGGCCAAACGAAAACTCCAAATTGAACGCGGTTTGCAAATCTGAGCTTCGCGTACGTCAATTAGTCGGATTAGAGATTTTGAATTTTTGATGAAAACACGAAAAAAAGACATGAGTAAACCCCTTGGAAATTTGTTAAAAATGCAACTTTCTTAATAACCATCGTAGACTATTGAATTTAACTTTATTTTCATCAGAAAGACGAGAGAAATTGATTGCCGTTAAAAAATTTCAGCTAACTTCATTAGCAAAAAAATTAGTCAGTCACCATGAGGATTTTGGAAAAATTAAGAAAATAATTGATTTTTCAAACTTTGATCGGCCGTAGCGGCCAAACGAAAACTCCAAATTGAACGCGGTTTGCAAATCTGAGCTTCACGTACGTCAATTAGTCGGATTAGAGATTTTGAATTTTTGATGAAATCGTGAAAAAATACATGACTAACCCCCTTGGAAATTTTGTTGAAAAATGCAACTTTCTTAAAAATCATCGTAGACTATTGAATTTAACTTTATTTTCATCAGAAAGACGAGAGAAATTGATTGCCGTTAAAAAATTTCAGCTAACTTCAATAGCAAAAAAATTAGTCAGTCACCATGAGGATTTTGGAAAAATTAAGAAAATAATTGATTTTTCAAACTTTGATCGGCCGTAGCGGCCAAACGAAAACTCCAAATTGAACGCGGTTTGCAAATCTGAGCTTCGCATACGTCAATTAGTCGGATTAGAGATTTTGAATTTTTGATGAAAACACGAAAAAAAGACATGAGTAAACCCCTTGGAAATTTGTTAAAAAATGCAACTTTCTTAATAATCATCGTAGACTATTGAATTTAACTTTATTTTCATCAGAAAGACGAGAGAAATTGATTGCCGTTAAAAAATTTCAGCTAACTTCATTAGCAAAAAAAATAGTCAGTCACCATGAGGATTTTGGAAAAATTAAGAAAATAATTGATTTTTCAAACTTTGATCGGCCGTAGCGGCCAAACGAAAACTCCAAATTGAACGCGGTTTGCAAATCTGAGCTTCGCGTACGTCAATTAGTCGGATTAGAGATTTTGAATTTTTGATGAAATCGTGAAAAAATACATGACCAACACCCTTGGAAATTTTGTTAAAAAATGCAACTTTCTTAAAAATCATCGTAGACTATTGAATTTAACTTTATTTTCATCAGAAAGACGAGAGAAATTGATTGCCGTTAAAAAATTTCAGCTAACTTCAATAGCAAAAAAATTAGTCAGTCACCATGAGGATTTTGGAAAAATTAAGAAAATAATTGATTTTTCAAACTTTGATCGGCCGTAGCGGCCAAACGAAAACTCCAAATTGAACGCGGTTTGCAAATCTGAGCTTCGCGTACGTCAATTAGTCGGATTAGAGATTTTGAATTTTTGATGAAAACTCGAAAAAAAGACATGAGTAAACCCCTTGGAAATTTGTTAAAAATGCAACTTTCTTAATAACCATCGTAGACTATTGAATTTAACTTTATTTTCATCAGAAAGACGAGAGAAATTGATTGCCGTTAAAAAATTTCAGCTAACTTCATTAGCAAAAAAATTAGTCAGTCACCATGAGGATTTTGGAAAAATTAAGAAAATAATTGATTTTTCAAACTTTGATCGGCCGTAGCGGCCAAACGAAAACTCCAAATTGAACGCGGTTTGCAAATCTGAGCTTCACGTACGTCAATTAGTCGGATTAGAGATTTTGAATTTTTGATGAAATCGTGAAAAAATACATGACTAACCCCCTTGGAAATTTTGTTGAAAAATGCAACTTTCTTAAAAATCATCGTAAACTATTGAATTTAACTTTATTTTCATCAGAAAGACGAGAGAAATTGATTGCCGTTAAAAAATTTCAGCTAACTTCATTAGCAAAAAAATTAGTCAGTCACCATGAGGATTTTGGAAAAATTAAGAAAATAATTGATTTTTCAAACTTTGATCGGCCGTAGCGGCCAAACGAAAACTCCAAATTGAACGCGGTTTGCAAATCTGAGCTTCACGTACGTCAATTAGTCGGATTAGAGATTTTGAATTTTTGATGAAATCGTGAAAAAATACATGACTAACCCCCTTGGAAATTTTGTTGAAAAATGCAACTTTCTTAAAAATCATCGTAGACTATTGAATTTAACTTTATTTTCATCAGAAAGACGAGAGAAATTGATTGCCGTTAAAAAATTTCAGCTAACTTCAATAGCAAAAAAATTAGTCAGTCACCATGAGGATTTTGGAAAAATTAAGAAAATAATTGATTTTTCAAACTTTGATCGGCCGTAGCGGCCAAACGAAAACTCCAAATTGAACGCGGTTTGCAAATCTGAGCTTCGCATACGTCAATTAGTCGGATTAGAGATTTTGAATTTTTGATGAAAACACGAAAAAAAGACATGAGTAAACCCCTTGGAAATTTTGTTAAAAAATGCAACTTTCTTAAAAATCATCGTAGACTATTGAATTTAACTTTATTTTCATCAGAAAGACGAGAGAAATTGATTGCCGTTAAAAAATTTCAGCTAACTTCAATAGCAAAAAAATTAGTCAGTCACCATGAGGATTTTGGAAAATTTAAGAAAATAATTGATTTTTCAGACTTTGGTCGGCCGTAGCGGCCAAACGAAAACTCCAAATTGAACGCGGTTTGCAAATCTGAGCTTCTCGTACGTCAATTAGTCGGATTGGAGATTTTGAATTTTTGATGAAAACACGAAAAAAAGACATGAGTAAACCCCTTGGAAATTTGTTAAAAAATGCAACTTTCTTAATAACTATCGTAGACTATTGAATTTAACTTTATTTTCATCAGAAAGACGAGAGAAATTGATTGCCGTTAAAAAATTTCAGCTAACTTCAACAGCAAAAAAATTAGTCAGTCACCATGAGGATTTTGGAAAATTTAAGAAAATTATTGATTTTTCAGACTTTGATCGGCCGTGGCGGCCAAACGAAAACTCCAAATTAAACGCGGTTTGCAAATCTGAGCTTCGCGTACGTCAATTAGTATGATTAGAGATTTTGAATTTTTGATGAAAACACGAAAAAAAGACATGAGTAAACCCTTTGGAAATTTGTTAAAAAATGCAACTTTCTTAATAACCATCGTAGACTATTGAATTTAACTTTATTTTCATCAGAAACACGAGAGAAATTGATTGCCGTTAAAAAATTTCAGCTAACTTCAATAGCAAAAAAATTAGTCAGTCACCATGAGGATTTTGGAAAAATTAAGAAAATAATTGATTTTTCAAACTTTGATCGGCCGTAGCGGCCAAACGAAAACTCCAAATTGAACGCGGTTTGCAAATCTGAGCTTCGCGTACGTCAATTAGTCGGATTAGAGATTTTGAATTTTTGATGAAAACACGAAAAAAAGACATGAGTAAACCCCTTGGAAATTTGTTAAAAAATGCAACTTTCTTAATAATCATCGTAGACTATTGAATTTAACTTTATTTTCATCAGAAAGACGAGAGAAATTGATTGCCGTTAAAAAATTTCAGCTAACTTCATTAGCAAAAAAATTAGTCAGTCACCATGAGGATTTTGGAAAAATTAAGAAAATAATTGATTTTTCAAACTTTGATCGGCCGTAGCGGCCAAACGAAAACTCCAAATTGAACGCGGTTTGCAAATCTGAGCTTCGCGTACGTCAATTAGTCGGATTAGAGATTTTGAATTTTTGATGAAATCGTGAAAAAATACATGACTAACCCCCTTGGAAATTTTGTTAAAAAATGCAACTTTCTTAAAAATCATCGTAGACTATTGAATTTAACTTTATTTTCATCAGAAAGACGAGAGAAATTGATTGCCGTTAAAAAATTTCAGCTAACTTCAATAGCAAAAAAATTAGTCAGTCACCATGAGGATTTTGGAAAAATTAAGAAAATAATTGATTTTTCAAACTTTGATCGGCCGTAGCGGCCAAACGAAAACTCCAAATTGAACGCGGTTTGCAAATCTGAGCTTCGCGTACGTCAATTAGTCGGATTAGAGATTTTGAATTTTTGATGAAATCGTGAAAAAATACATGACTAACCCCCTTGGAAATTTTGTTAAAAAATGCAACTTTCTTAAAAATCATCGTAGACTATTGAATTTAACTTTATTTTCATCAGAAAGACGAGAGAAATTGATTGCCGTTAAAAAATTTCAGCTAACTTCTATAGCAAAAAAATTAGTCAGTCACCATGAGGATTTTGGAAAAATTAAGAAAATAATTGATTTTTCAAACTTTGATCGGCCGTAGCGGCCAAACGAAAACTCCAAATTAAACGCGGTTTGCAAATCTGAGCTTCTCGTACGTCAATTAGTCGGATTAGAGATTTTGAATTTTTGATGAAATCGTGAAAAAATACATGACTAACCCCCTTGGAAATTTTGTTAAAAAATGCAACTTTCTTAAAAATCATCGTAGACTATTGAATTTAACTTTATTTTCATCAGAAAGACGAGAGAAATTGATTGCCGTTAAAAAATTTCAGCTAACTTCAATAGCAAAAAAATTAGTCAGTCACCATGAGGATTTTGGAAAAATTAAGAAAATAATTGATTTTTCAAACTTTGATCGGCCGTAGCGGCCAAACGAAAACTCCAAATTGAACGCGGTTTGCAAATCTGAGCTTCGCGTACGTCAATTAGTCGGATTAGAGATTATGAATTTTTGATGAAATCGTGAAAAAATACATGACTAACCCCCTTGGAAATTTTGTTAAAAAATGCAACTTTCTTAAAAATCATCGTAGACTATTGAATTTAACTTTATTTTCATCAGAAAGACGAGAGAAATTGATTGCCGTTAAAAAATTTCAGCTAACTTCAATAGCAAAAAAATTAGTCAGTCACCATGAGGATTTTGGAAAAATTAAGAAAATAATTGATTTTTCAAACTTTGATCGGCCGTAGCGGCCAAACGAAAACTCCAAATTAAACGCGGTTTGCAAATCTGAGCTTCTCGTACGTCAATTAGTCGGATTAGAGATTTTGAATTTTTGATGAAAACACGAAAAAAAGACATGAGTAAACCCCTTGGAAATTTGTTAAAAAATGCAACTTTCTTAAAAATCATCGTAGACTATTGAATTTAACTTTATTTTCATCAGAAAGACGAGAGAAATTGATTGCCGTTAAAAAATTTCAGCTAACTTCAATAGCAAAAAAATTAGTCAGTCACCATGAGGATTTTGGAAAAATTAAGAAAATAATTGATTTTTCAAACTTTGATCGGCCGTAGCGGCCAAACGAAAACTCCAAATTGAACGCGGTTTGCAAATCTGAGCTTCGCGTACGTCAATTAGTCGGATTAGAGATTTTGAATTTTTGATGAAAACACGAAAAAAAGACATGAGTAAACCCCTTGGAAATTTGTTAAAAAATGCAACTTTCTTAAAAATCATCGTAGACTATTGAATTTACCTTTATTTTCATCAGAGAGACGAGAGAAATTGATTGCCGTTAAAAAATTTCAGCTAACTTCAATAGCAAAAAAATTAGTCAGTCACCATGAGGATTTTGGAAAAATTAAGAAAATAATTGATTTTTCAAACTTTGATCGGCCGTAGCGGCCAAACGAAAACTCTAAATTGAACGCGGTTTGCAAATCTGAACTTCGCGTGCGTCAATTAGTCGGATTAGGGATTTTGAATTTTTGATGAAATCGTGAAAAAATACATGACTAACCCCCTTGGAAATTTTGTTAAAAAATGCAACTTTCTTAAAAATCATCGTAGACTATTGAATTTAACTTTATTTTCATCAGAAAGACGAGAGAAATTGATTGCCGTTAAAAAATTTCAGCTAACTTCAATAGCAAAAAAATTAGTCAGTCACCATGAGGATTTTGGAAAAATTAAGAAAATAATTGATTTTTCAAACTTTGATCGGCCGTAGCGGCCAAACGAAAACTCTAAATTGAACGCGGTTTGCAAATCTGAACTTCGCGTGCGTCAATTAGTCGGATTAGGGATTTTGAATTTTTGATGAAATCGTGAAAAAATACATGACTAACCCCCTTGGAAATTTTGTTAAAAAATGCAACTTTCTTAAAAATCATCGTAGACTATTGAATTTAACTTTATTTTCATCAGAAAGACGAGAGAAATTGATTGCCGTTAAAAAATTTCAGCTAACTTCAATAGCAAAAAAGTTAGTCAGTCATCATGAGGATTTTGGAAAAATTAAGAAAATAATTGATTTTTCAAACTTTGATCGGCCGTAGCGGCCAAACGAAAACTCCAAATTAAACGCGGTTTGCAAATCTGAGCTTCTCGTACGTCAATTAGTCGGATTAGAGATTTTGAATTTTGATGAAAACACGAAAAAAAGACATGAGTAAACCCCTTGGAAATTTGTTAAAAAATGCAACTTTCTTAAAAATCATCGTAGACTATTGAATTTAACTTTATTTTCATCAGAAAGACGAGAGAAATTGATTGCCGTTAAAAAATTTCAGCTAACTTCAATAGCAAAAAAATTAGTCAGTCACCATGAGGATTTTGGAAAAATTAAGAAAATAATTGATTTTTCAAACTTTGATCGGCCGTAGCGGCCAAACGAAAACTCCAAATTGAACGCGGTTTGCAAATCTGAGCTTCGCGTACGTCAATTAGTCGGATTAGAGATTTTGAATTTTTGAAGAAAACACGAAACAAAGACATGAGTAAACCCCTTGGAAATTTGTTAAAAAATGCAACTTTCTTAATAATCATCGTAGACTATTGAATTTAACTTTATTTTCATCAGAAAAACGAGAGAAATTGATTGCCGTTAAAAAGTTTCAGCTAACTTCATTAGCAAAAAAATTAGTCAGTCACCATGAGGATTTTGGAAAAATTAAGAAAATAATTGATTTTTCAAACTTTGATCGGCCGTAGCGGCCAAACGAAAACTCCAAATTGAACGCGGTTTGCAAATCTGAGCTTCGCGTACGTCAATTAGTCGGATTAGAGATTTTGAATTTTTGATGAAATCGTGAAAAAATACATGACTAACCCCCTTGGAAATTTTGTTAAAAAATGCAACTTTCTTAAAAATCATCGTAGACTATTGAATTTAACTTTATTTTCATCAGAAAGACGAGAGAAATTGATTGCCGTTAAAAAATTTCAGCTAACTTCAATAGCAAAAAAATTAGTCAGTCACCGTGAGGATTTTGGAAAAATTAAGAAAATAATTGATTTTTCAAACTTTGATCGGCCGTAGCGGCCAAACGAAAACTCCAAATTAAACGCGGTTTGCAAATCTGAGCTTCTCGTACGTCAATTAGTCGGATTAGAGATTTTGAATTTTTGATGAAAACACGAAAAAAAGACATGACTAACCCCCTTGGAAATTTTGTTAAAAAATGCAACTTTCTTAAAAATCATCCTAGACTATTGAATTTAACTTTATTTTCATCAGAAAGACGAGAGAAATTGATTGCCGTTAAAAAATTTCAGCTAACTTCATTAGCAAAAAAATTAGTCAGTCACCATGAGGATTTTGGAAAAATTAGGAAAATAATTGATTTTTCAAACTTTGATCGGCCGTAGCGGCCAAACGAAAACTCCAAATTGAACGCGGTTTGCAAATCTGAGCTTCTCGTACGTCAATTAGTCGGATTAGAGATTTTGAATTTTTGATGAAAACACGAAAAAAAGACATGAGTAAACCCCTTGGAAATTTGTTAAAAAATGCAACTTTCTTAATAATCATCGTAGAATTGAATTTAACTTTATTTTCATCAGAAAGACGAGAGAAATTGATTGCCGTTAAAAAATTTCAGCTAACTTCATTAGCAAAAAAATTAGTCAGTCACCATGAGGATTTTGGAAAATTTAAGAAAATAATTGATTTTTCAGACTTTGATCGGCCGTAGCGGCCAAACTAAAACTCCAAATTAAACGCGGTTTGCAAATCTGAGCTTCGCGTACGTCAATTAGTCGGATTAGAGATTTTGAATTTTTGATGAAATCGTGAAAAAATACATGACTAACCCCCTTGGAAATTTTGTTAAAAAATGCAACTTTCTTAAAAATCATCCTAGACTATTGAATTTAACTTTATTTTCATCAGAAAGACGAGAGAAATTGATTGCCGTTAAAAAATTTCAGCTAACTTCATTAGCAAAAAAATTAGTCAGTCACCATGAGGATTTTGGAAAAATTAAGAAAATAATTGATTTTTCAAACTTTGATCGGCCGTAGCGGCCAAACGAAAACTCCAAATTGAACGCGGTTTGCAAATCTGAACTTCGCGTGCGTCAAATAGTCGGATTAGAGATTTTGAATTTTTGATGAAATCGTGAAAAAATACATGACTAACCCCCTTGGAAATTTTCTTAAAAAATGCAACTTTCTTAAAAATCGTCCTAGACTATTGAATTTAACTTTATTTTCATCAGAAAGACGAGAAAAATTGATCGCCGTTAAAAAATTTCAGCTCACTTCAATAGCAAAAAAATTAGTCAGTCACCATGAGGATTTTGGAAAATTTAAGAAAATAATTGATTTTTTAGACTTTGATCGGCCGTAGCGGCCAAACGAAAACTCCAAATTGAACGCGGTTTGCAAATCTGAGCTTCTCGTACGTCAATTAGTCGGATTAGAGATTTTGAATTTTTGATGAAATCGTGAAAAAATACATGACTAACCCCCTTGGAAATTTTGTTAAAAAATGCAACTTTCTTAAAAATCATCCTAGACTATTGAATTTAACTTTATTTTCATCAGAAAGACGAGAGAAATTGATTGCCGTTAAAAAATTTCAGCTAACTTCAATAGCAAAAAAATTAGTCAGTCACCATGAGGATTTTGGAAAAATTAAGAAAATAATTGATTTTTCAAACTTTGATCGGCCGTAGCGGCCAAACGAAAACTCCAAATTGAACGCGGTTTGCAAATCTGAGCTTCTCGTACGTCAATTAGTCGGATAAGAGATTTTGAATTTTTGATGAAAACACGAAAAAAAGACATGAGTAAACCCCTTGGAAATTTGTTAAAAAATGCAACTTTCTTAATAATCATCGTAGACTATTGAATTTAACTTTATTTTCATCAGAAAGACGAGAGAAATTGATTGCCGTTAAAAAATTTCAGCTAGCTTCAATAGCAAAAAAATTAGTCAGTCACTATGAGGATTTTGGAAAAATTAAGAAAATAATTGATTTTTCAAACTTTGATCGGCCGTAGAGGCCAAACGAAAACTCCAAATTGAACGCGGTTTGCAAATCTGAGGTTTTCGTACGTCAATTAGTCGGATTAGAGATTATGAATTTTTGATGAAATCGTGAAAAAATACATGACCAACTTGCAACTTTCTTAATAACCATCGTAGACTATTAATTTTAACTTTATTTTCATCAGAAAGACAAGAGAAATTGATTGCCGTTAAAAAATTTCAGCTAACTTCAATAGCAAAAAAATTAGTCAGTCACCATGAGGATTTTGGAAAAATTAAGAAAATAATTGATTTTTCAAACTTTGATCGGCCGTTGCGGCCAAACGAAAACTCCAAATTGAACGCGGTTTGCAAATCTGAGCTTCGCGTACGTCAATTAGTCGGATTAGAGATTTTGAATTTTTGATGAAATTGTGAAAAAATACATGACTAACCCCCTTGGAAATTTTGTTGAAAAATGCAACTTTCTTAAAAATCATCGTAGACTATTGAATTTAACTTTATTTTCATCAGAAAGACGAGAGAAATTGATTGCCGTTAAAAAATTTCAGCTAACTTCAATAGCAAAAAAATTAGTCAGTCACCAAGAGGATTTTGGAAAAATTAAGAAAATAATTGATTTTTCAAACTTTGATCGGCCGTAGCGGCCAAACGAAAACTCCAAATTGAACGCGGTTTGCAAATCTGAGCTTCTCGTACGTCAATTAGTCGGATTAGAGAATTTGAATTTTTGATGAAAACACGAAAAAAAGACATGAGTAAACCCCTTGGAAATTTGTTAAAAAATGCAACTTTCTTAATAATCATCGTAGACTATTGAATTTAACTTTATTTTCATCAGAAAGACGAGAGAAATTGATTGCCGTTAAAAAATTTCAGCTAGCTTCAATAGCAAAAAAATTAGTCAGTCACCTTGAGGATTTTGGAAAAATTAAGAAAATAATTGATTTTTCAAACTTTGATCGGCCGTAGAGGCCAAACGAAAACTCCAAATTGAACGCGGTTTGCAAATCTGAGGTTTTCGTACGTCAATTAGTCGGATTAGAGATTATGAATTTTTGATGAAATCGTGAAAAAATACATGACTAACCCCCTTGGAAATTTTGTTAAAAAATGCAACTTTCTTAAAAATCATCGTAGACTATTGAATTTAACTTTATTTTCATCAGAAAGACGAGAGAAATTGATTGCCGTTAAAAAATTTCAGCTAACTTCAATAGCAAAAAAATTAGTCAGTCACCATGAGGATTTTGGAAAAATTAAGAAAATAATTGATTTTTCAAACTTTGATCGGCCGTAGCGGCCAAACGAAAACTCCAAATTAAACGCGGTTAGCAAATCTGAGCTTCTCGTACGTCAATTAGTCGGATTAGAGATTTTGAATTTTTGATGAAAACACGAAAAAAAGACATGAGTAAACCCCCTTGGAAATTTGTTAAAAAATGCAACTTTCTTAAAAATCATCGTAGACTATTGAATTTAACTTTATTTTCATCAGAGAGACGAGAGAAATTGATTGCCGTTAAAAAATTTCAGCTAACTTCATTAGCAAAAAAGTTAGTCAGTCACCATGAGGATTTTGGAAAAATTAAGAAAATAATTGATTTTTCAAACTTTGATCGGCCGTAGCGGCCAAACGAAAACTCCAAATTGAACGCGGTTTGCAAATCTGAGCTTCGCGTACGTCAATTAGTCGGATTAAAGATTTTGAATTTTTGATGAAATCGTGAAAAAATACATGACTAACCCCCTTGGAAATTTTGTTAAAAAATGCAACTTTCTTAAAAATCATCCTAGACTATTGAATTTAACTTTATTTTCATCAGAAAGACGAGAGAAATTGATTGCCGTTAAAAAATTTCAGCTAACTTCAATAGCAAAAAAATTAGTCAGTCACCATGAGGATTTTGGAAAATTTAAGAAAATAATTGATTTTTTAGACTTTGATCGGCCGTAGCGGCCAAACTAAAACTCCAAATTAAACGCGGTTTGCAAATCTGAGCTTCGCGTACGTCAATTAGTCGGATTAGAGATTTTGAATTTTTGATGAAATCGTGAAAAAATACATGACTAACCCCCTTGGAAATTTTGTTAAAAAATGCAACTTTCTTAAAAATCATCCTAGACTATTGAATTTAACTTTATTTTCATCAGAAAGACGAGAGAAATTGATTGCCGTTAAAAAATTTCAGCTAACTTCATTAGCAAAAAAATTAGTCAGTCACCATGAGGATTTTGGAAAAATTAAGAAAATAATTGATTTTTCAAACTTTGATCGGCCGTAGCGGCCAAACGAAAACTCCAAATTGAACGCGGTTTGCAAATCTGAACTTCGCGTGCGTCAAATAGTCGGATTAGAGATTTTGAATTTTTGATGAAATCGTGAAAAAATACATGACTAACCCCCTTGGAAATTTTCTTAAAAAATGCAACTTTCTTAAAAATCGTCCTAGACTATTGAATTTAACTTTATTTTCATCAGAAAGACGAGAAAAATTGATCGCCGTTAAAAAATTTCAGCTAACTTCAATAGCAAAAAAATTAGTCAGTCACCATGAGGATTTTGGAAAATTTAAGAAAATAATTGATTTTTTAGACTTTGATCGGCCGTAGCGGCCAAACGAAAACTCCAAATTGAACGCGGTTTGCAAATCTGAGCTTCTCGTACGTCAATTAGTCGGATTAGAGATTTTGAATTTTTGATGAAATCGTGAAAAAATACATGACTAACCCCCTTGGAAATTTTGTTGAAAAATGCAACTTTCTTAAAAATCATCGTAGACTATTGAATTTAACTTTATTTTCATCAGAAAGACGAGAGAAATTGATTGCCGTTAAAAAATTTCAGCTAACTTCAATAGCAAAAAAATTAGTCAGTCACCATGAGGATTTTGGAAAAATTAAGAAAATAATTGATATTTCAAACTTTGATCGGCCGTAGCGGCCAAACGAAAACTCCAAATTGAACGCGGTTTGCAAATCTGAGCTTCGCGTACGTCAATTAGTATGATTAGAGATTTTGAATTTTTGATGAAAACACGAAAAAAAGACATGAGTAAACCCCTTGGAAATTTGTTAAAAAATGCAACTTTCTTAATAATCATCGTAGACTATTGAATTTAACTTTATTTTCATCAGAAAGACGAGAGAAATTGATTGCCGTTAAAAAATTTCAGCTAGCTTCAATAGCAAAAAAATTAGTCAGTCACCATGAGGATTTTGGAAAAATTAAGAAAATAATTGATTTTTCAAACTTTGATCGGCCGTAGAGGCCAAACGAAAACTCCAAATTGAACGCGGTTTGCAAATCTGAGGTTTTCGTACGTCAATTAGTCGGATTAGAGATTATGAATTTTTGATGAAATCGTGAAAAAATACATGACTAACCCCCTTGGAAATTTTGTTGAAAAATGCAACTTTCTTAAAAATCATCGTAGACTATTGAATTTAACTTTATTTTCATCAGAAAGACGAGAGAAATTGATTGCCGTTAAAAAATTTCAGCTAACTTCATTAGCAAAAAAATTAGTCAGTCACCATGAGGATTTTGGAAAAATTAAGAAAATAATTGATTTTTCAAACTTTGATCGGCCGTAGCGGCCAAACGAAAACTCCAAATTGAACGCGGTTTGCAAATCTGAA